>VXBU01015032.1:87379-106540 GCA_013400315.1 Bombycilla garrulus
TTTTAATATATATATATTTGTATATATTTAATTTATATATTTTATTTTTTAAAAACTTTTTAAATCACTCCCCCTGCAAAAATGCTGCAACATAACTTATAATACAGATAACAAAGCAAATTCCAGGAACTCACCTCGAAGGTTTTTTGAGAGGAAACCTGAAAAGAAAAAAAAGGGAATTTTAGTGAACTTTTATTTTTCAATATTAGGTTTGATAGCAACGTTAGTGCTTAAATACAAACAGTTATTTTACATTTCTGTGGCACCTTCACAACAAACAATCTCTATTTTCATGGAACTCCCTGAACTTGAGATCTTGGAGACAAGTGCAACAAAGTTGAAATGAAATTACCTATTCCAAGCAGGGTGATACACACAGATAACAAAAGCAACAAATCCAAAGTTGAAGGGAGAAAAAAGTATATTTGCATTTTTAACTGAGGAAAAAGGGGGATTTATGAATCCAGGATTTTATTCCCTTGAATTCCTGACAGAACAAGGTGGGTGCCCAAAACTTCTCGGATAAAACACAATTATTTCCTTCTCAGACTCACAAGTTCAGCTCCAGGATCTAAACCTACTCCATTTATGGTTTAGATCCTTCAGCTGTAAGGCAAAACACACATTTAGAGCTGTGTGAGGCAAGAACAGGTAACTTAAACCACTTTTTGTTCTAAATGAAGACTCCACAGATGGTTTATAACTGATTATTTCCCCCATATATATAATAATTATTCTTATTGCATTTTTTCCTATTTATATACATTTTTCAAGAAGTGCTGGGGTGAGGGATTAGAGGGAAGAAATTCAAGCCTGTCAGGAATTGAATGAAAAAAAATCCTGAATTCAGAAATCCCACGTTTTCCCAGAAAATTCAAACACCACAGAGGTTACTGGGGAAAAAATGACCTTTTATTTTTTGATTTTATGGGTTTTAGTTTCAATACACCAACTTGTTAACAACGTCATTATCCACGATCCAAGGATTAGGGAAGGACAAGAGGAGAGGGATGAGGAGCAGCTCCAAAGCCAGGCTCAGGGGAAAAGAGGCTGGAGCCAAGGGGGGTTTGGAATCCTGTCCCAAAATCCCAAATGAGGGGAAGGATGAGAGGGCAGCAGGAATTCCCCATGGAAAAGGTTTTTGGACACTGGGAGGTTTAGAGAAATCCACACAAGTCTGTGATCCTGAGCTCAGCACTGATTTCCTCACATCTGTAATGGGTACTACAAGCTGTGTTTGTATCTATGTATATTTCGTATAAAAATAGATAAAAATACAAATTTTAGCATTGGCCTCGTCCCAGAGCAGCTCCCACACTCAGAATCAAACCATTCTCACAGAGTTCTCCAGACCAAGATTGCTCAGCTGGCACCACAAAACTGCCCCAAACGCTGCTCCTGTCACCTCCTCCCCTCAGGAAGGATGAGAGGGCAGCAGAAATGTCCTCATGGAAAAGGTTTTTGGATACTGGGAGGTTTAGAGAAATCCACACGTGTCTGTGATCCTGAGCTCAGCTCTGGCCCCATCCTGAAACTGCACACCACACTCAGAATCAAACCATTCTCACAGAGTTCTCCAGACCAAGATTCCTTCACTGGCACCACAAAACTGCCCCAAACGTTCCTCTTGTCACCTCCTCCCCTTGGGAAGGATGAGAGGAACATCAGGAATTTCTCCAAGGAAAAGGTTTTTGGATACTGGGGGGTTTAGAGAAATCCACACATGTCTGTGATCCTGAGCTCAGCTCTGGCCCCATCCCTGAGCTGCTCCCACACTCAGAATCAAACCATTCTCACAGAGTTCTCCAGACCAAGATTCCTCAACTGGCACCACAAAACTGCCCCAAACGCTGCTCTTGTCACCTCCTCCCCTTGGTAACTCCACCTCGGGTGGCCCATGCAGGAAAATCCTGGTCCTAAAGCTGCAGAACTCCCTCCCCAGGAGCTGAAGAGCAGGAGGCTGCACAGAGCCAGCCTGAGCCCTCTCCTGGAGCAAGAGCTGTGCCCTGAGTGTGGAAACACCCAAAAGTGGCCAGCCCCCACACGCCAATCCCTGTGCAAACATGCACTAATATGGAACTCCACAACCAGCAGCTGATGACACATTGGGCAAGGGAAATTAAAATGTTGTCTGCATGTTCCTGAAAATAATTATCCACAGCGAGACGTTTGCCATCTTGCAGATAACAGTCGAGTTTAGATGAACTACAGCAGCAGCTTCCAAATGAAAGGGGGTAGATAGGGCCTGTGATTGCGTAAATTTAATTGGAAAAACCTTCCTGAAAACTTAACTCTCCCAGCAAACTTTTAAATATCCCAGCATGCCAAAATTAAAGGTTTAGAATACCCCCAGAAGGGAAGCACCTGTACATCCTGTACCCCTTCCTTCCCCGCCCATCTCAAATCTCAGGTACGGTGAGAAAAAGTTGATTAACTGAAGGCAAGAGGTGGTAGTCCTCCTTCCTCCTGCCCCCAAAAGCTCCATTTTAATCTTAAAATTCTGGGAAATCCACTCTGATTCAAATATGAGACATCCTCTCCTCACTCTGCCCTACCTGCAAAGCCACATCTCTTTAGCATCCCATCCTCCCATTTACAAATTTCAGCCACTGACAGCTCGGATCCCAAAGGAAAGCAAACCAAAGTCATCTCAGGCCAATCTAACCCTGCCTGAACCCTGAGCAGCCAACAGACGTAGCAGCAATCAAATGTGTCACTGAAAAGCAGAAAAAAAAAAAAAAAAACACGAAAAAAAAGGAATCCAGGGAAAGATGCTTAGGATGAATTACATCCACCTTTTTTTTTTTTATCTGATGCATTTGCATTTTGAGCTGAATCAAAAACCCTGACACCATAGGGAAGTATTCTAATGAAGCATTTTAGTGACAAACTTGATCCTACAGAGGTTCTTATCAGCACCCAGAAGTGCAGGCTTTGTGGACAACACAGAGTTCAGTGTTTTGCCTCTTGGGCTGCTTCAGAGCTATTTATTATCTGTGACACATTAATGTCCTATTTTCCACGTCCAGAAATTGTGTAAAACCTTTCTGCTTATTATACCTAGGCTGGTGATTAATTATTTCGGAAGGAACTATAAAGTTTTTTGTAAATAAAGCAGCGCTGAAAACACTGGAATTTTTTTTCTGCGCTTTGACGTTAGCGGTGAACATAAAATTCCTGTGGGGCGGGAGCCAAAATCCCCCGTCAGGAACACAGCTGTACTCACAGCTGGCTGGTGCAAGGGGTCAGGACACAGCTGGATCTGGAGAATGCTCCTCCCCGGGAAGAGACCCCAGCCCGGGGCTGTGCCACCAGCACAGGCAGCTCCAGGGAGCCCCTCAGCCTCCACGAGATTCCTGAGGATCCTTCTGCTCCCAGGCAAGGTGGGAGGGACAGGGTGGGAGCAGGGAAGAAGGGAGGGACAAAGTGAGAAGCAGGGATGGAAGCAGGGACACGTTGAGGAGCAGGAATGGAGGCAGGGACAGGCTGGGAACAGGGAAAAAGACAGGGACAAAGTGAGGAGCAGGGATCGAAGCAGAGATGCCTTGGGGAGCAGGGACAGGCTGGGAGCAGGGACAGAGGCAAGGACACTTTGGGGAGCGGGGAGAGAGGCAGGGAAGGAGGCAGGGACAGGCTGGGGAGCAGGGACACGTTGGGGAGCAGGAATAGAGGCAGGGACAGACTGGGAACAGGGAAGAAGGCAGGGACAAAGTGAGGAGCAGAGAAAAAGGCAGGGACACTTTGGGGAGCAGGGAAGGACACAGACACACCTTGGGGAGCAGGAATGGAGGCAGGGACAGGCTGGGAACAGGGAAAAAGGCAGGGACAAAGTGAGGAGAGGGAAAAAGGCAGGGACACTTTGGGGAGCAGGGAAGCACACAGAGACACCTTGGGGAGCAGGGACACGTTGGGGAGCAGGAATAGAGGCAGGGACAGACTGGGAACAGGGAAGAAGGCAGGGACAAAGGGAGGGGCAGAGAAAAAGGCAGGGACACCTTGTGGAGCAGAGAGGCAGGGACAGGCTGGGAACAGGGAAAAAGACAGGGACAAAGTGAGGAGCAGGAGAAAAAGGCAGGGACACCTTGTGGAGCAGAGAGGCAGGGACAGGCTGGGAGCAGGAACACATTGGGGAGCAAGAATTGAAGCAGGGACACCTTGGGGTGCAGGGATGGAGGCAGGGACACATTGGGGAGCAGGGACAGGCTGGGGAGCAGGGAAGGACACAGAGACACTTTGGGGAGCAGGGAGGGAGGCAGGGACAGGTTCAGAGCAAGAAGGGAGGCAGGGACACCTTNGTAGGGACAGGCTGGGGAGCAAGGGAGAGGCAGGGACATGGTGGGAGCACGGATGGAAGCAGGGACACCTTGGGGTGCAGGGATGGAGGCAGGGACACCTTGGGGAGCAGGGACAGGCTGGGGAGCAGGGAAGGACACAGAGACACTTTGGGGAGCAGGGAGGGAGGCAGGGACAGGTTCAGAGCAAGAAGGGAGGCAGGGACACCTTGGGGAGCAGGGCAGTAGGCAGCAGATGGTCCCAGCAGTCTCTGCACAAACACCGCTCCACAGCCTCTCCTTTGCTTCACAGGTATTCCCCAAAATCACTGGAGTAGCAAAGGGAGGGGCTTTGTCCAGCCAGGCTGGAGGTGAAGCTCTGCAGCCCCCAGAAAACCCTCCTGGATCTGAAATCAGTCCTGAGCACGGATGAAATCACAGAAATTTTAGGAGGAAGAGTCAGCTGAGCTGAGGCTACAACACGGATCCTTGCTGGGAGCATTTAGTACAACATTCCTCACTTTTCCCATCTCCCTCCCTGAGCACCACCTGGAAGACATTCCTCACTTCCCAAACACTGTCACTACAGCAGGAAGCAGAGTAAAAATGGATAAAAACCAATCAAAGATCACAGAGGAGCTCCCGTGAGTTTATCTGTGTTTCAGAGCAACTGATCTTCGCTTGGAAATAACATTAAATTTGAAAGTAGCCCTGAAAATCCCCTCACGGTGTTACAGCACCCAGCAAAACATAATTCAAATTAAAATATATTTCACCTCCTACTGTAAACAGCAGCAAGAAGGGTGTGGTGAACAGCTGGAGCCTTAATTCCAAACGGAGCTGGCAAGTTTAGGCTCCACGATAAAAACCCTGTAGACATTTTGTCTGATAACTGATGAACATCAGCACATTTTCAAACGAGTTGTTCCACTCTCCCAAACAGCAGCACCAATTACAAGCCAAGTCAGATTTTGTTTTTAAAATGCTGGGTCCGAATAATTTGAGTCGTTTAAATGCATCAAATGACTCAAAGTGTGTCTTCTCAGTCACGCTGCATTAGGAAAATCTATTTAAGTGAGGAAAATACACCTACAAGTAGCAACACCACGGATTAAACATTGTATTTCAGGTTAGCTCACACATTTGCACCACCAGTGCCTAATAACCACCTTGAAACCAAGCAGAAAAAGGTAATTTGAAGACTTAAAGTGTCAAAAAACAGGAGAGCAGGGAGGATTCCCAGCTTCCAGCAGTACAAAGCATTCCATTCTAGCTCGGGAGGTTGAAAATATAGCTGACCATAAATAGCACAGCATCCAGATAACCATGTTGGGTTTTTTTTTTCCCTCCCCTACTAAAATATTACCAGAATTCAAGTATCTGCTATCTCCAAAGCTGATCAAAGAGAAAAATATTTAGATTCAGACAAGGGACTCAACCTTGGAAATATTTATTCATGTGCCTAACTTTAGTTCCAGGACTGCTCACATGCCTGAAATGAAGCTTGTGTGTGTTTGCAGGGAGAAATTTCCTCCCCACAGCTCCAACTTGTACCCAGATGAGTAAGAAATGTTGTGAAATCCGTGCAGAAGAGAGCAGCCAAAAAATGCTTGCTTGACAGAACTAATCTTTAATTAGGAGATGAACAGTTGCAATAGAAGCTGCTTCAGTGCTTTATAAGTTTCATTTAAATAAGATGTTGCTTGCTGCAGAAAAAACCCTCTGAATGAATTAAAAGTTTCAAAGAAAAGCAGCCAACACAAGTGATCACATCAAATTCAGGAGGAGAAACAGTCCAGGGCTGATCATGGGTGGTTTTGACACATTTAGAAGGAGAAAAGGAAAAAAATCAAAGCCCCCCAATAAAAACCCCAAACTATGGCTTTTTAAATCCTCATCCTAATTCAGGAGGTTTCCACCAAGTCAGGAGGCAATGAGAAGCCTTTGGCCACCATCAGCTCCACGGATTTTGGTGAAAAGTGATTTTAAGTCACATAGAATTCCAGAACGGTTTGGGAAGGACCTTTGAGCTCATCCTGGGACACCTCTCTCTACCCCAGGCTGCTCCAGCCTGGCCTTGGACACTCCCAGGGATGGGGGCTCAAGATTTTGGGAACTGTTCTCTCCTCTCCTTCACACATCCCCAAACAGATCCTGGAAAAACCAAAGTCTCTTCCTGGCTGACAGGTAAAAATCACTGAGCAATTCCAGGACTATTCCTAGTGCATCCAGCTCCTTTAATGCCTGTTAAATTCCATTTTCAACACCCTGACTGGACCTCACCGACAGCAATCAGAGAAATGATGCATTTCTGTCTAAATCTAGAAGGTTTTAAGCGCTCTGAAAGCACAGTAAGCATTGAAAACAGCAACAGAACAACAACAAAAAAAACCAAACAAACAAACAAACCAACCCATTGCATACTGGACACATTGAGGTTTTTTCCTAAATAAAAATAAATAAATAAAAAAACCCCACATAAAACTCCCACAAACAAACAGAAATCCTACAAAAACGAAACAAACAAAAAAAACCCCATTGCATACTGGACACACTGAGGTTTTTTCTGAAATAGAAATGAAATAAATAGAAATGAAATAGAAATGAAATAAAATAGNAAAGAAAAAAAAAAAGAAAAAAAACCAACCTACAAAACCGAAAGAAAAATAAAATCCCACAAACAAACAAAAAACCTACAAAAACAAACAAACAAAAATAACCATTGCATACTGGACACACTGAGGTTTTTTCTGAAATAGAAATGAAATAGAAATGAAATAGAAATGAAATAGAAATGAAATAGAAATGAAATAGAAATGAAATAGAAATGAAATAGAAATGAAATAGAAATGAAATAGAAATGAAATAGAAATGAAATAGAAATGAAATAGAAATGAAATAGAAATGAAATAGAAATGAAATAAAATAGAAACAAAAACCCACAAACAAACAAAAAACCTACAAAAACAAAACAAACAAACAAAAAAAATCCCCATTGCATTGAGGGCACAGGGAGCAGGGATGCAAAGGGGGAGGATTCCTGGGAGCTGCCAGAGCCTGCAGATGATTTCAGGCCCTGGCAGGGAGGAGGGTGGCACCACGAGCTCCGAGTGATTTCTGCCTGATTCCTGCCTTATTTCTGCCTTATTCCTGCCTGATTCCTGCCGAGGCAGTGACTCCCTGAGGAATCCCCCCTGCCATTATTAACCTGGCCCTGCTGACACTCCAGAGCACAGCGAATTCAGGATGTGAGGGCCCTGAGAGCCCACAGAGCCAACACCTCCCGTGCCAAACCCCCTGAACATCCCCAGCGCTGCATTTCCCTCAATAAAGCACCAGCAAAAGCCTCTCACTCAGTATTATATCATTTTCAGGCCGCTAACATCTCTACCCACAAGCAGAATGCGCTGTTTAATTTTCCTTTTAGAGAGGAAATGCAGAGCAGGCAGTAGAGCCCATCAGCGTATTTCCTGATGGATCGATGCAAGGGACTGGTGCTATGGCAACCAACGTGCTGAGCCAAACACTTAAACTGGGTTAAGATGAATTTGATAAAAATCAAACTCTGGAAGGCTGGCAAGCTCCATCTGTAAGATGGGGAGGGTCAGGGCTCCGAGAGGGAGGTATTCCTACACGGAAAGAGAATTCCACTGGTGCCTTGCCTTCACAGGATGCTTCCTGTGTGAGCTTTAAAATAATTAAATATCTACATAAAGATGTCTCTTTCGTTCTTGTGGTTGGCTCTGCGTGAGGGCTTCACCAAGAGGGGTGAAGAGAAGGTGGCAGCACGAGAAGGGAGCAAGAAAAGAGGAAAAAAGAAACCAGCTTAAAATTATGAAAGAAAAACAGAATGTGAATACAAACCTTCCCCATAAAACAAACAGCAGGAATTTGGAGATTTGCCTCCACACATGGAATTTCCCGATGACACAGGAATGTATCATCATACTGTGTCCTGTAAAAATGACAAGCAGGCTACTCTGGGTTTACTACAGCCAACTGCAGCTCCTTCCTCAATGTCCTTCCCCGAAAATCCCTGAGGTGGGAAGGGTTTCAGTCTCTCTCTGAACAGCAACTTTGGGAAAAGGAAGAAGAAAAGCATCTCCAGAGAAGTTCCATCCACAGTTCAGTCATTCAGCCGCAACCCAAAGCAAGTGCCTCAGCTATTTTCCATGACACAAGCACTCGGATTTTTCCAAGAGCTGATGTCAGGGCTTTTCGTGGAGAAAGAGCTGCATTTACCGGGCAGGCAAGGAAGGAGGGCTTCCCCAGCAGCCGCTCTCAATGTGGCCTTTGTGCTGCTCTGCTGCTCGGGCCAGGACCCTGCAAGAACTTCGAGTCCCCGCAGAAACTCTCCAGAGGGGAGGGCACAGAGACATTTTCAGCAGCCAGTGCTGTTCTTCCACTCCTGACTTGACTTCCAAGGCTCAGAAGCAGCAGCAGAGCCTTCCCCCTGCAGGCCCTGAAGTTGTCACACAAGGCCATTTATTGTTTAATATCCCTGCAACGGGCTGGAAGCAGCCAAACAAATAAAAACTGGGGAGGGGGCACTGGAGAGATCATAAATAAACCAGGTTGCTCGTGTTTCCTTAATTCTGCCTTTAGATTCAGCCTAAAAGCAAGATTTGAGTAATAGGGGTAAGCTTTGGCCACTGAATGTAGCTCAGAGCAAGCATAAACCCCGTTCAGAAATTGGTGGGGAGCAGAGGTTGCCAAATCCCAGGTAATTTCCTACTGGTTTCCCGAGGTGACTGGTTACAAATTACTGAATCTCTTGGTTTTCACCTCTGGGAAAGAAAAAAATTGACAGCTTCGAAAGGGAAAAAAATAAACACCACAAATGCTGCAAGAGGCCAAGTGGTTTTCTAAAAAGGCTTCCAGAAAACGTTATCATCACAAAGATCCACACAAAACGAATCCACGGCAGAAAAACGTTCAGGATTTGTTCCTTTCCCAGCTTTTACTGCGTGACCCATTTAACACAAGTGACCAGGTACAGGAGAAAGGTCAAGCTTGTGATTTCAGAAGTTATGACCCAGTTTTCTCACCCATTTATTTATTTTGAAGTAGGCCATAGACAAATATTCCCAGGCCTAGAGAGCTCAAGCTTCCCTGAAGGAAGAAAAAGCTGAAATATGCGGTTTGGCCATACAAGAAGATCCCCAAAATATCCAATTTTCTCCATATTTTCACATCATCTTCGCATCCTGAGCTTTTGCTATTTGGAAGAAGGGAAGGAAGAGGGGCAGGACACATTTGTTGTGATTCATTCCTCCAGCTTTCACTTGTGAAAAATCCTTTTAAACCCCTTTGCCCACAGCCTGAAAGAATCAAATCAAACACCGGGGTTTCTTGCGCAGACAGGGCGTGGAGTCCAAATTAACCTGCCCTCCCTAAACTGCAGCTAATTACAGGGAAATGAAATGTTTGCTTTGCTTGCCAATAATTGCAACGCAGAGCTGGCTCGGTGGCAGCAGCACCGCTCCTCCTCCACGGCGTCTGCAGCAGCTTTCCAGTGAACTGCCCCAAAAAATCAAAGCAGTAGGACAATTTTGTTTTCCTAAGCAGGCCAGAGAGACCCAAAGCTGCGGGGTGAGTGCCACGGGGTTTGCTTTCACCTGACACACACCACACACACACCCAGGGCTGGGATCACTTGTGCTGCCCCAGCGTGGGGAGCACTTTTTGCATTTCATTAGGCACCAAGCCTAGTTCCTTATTAATGCCATACCCAGCTTGTGGTTGTTATGAACCAGCAACGAGCCTGGTGTGGAAACAGTCCTTAAAAACAGCAAAAGACAGCAATTAGAAAGAGAGGAGAGAGGGAAAAAAAAAAAAACAACAAACCAAGCCCAACACACAGCGCACGTAATACAACTGGAAATGTAGCTTTCAAAATAGCGTAACGCTGCCTCCAATTAGGCAGCTTTAAGTTTTGCAAATATATGTACAAGGTTCAGAGGCACAGAGTATTTGGCCCAGAGTTCACATTTCTGGGGAGTGAGTGCAGTTGCCTGGCACAGGAACACCACACCTCCACAGCTTGGAACCGAGAGCGTACTAAAGAACCTGGAACAAGGTAATTATTATTCCTCCTATGTTTCCTTCAAAAGATGTTTTAAAGAGCTGAGGAGGCTGAGCTGTTGTGGTGCTCCTCAGCACATCAGCTTTGCCTGGTTTAATGCAGCACTGGCCACCAAGGTGAGCAGAGGAGGGGCTGGGAGAAATGGGATTGCTCAGCCTGGAGAAGAAAAGGCTTTGGGGTGACCTCACTGCGGCCTTCCAGGAGCTGCAGGACGGATGGAAAGAGATTCTTGCCAAAAGCAAGGGGGAATGGCTTCAAAGTGCCAGAGAGCAGGGTTTGATGGGGTATTGGGAAGGAATTGCTCCCTGTGAGGGTGGCAGGTCCTGGCACAGGCTCACAGAGAAGCTGTGGCTGCCCCTGGATCTCCGGAAGCATCCAAGGCCAGGCTGGAGCGCCCTGGGATGGTGGAAGGTCCCTGCCCCTGGGACTGGATGATCTTTTTAAGGTCCTTTCCACCCCAAACCGCTCTGGGATTCTGTGATTTCCCCTGACAGATGTCACTCCAACCTGCCAACGTCAGCAGCAGCACCTTCCCCCACGGATTCACGTGTTATCAGTTTGTCTGACCCACTGCACCACCCAGAAGTTTCATTAGGTTACTCCTGTGACACAAACGAGGTCAGCAGGCCTTGCCTTCATTTAAATTTGCCTTCAGCCCTCGCTAGGTTGTTTTAAAGGTTCACGTGCGTTTACTGCTCCGGAAATGTAAACCAAGACTTGCCTGCTCATCAGAACCAGCAGTTGATGAGTTCAAAGCTAAGCAGACACTCAATCCAAAAGCATTTCCAGCCCTGCCTTCCCTTCTCCCACTCAGTGACGAACCTTTGGCCAAATTACACCCATTGTGCACGGGATGTGCAGACAGCATCCACCCCTCTGACCTCTGCAGAGCTTCGAAATACTTCCCAGCTGCCATAAAGTAATTTACAGTTAATATGTCTAAAACCACCCAAAGGCAAAGTGCTCCCAGTGGCTTAATTTACACCAAGGGAAAAAAATTGGATCCACAGTTTTACAAAGGAAAGCTGCAGCACGGAGAGAATCAAGAAATCATTACCACAGTGTTGCTTAACCTGTACAGTGTATTTTTAGCTCTTAGCCCTTCACAGCTAATTCTGCTCGAGTTTTACTCCTGTAGATACAAACACCAAGGGCAACCAAACTATTTGAGCCTAAATTCCAAGCATGCAACTAAATGAGCATTTCACCTTGCTGGCTTCCACACCTCCCAGCAGGGTTTCTGTCCCAGCATTCCCCCAGATTTTAGAAGCATCCATGGAAAGTTTCTCCACCGTACATTGCAGTTTTTCCAAAAAAAGAAAATTTGATGTCAGCCGAGCTATAAAGGGATTAGCAGTGCTGTATAGTGGAGTTGAAGCTATCTCAGTTGTTTAAATGGCCTAAGAAAGAGGTTTCTGGGATATGCAAACCTATTATTTCTCCCCTGAAAATGCAGCCCTGGCCCATAAAACACAAGAGCAGAGATACACATAGCACACATTACATGAGGAGGGGAAAAAATGTACACAGGCATTTGTGGCATGCTTTGCTCCTTCCCATTTCACCTCCCCTCCATCTAAACTGCAGCATCAATCCACCAAGACCCACTGGGAAGGGCTGGAGCAGAACACAGGATTAGGATTTCTCAACAGCATCAAGCCCTGTTTCTCTGACTGTAAAATGGAAGATAAAAATCCAGGAGTGAAGCTCCTTGTAAAATGGCTCAAGATCCTGAGAACAGTGAGTCAAACCCAGAGCTATTAATAAGCCTCTGAATGTGTTTGTATTAGTATTTGCCTCTTGGGCCTCATAAAATAAACAAAAATACAAGCAAAACGGGGGAAAAAAATCCAAACAAATATTTACTCAGGAAAGCTCTCAGCTGCTAAAAGGTGACTGCAGCAAATTCCCCAAGATATGAGGAGGGGTATGGAGATCACCAAGGCAGCACAAACAGCAATGCCAGATTGGAGTTGTTTCCCCACTGGGTTCAGTGACACCTTCAGCTCTTGGTGCCTCCCCCTCACCAGGCAGGATGATGACAAGTGCCAGCCCTCTCTGGCTGCATTTGTATTTATATTAAAATAAAAAACAACAAATCCCCTCAGCATTTCACAGCCTTTCTACATCACAACCTCACATATTAGTACAAAACGCCGCATTTTCTCTCAGTGCTGATGGCTGTCATGGGATCAACACTGCCTCAAACCTGTCCACATCATCCCTGCGACTGATACAATTTGTTTAAATTTTAGGACACTTTACAATAAAATAATAAAAATTAATAAATTAGTGAAAAACGTATCCAGAAAAATAAACCCCACCCAAAACACTCAGAGATGGTTGCCTGAGCACCAACAGCTAATTTAACACCAACATGCATAAAATATCAGCTTATCAAAAATCACATTCCCTGTGGCTGGTGAGGAGGGTCTGGTATGGAATTACTGGGAAATGGAAAGAAGGGAATGCTGCCAGCACCTAAAGCATCTTTCCAGGCTGTCAAAACCTTTGTTCTTGAGCTCAGACACCAAGACACAGATTTTCACAGCAAACAGATTCAACTGGCCATTTTCACAGCAAAAATACAAAGGAGTAACTCACGTTCACACAGCAGCTATTAAAAGAGGAAAGAAAAAAAAAAACCAGGAGACAAACCTTCCCCTCCCACCCTTTTTTCCAGCAGATATTAAAGGAAAAATCCTTTCTGCTCTGCATTCAAGGAAGGCTCAGGAATAGGAACAAAGGCTCTGGGTTACCTGTTCCACACGCCCCCGTCAGCTGAGCGGGGCCATCCCAAAGGCACATCCCAGGGCAGGGCTCTGATTCCAAATCCTGCCCTCCTCGGGAGCTCCCCGGCTGCTCAGCCTTCTCCTCGGGTATCCTCGGCAGGAATCTGCCCGATTGTTCACTGACCACTCCGGGGAGGGGAGAAACTCCACCTCTTCTCTCCCACCTCCTCCCAGACAGCATCAGCCGGGGCTGCTCATGGGCACGGGGAGAGCAGCAGCACGGCCAGCCCACAGCAACAGGGGAGCACGAGACACAGAGAGAGCTGGGAAATGAAAATTCAGCATTTCCACCTGGCTGGGGGGCCAGAAAAATATCTATCTAAATAGATATAAACATAGGTATTTAAATATATACATGTATTTTATTTATGCATTATATATATTTATAGTGTAGTGTATAATATAGAATGTGTATAACATATATATTCTATATCTAATGTGTATAACATATACATTCTATATCTAATGTGTATAATATATATATTCTATATCTAACGTGTATAATATATATATTCTATACCTAACGTGTNAAATGATACACATAATGTTTCATTTATATATATAAAAATGAAATATTAAGATATAAAAATATATTAATATGTAAATGTTTATGTGTATGTAGAGGATGGATATGTTTGCCCTCTGTGCGCCTATATGCACGCATGTAAAAATACATATAAATATACATAAAAATATAGATTTGTGGGCATTCCCACTGTGAAATCCCAAGCCTGATGCAAGGAGCTGCATCACGAGGCACAGGAACAAAGGCTTGGCAGAGGGCACCGAGCTTTTCCCCTCAATCCCTGCCAGCCTTTCCCAGGGTCACGCTGGGCACCGAGTGGCTTTGTGGGCGTTTTGCAACGCGTGGCACCTGGAAAAGCAGAGCCCAGCAAGGAAAACACAACCTTGGATTGTTCCAGGAGTGGGGAATAAAAAAGAACCCAGCACTGCCCTTCCACCTGGAAAATCAGAACCCAGCAAGGAAAACACAACCTTGGATTGTTCCAGGAGTGGAAAATAAGGGAGAACCCAGCAGTGCTCCTTTCGCTGGAAAATCAGAGCCCAACAGGGAAAAGAGAACCAGGGATGCTTCCAGGAGTGGGGAATAAAAGAGAACCCAGCACTGCCCTTCTACCTGGAAAATCAGAGCCCAGCAAGGAAAACACAACCTCTGGATTGATCCAAGAATGGGGAATCAGGGAACACAACCTCTGGCCCTTTTCCATAGAAAATCAGAGCCCAGCAAGGAAAACACAACCTCTGGATTGATCCAAGAATGGGGAATCAGGGAGAACCCAGCAGTGCCCCTTTCCCTAGAAAACCAGAGCCCAGCAAGGAAAACACAACCTCTGGATTGATCCAAGAATGGGGAATCAGGGAGAACCCAGCAGTGCCCTTTTCCTTGGAAAATCAGGGCCCAGCAGCAGGGAAAACACAGCTCTGGATTGTTCCAGGAGTGGGGAATCAGGGAAAACCCAGCAGTGCCCCTTTCCCTGGAAAATCAGAGCCCAGCAGCAGGGAAAACACAGCTCTGGATTGATCCAAGAGTGGGGAAGAGAACCCAGCATTGCCCTTCCACCTGGAAAAGCAGAGCCCAGCAGCAGGGAAAACACAGCTCTGGATTGTTCCAGGAGTGGGGAATCAGGGAGAACCCAGCAGTGCCCCTTTCCCTAGAAAACCAGAGCCCAGCAAGGAAAACACAACCTCTGGATTGATCCAAGAATGGGGAATCAGGGAGAACCCAGCANAAATCAGGGCCCAGCAGCATGGAAAACACAGCTCTGGATTGTTCCAGGAGGGGGGAATCAGGGAAAACCCAGCAGTGCCCCTTTCCCTGGAAAATCAGAGCCCAGCAGCAGGGAAAACACAGCTCTGGATTGTTCCAGGACTGGGGAATCAGGGAGAACCCCAGCAGTGCCCTTTTCCCTGGAAAAGCAGGGCCCAGCAGCAGGGAAAACACAGCTCTGGATGGCTCCAGGAGAGACCAGGGGAATAAAGGAGAATCCAGCACTGCCCCTGTCTGCCATGCACAGACAAACTCGGAGTTCCAAGCAGGGGGCTCTGAGGTTTTGGAGTGGTCAGGCCCCAGGGAAGCACTGCAGGGTGAAGGGGCTGTTTTCTTTTTCTGCCCCAATAACCTAATGAAGTTTGGGAGCAGTGCTGGCGGGATAGAAATTTCTTCACGCTACACTGTCTGTTTGTGTTTGATTAATGTAAATCTTCCCAGGGCTCCGAGCACGCCCCGGGCTCTCCATTAACAAGCGGCCAAACTGCCACGTACAGACAGAGCAGGCAAAAACCGAGATCTCTATTTTAGTCCTTGCCATAAACCCCAAAGAACTCCACCAAAGTCATTTCTGGTGATTTGATTCGAATTACCCTACTCCTCATTAAATTCTGCTTTACTGTCCCCCCCTTCCCAAATCACGAGGCCTATTCAAAAATGAATCTGCAGCAAAGCACCTTAATGTATTAATAAGAGATCTTTTTTCTTTGCATTTCCTCAGCTCTCATGACCAAATTTTTTAGGATGCTGGTACCAAGCATCATCTCCAAGCCACAACTGCAGCAAGGCTGCAATTACCCAGAAGACAGGAAGCCAAAGAAATCAACTCCTACCCCTCCATCTCCCTGCTCCATGCAATAATTTCCCAGCCAGAACTTGTATTTTCCATGCTTCTCCCTTTTCCAGTGGCATGCATTATCATTTTCGAAATAGCAGAGGGCTCCGTCTCATTGGTTCCTATTTTGAAACGTTTGCCCAGCTCCTCAATTTTCTAGGAATTTCACAAATCAGAAAATGTCAGCTCTCCAGAAGAAAATGGTAACCAGCGGGAAGGAGAAAGCCAGGCCAGGATCTTCACAGGAACAGCCCTTCCTGTCACAGCCCTTGGGAAGCACAAGGGAAAAAATGATCAATATTGGGGTTTTTAACCCAATTTTAATTTCCACTGCGGAATCACGGAGTTGAGGAAGGCAGGGAAAAGAGGCTGCAAATCCCAGAGCAGGATATATCATATCCATTCCTTCATACCCAGTTTATTCACGCCTGAGTGAGAATCACATGCACCAAACTGCCTCTGCTGAGGGTGTCAAAAAAAAGATATTTTTAAACTTGGATTACAAAAATCAAACATTTACACATTTTTTTCCCTAATGCTCCTCATCATCAAGTGAAAAACACAGATGGGACAATCAGACACACCAATAAACCTTAATTTACTAAATGATACTTCAGTTAAAACATTGATATTTCCCATTTCCTTCACTGTACAGAGCAAATTCACATTTCCCGGCTGCCTGCCTCAGTTTACCCTCACCACCAATTTAAGGTTGCAGGTTGCTTTAAAACCATAAAAATATGTAAAACATTAGAGAGTATTGTGTATTATTTTTATACATTTGTATAATTTATGTATTTATTTTTGCATTTTACATATTTATATATATAAGTATTTGTGTCTTTTATATATACACACACACATATATATGTATTTGTGTCTTATATATTTATATATTAAATATCCTTGCAAAAATACCCTCAAATTCATCCATTTTACGTTTTCCTTTAAAAGTTCATTGAAAATATTTTAATTGAAGTCATTAAAGTCAGTGAGGAAGAACCTGGAACACAAAAGGAATATGCTTCAAGGCTTTTAACTCAGAAGGGACATTTCCAAATCCCTGAAACATAACAATTCTGTTACTGGCACGAGCACTTGGGAAAATAAATGCACTTGTACCATAAAACAAGCTTAAAAGGGTCAGAAATGGATATTGCAGCTTCTCTATGTTACAGAGAAGTCAAACAGACTTTGAAGAATCCAAATGAAATTTCAGTCTATCAGGAAAAACATTTAGTATTAAAAAAAAATAAAAAAAGGACTTTAGGGCACAGTCATGTAACACTTAACTGCTGTCTGCAATTTTTTTGTTTTGCTTATGGAAATAATTAACTTTGAGAATTACAGAATTAATTTTTATTTCTAATTTATCTACGGTTTTTGGGAGAAAGCAACACAATACATCCCCCTCAAGTGCAAAGCAATGCAGCTGCCAGGAAGCAGTGTAAAAACAAGAAAGATTCAGGAATGGAAGCTTCTATCTTACTTCCTACTCTGATTTCCCAGATTTCCTTCCCCCATTACACTCAGTCACAGGACATAATAAGAAAACAATTTGGAGGAGGGGAAAAAAAAAATGACCATAAAAAGCAAGAAAGTCTGATGCAATCAGGTTTTTAGGAGAAATCAGAGATAACCAAGAAATGGAGAGGACTGGAAATGGAATATCACTGCTTTAAATCCACGGGGATTTAAAACAACAGCAGGAAAGGAGCATAAGGAAAAAGTACGGAAAAAAAAATACAGAATTAAAAAAGAAATCTCTCCTAAGAACAGGGGAAATATGGGGTAGGAATAAGCAGTGAACTCATTTAGAAAGTTAAACTTTCCTTGTTTAGAGAGCTGTCATTGCCTATTTAGAATAAAGAATAACAAAATGTATGAAAATTAAGTTAAATAAGTGCTTCTAAAACATCACACAAGTTCCAAGCCCGAATATCCCAGGTCTCACCTTCAGGAATTTTAAAATCTCTGCGCTCCATCCTCCCCTGTAAGGAACAGCACCTCAGGTTCCCAATATTCTGTATTGATTAAGGAATTCTCTCCTCCTTGCAAAGCTCCTCCCCATGTTCCACTCCTGCCCTGTGCTGCTCAGGCTGGGCTATGGTAAATATTTACACAGAATTTCCAGACCTTTACCCCAGCAAGGAGCAGGCCTGGGAAAAGCAGAGCTTCCAGAGCTCCATGGGACGGAAGCCGAGCGGTCCCCGAGGAACCGAGTCCACACCCCTGTGGAAAAAATCCAGGAGCAGCTCAGCATCCCATCCTGCCCCTGCTGGGGGAGCCCTGCCAGGAAATCCTCACCCTCCAGCACCCCGAACTCTCGGGATTCTGTTTGGGATGTGGGAACACCCTAAAGATTGGCCCTGGATCCCTGGAAGTGGCCAAGGCCATGCTGGAGCAACCTGGGATAGGGGAAGGTGTCCCTGCCCATGGGACAAAATCATCTTGAGGTTAAACTGATGTCTGGGAAGGCTGGCCTGGAAACAGAGATGAGGTAAATCAAAGGATAAAAGGGATTTATTGAAAGGATCCAGCCTGGGCAGTGCAGGAACCTCGCCAGGCCTACACCCAAGTCAAACCCACAGATGGGCCAAAACAAAATGGCCGCTGGTCATGAGGGCTCACACTTTTATAGGTTATAAACTATAAAACTGACAGGTTTGGGTTCATCAGCACATTGGAGTTAATTGTCCAATTCCAGCTCCAAGTTATGAAACTCCATCCTCCTTGTTCCCTCTCTTCCTTCACTGTTGTTTCTACCCCGGGCCTAAAAATTGTCCTTACCAAGCTAGAAAGGAATTGTTTTGCCTCCCTACTCTGTGAAGAGCTTCCCAACCCTTCATATGAAGCCCAGAACTGCACACTAAACCAGCACAGAATGTGAAAAATAGAAAAGCTACAACTTAAGACATCATTTTCCCCAAGTTTCAAACCCAACCCAGTCTGGGATTCCATGGTGCGACATGTGCAGCTGCAGAGGCCAAACCTTGCTCAGAATTTTTGGGAAGTTTAAACAAGCATGGATTAAAAAAAAAATCGTTATTGACAAAGAATTCCATACAGACACCACTGGGATATGGGAGAGATGGACATGTGCATTTTTAAGCAGATATGATTATAACACATCATATCAATAAATAAAAAGCTTGCCAACACATTTTACTAGCCCTAAAAATTACCAGTGAGAGAATGGCTGCTCAGTTCCCACATCAGAATATCCAAATATTCCACACAGCTTTATATTGCACTGACCCTCATTCTCTCCATTTTTCTTTGGGCTCAGAATGTTCTTTTCTCCTATCTTATGTCAAGGAACAAAACCCATCCCACACATCCTAAATAAACAGGAGCTAGCAGAAGATTGCTATGGGTTTGGTGGTTTT
>VXBU01015032.1:106625-118266 GCA_013400315.1 Bombycilla garrulus
TTTTTTTGGTTTTTTTTTTTTTTTTTGAGAGAATGTGTAAATATAAAGATACAGACAAGAAGAAGTGTGAGAAATCTGAGATATTTCAGCAAGGACTGACAGTCCACTCAATGACCTACAGCTTTTAAACACATCTGAGAAACACCTGAGTGTTTTCAAGCATGAAAATCACCGCCTGCTCTGACAGTACATCCCACAAAAAATCATAAAGGTGTTACAGGCACAGAATTGCACTTTAATCAAGCGTCGAGAATTTTATATTTTCTTTGCTCCATCAAGAAAGAGCCTGTGTGCTGTCTCAAAACTTTTTATTGCTCTCAGCCACTCGCAAGCAGCAGAGAACTAAAAGATTTTCTCTTTTTCTCTTTTCTTCTCTGGCTGCTCTGGGTATGTTTTATGGAAAGCAGGAGATGAGCTGATGAACAAATGAGTTAATATTTCATTTGAGTATCCCAGCTATGCTGGGTTACATAAGAGGCAGTGGAAGTTAAAGATACAGCAGCTTCCTCTCAGCAATTTCTGCAAGTCAGAGGAGACAACTTAAGGACGGCTTAGAGCAGATAAAATAATCATTTTCCAAACCCACTGCTTCACACAGACAAACCCTTCATTACTTCAGCTCCTTCAATTACTGGAACTTAGCTGGAAAAAACAGAAAACTGAGGTACAGAAACAGGAAATTGTTTCTGCAGTAAAAAAGGAGAACAACAATTGAAGTGGGAATGCTGTCCAGATCAGCCATTCCAACTCACATCAGTAGCAGAATTCCATTTTTAAAATATAAGTGACAGAAGTCTGCAGCACCTTGTGATGCACAGAAAATATCACAGATTTTTGGCACATTCAACTTATCTGGGAAGGCAATGCACATGCCAGAACTCCTGCAAACTTTCATTTTTCACAGCATTTTGCTATACAAGAGTTAAGCAAATGTTTTTAGGATGGAGATGAGAATGCCTTAAGAAAAACCCTCAATTTTTCAAGTACAGTGATGGGCTGTAGCAACCACTGAGTGAAACCTGAGGACAGCATCTGCACCACGCCAGGGAAAATTCAAATTAAAGCTGGCACAGACGGAATAAAAGATTAAATCACATACAGAAGTACTACCCACAAAGGAAAAAACAAAGGTGATACAGACAGGGGGAAAACTGATAAAGTGAATGGGTGGGAAAACAACTTTACTGCTGGAGATACAACTCCATTTATCATTTAGGATGATTCACCATCCAAATCCTGTGCTCTGGACAAAACCCACCTCCCTGCAGGCAGCTGAGCAAAAAACCCAGATCAGCACAAGTTAGGATTAGACTGGCAGCCCAGTTTAGAGTCAATCATTACAAGGCTGAACCACAGCTGTCTGCTTTTAATGCACGGCTGCATTAACCCTCAGCAAAGTGCTTCAAAAATCAGCCCTCAAACAAAAACAAAAAAAAAAAAGGAGGACACTGAGTCATTAAAACTTTCAGCACAAAATTTTAACTCTGCACATTTGCTGCTCACTGATATTGCTGGAGTGATCTAAGCCAAGAAAATAATTATGGAAAATTATAATTTTCTACTGTGTCACACAACAAGCAGCTGAATGGCTTCTGCAGACAGTAATTAATATAAGAAAGTTCTGGTACAAATATGGAAACTGATTAAAAGACAGCTGTAAAGTCTGCTAAATCTGTGACAAAAAAAAAATCAATCTGCAAAAAGCAAAACATGAAAGATCCTTTATGAAAGGGAACCCTCTTTCAGTTTCATTGTCTGGGCTGACTTCTGGCATAGGAAAATGGGTTCTATGGAGCTGCATTTAAAAGGTCACGGAGTTTCCTTCCTTGATCTTTTACCATGAACAATTTTAGAAGGCATTAAACATTTCAGAACAGCCTATCTAAACAAATTTTTGCTTATCCTGTCATTGAATTAAGTTCAACCAATTCCAGTAAGTCTGACAAAAAAAAAAAAAATTAAAAAAAAAAAAACCCAAAACAGCTCCAAAATGTAGTATTTATGCCAGCCACTAAACGCAAACTTGAGCTGATGCCAGAACAGCATAAATTAGAGAAAAGTAATTATTCTATAGCTGGAAGATCGAAAAGAGAGCAGTGAGAGCTGGGAAACTCCATTTGCTGAGACCAAATCTATTTCATTCACAGCAAACTGACCGCAGTTGTTCAAACTGTGCCGTAATTCAGAGAGAGATAAAAAAACACAGGCCCAGCTCCATGGAATTAGCACTCAATACCTTGTTCTGGTTCACTCCAGGGCTGGGAATTGTCAGCAATAAATACTTCCAGGCCTATAAAACTCTATCAACTGCTCACTATTTGTGGAAAACCAGGGGAGGGAGGGGCAGAGCTTCATTTATTCTTTCCAAAGAATTTTGCAGGTTCTTTTTAATTCACCATAAACTCCAGCCCACCCCGGTTTTATAGGACAAAACGTAAACGTGCTGAAGGACAGGATCAACATGAAAATGTTGACCCCAGAAGCAAGTCAGGACTGGCTTTGGCATTGTTCTATCCCACACCTGCAGCCTTAGAGTCCCAAACTTAAAAGTAGGGAAGAAAAATTCATGTAAAAATGCAAGGTAGCAATAGCTGTACTCACAGCCTGGCCTCTGAAAAGGCAAAAATCCGTTTTTTAATGCATTAAAACACATTTTCATTTCCCCACTGCTTCAGTGCAATAAAGAACACACAATTTAGAGTTGCCAGTGTTTCCAGGTACTGTTAATGAGCCAAACATCAGTTTAATCTCCCCCAAAATTCCTTTTTTTCTTTATTTCTGACTTTATTTCTGACTCTATCCTCCAGCCAGTGATAACCCACAGCCTTTCCCAGAGCTCTCTTCTCCTCCTTCCCCTAAAGCCCAGCACCAAAGGCACACACAGACGAGAGAAAGGTTTCAAACCCTGCCAGGAAGTTTTATTGTTTAACTCCAACCCTGCATCTGCCTCTGGTTTGAGATTCCAGGGAAGGAATGTTCACACAGCTCACTGCACCTCCTCGCTGCTGCCTGGCAGCTGATTCACCTGAGCTTTTTATTATTTACTCAGAATGTATTTGTGCTGTGCTGGACATGAGGTGCTTCCTGCTCCTCTGGAGGGGCAGAAATCAGTTAAAATCAAACCAAATTTTAACCCAGTGACTGCTTTCCAGGTAACATTTCATCATTGAACAGACAACACAGTGTTTTCATTTCTGTTTAAGCAGAATTATTCAATTTTTCTCATCTACAGAAAGATGAATATGCCGGCTGTTATCAGCTGGGTCTGAGTCACCCACGGCTGAAAGAAACCACAATTCTCTCCCTGATCTCCTGGCAAACTTGAAATGCCAAAACAGCCTTTCCTTTCCAATTTCCTCTGTATCAACCAGATCCATCCATCACCCCTCAGACATCCCACAGGACTAACAAATTGCTGTGCTATCACCAGAACCAGCTGAGCTCCAGGAACCAAGACGGCCCAAGCTGCCACACCTGCCAGAAACCTGTAAATGCAAAAATTCAGCAGCAGAAGGGCAGTGCTGAGTGCATTAAAGCCAAGGGAAATGCAGTTTTCTCCCAGTTCAGTAAGACAGCTCCTCCCAAGGTATTTCTGCAGCAGGGAAAGCACCAGGATGCCAGAGAAGTGCTTTAATCTAAAGCAAACATCTCCACGTGATGGGAAAGGGCGAGAGAGGGAGAGCCCAGGCAGCTCCTGATCCTACAGCACAGAATTCATTCGCTGCTGGGAATTTCTTCCTGCATGTTTTCATGGAATTGGCTGCCACTGGAAACAGATCTAGGAGTGCTCCCAGCAACCTCAGCACTGCTGAGAAAATATTCCCGAAAATATTTTACTTCCCAGATATCTGAGAGAGCTCCTCGCTGCCATACAGCTCGTCGTTGTATTTCACATTTATTCTAATTTACTGCCACGGCAAAGTGATCCAAACACAACTCAGAGGAGAAGATGAAGAGATTTCACATTGAAATTTACAATTTAAATAAACAAGTCACAGTCCTTGTTTGAAGTGTCCAGAGTCCCTTTGCGCTCATCCCCACAACCCATTACAAACTACCTTTTTTATTTAGCAAAAAAGAAAAAAAAAAAAGAACAACAAACCCCACCTCAATATTTGCATGTTCTTTGTTATTTTTCTCCCTCTTTGAAATGCTCTTTTGGGGAAAGCTTTTTGATCTGAAAGGTATTTAATTAAACAAAAAAAAAAAGAAAAAAAAGAAAGGAAAAGCCGAAAACCCTGTATAAACTCTATAGCAGCATTTATTTAGGGGGAATCTATTCCCCAAAATTATACATATATTCCCAGGGATTGTGACTGGATTACTAGAGCCAGATTGCCCAATTAAAAAAACAGAAAAACCAATTTATTTCTAGTGTAAACCTCAAATTTCTTGAGACCTTTGCTGATCAAATCCCATCAGTGTTCCAAGAATCAATCTGGAGACCTGAGGGAACCATTTTCTTTGGGTATGGAGAGCGACAGATGGAGCAAAATTTTCAGCACATTTTGAGTTGCTGTGATGTTCCTGTCACTGCAGGCAACGAGGAGGCTCAGCAGAGCCACCTCCCAGGAGCTGCAGGGCCAGGATGATTATGAAAGCAGATATTCATTTTAAAAAATTAATAGAAAAAAAAATTAAAAATAAAGAAGGGAGTGTGAAGGGACAGGTTTTCATCTGGCTGAATTCCAGGGGTAGGATTTAGAGTTTTGCAGGCAGCCCAAAACTCCAGCCTGCTGCAGAGCTGGTTCCTCTCCCCCTCACAGCCAAACTGAATTCTCTGCTTCTGGGAGAGGGAAGAGCCTCCCCCAGAATGCCTGAGCAGCAGCAGGGACTGTCCCCTCCTCCCAGAGCCCTGCTGACCTCCCAGCCAGGCAAACCCTCCTCCCTGCCAGCAAAAAAGGGTTTTCCTGGCCTGAACCGGGGACTGAGCCTGGATTACCACGGAAGGGAGGCCAAGGCATGGCGTGAGCAGGTGCAGACACCAAAAAGCTCTGCTGGAGTGTCACTGGTGAGTGAGAACGCTGACAATGAGCCTGCTAAAAGGGAAAGGAGAGGAGGTCAGGCTTTGCTGTGCCATACATTCAGCTGAAGTTGCACTGGTTAACGTCCAAAATAAACACCACTCCAGCATTTACAGCCAGCACCAACATTCCTACGTCTTTCCAGACTGCAAGAAACATGTGCTTGCCTTTTTTTTTCCCCTTTTCCCCTCACTGTTTCATTCTCACAGCAATTTCCACAACGTGAGGGACCTGAGTGTAAAACTTGGGCCTTTCAGGTGTACTCAGAGAGGCTGCTGTGCTTGGCAAACAACATTTACCAATTCCAAGTATCACCAAACTCTTACAGCAAATCACCCAGCACTGAAGTATCTAAAGCTAGATCAGTACCTAGAGATGAGATCCCTAGATAGACAATGGAGATATTTCTAGGGAATAATGACCTAGAGATCATTATTTCCAAATTACTGCAAGGTATTACTGCCGATGGTTCAGGGTAGGGCAGCACCTGCACCTTACAGCCTTTGAGCCCTCCTCCCCAGAGAAAAGCCCAGCACAACTGCAGAGTTGGTGTGTGCAGGATCCCCAGAGCACCTTCCCCAGGCAGAGCCACCGAGGGTGTTGGGTTTGCTCAGATCAGATCTGCGCCCACAGGAACCACTTCCGCTCCCCAAACCACAGGCAAACCACAACCTATCATTTGGTGCCTCCCGACAGGCTGCAGGAACAAATTGCCAGCTGGAGAGCTGCACTTCAGCACCAGGAGATCTCTTTTAGGCTTGGCACACGAGGACTCCCCCCATCCTTACGTTTAGGGACTCCACACGATAGAAATCCGCTCTCCTCTGCTGCAGTTCCCCCTGGCTATTTGCCAGAGCTGATGCTGCTGCCTCAGTCAGGATAGAGCCTGCAGCAGCAGGGAAAATCCCTCTTTTAAATCCCCACAACAGCAGTTCCCTTTTGGCTGAGGTCACTGCCTCATTTAGGACACCACGTAATTATAATTTTTCAAAAGAAAAAAAAAACAAAAAAAACACCTATCAGCACAGATCAGAAAACAACTCCGTGCTCTTGCCTGTAAGCAGCAGCTGTGAAAGGCACTCACCAGGACAACAGCAATGATCACGACCCAGCTCCAACACTGTCACATGGCACCTGCTGTCACTCAGAGCAGCTCCTCCAGAGCCAGGCGGGCACTCCCAGACACGGAACGTGTTCCTTCAGTCCTGCACAGCACACCCAGCCCTGGCAGGGCTTTCTGCCTCCCTGCAGCAGCAGTTCCTGGCCCTGGAGCTGCCCTGTGCCTGCAGAGCACGGGGCAGGCAGGAAACCTCTCTGCTATCTGGCAGCTGCCATCAGCTCTCCCATTTCTCTCCCTCTCACTCACTTCCTATTGATTTCTCCTGTCTCGCGCTGCAGCTTTTTCCTATTTCCTCTCTCAGCTCGCTCGTTATGGCTTCCCCTCCTTTAATTCTCTCCTCTTCCACGTTTTCCATCACTTTCCTGGCAGCTTTGATCTCGGCAGAAGCCTCCTTTGCATCTGGGCACAGCAGAAAGGCAGCGGTGCCGCTGTGGCACGGAGCACGGAGGGGAGACGCCTTGTCTGAAGTGCTGCCAAGAAGCTGCACCAACAGCCACTATCATAACAGGCTAAAAAAGACTTTCAAGCAGCCACCAGATGCTTCAGGTGAGCCTGCAGGTTGAAGCTTGTATGTTTATGGGAGTGGTGGACTCGCAGTCCTTTGCCTGTCTCACATCAGTGTGGTGCTTTGTTAAACACATGGGGCTTTTCCCCCACACTGGGAAATGCTTGCTCAGGTCAATCCGGGTCCCACCTCCGTTTTCCAGCCCCTCTCCAGCACTGCAGCTCACTCAGGACTCTAGAAAAAAAGGGTTTAACTCTTCTTAGGTCACCGATTCCACTTGGGAAGTCACCCAGCACTGCATGTGATGCCACAATTCAGGATTCACAGCCTGCAAATAAACTCAGGACCAGCTTCTCACACAAACAAGAGCAAACTGTGCTGCTACGCACAGACTCAATAAGGAACAGCACCTGAATGAAATTTAGATTCCCACCAACATTCCCTGAAAATTTCCAAAACATATTTCAAGAGCTCAGGAGTAAAACCAGTTTGAGTTTTGCCCTTGCAGCCAACTGGGAGGAACCAAGAGCTGCCAGAACATGGAGATTCTCTCTTAGGATTTTTAGCATCAACATCTCAACTTCTTCATACCACCAAGAGAGGCCCTGCTGCTTAATTCACACAGTTCAACTTTCACCCAACCCTGCTCCCTGCCCATACAAGGTTTATTTTTTTGGAAGAACTGAGCCCGTTGTGCCACGTCCAGGCCAGCACACGCTTGTGACCAAGCCCCTCGTGCCAGGACATCTGACAGCCCCCCAGGGACTGGCAGCACAATGATCCACACCACAGCAGAATCATTCCAAGTACAGAAACCCGTGCTGTGATCTTTTCCACCTCAGGAAGGACTCCTCTCATCTTCTTTCCCAGTGCCACAGCAATTCCATGAAACGCTTTTGCCACCGAACATCCCGGCCCAGACCTTTCAGCGTTGTCAAAACAGAGCTTAAAATAGCCCCACAGGATCACATCTAAGTGTTTGCCAACAAATGTAAACAGAAATGCTTCTTATTTACCATCAGGCTGCAAGAAAGGGTTCCTGCCCATGGGCCTCAGAAGTCAAACAGACACAACACTGAAAATCCTCAAGGAAAGGATGCAGGGTGATAACAAAACATCAAGACAATTTGTGAATGTCACAGGCTGAACAGTGTTTGTTTGGCTTTTGCTATTTATACTTATGCTTACATTTGAAACATAAGGACGCTGTTTTTTTCCTGTCATTTTAATGCATTTATTTTTACATGTTTTCTTTTCAAAGAAAAATGAGTAAACGTTGCTTCTTCCTGTCTTTTTCTAAGTGTGCTGTTACTATTTTGTATGTATCCTGTCTTGTATTTTATCCCTTTTGCATTCTTAATCAAACACTGCACGTTTTACATCCCTTTTCATTTTCCTAATTCCCTCGCTGCTGCTTCTTCTGCTCTTATTTTAAGCCCTGTCTTCTGATGTTGAGATATTACCAACATCCAGGCTCCTGACCCTTACTTTAATCAAGCTGAGACATGAACTAAGACTTTTATTCTCTAAACCTAATAATTATCCAGAGCAGGGCCACAGAACACAGCATCACCTACCTGAAAATATGCATTTAAGTCTATTTTCTCTTAGTGCTATTGACATCTCTTACACAGGAAAATCTGCTTATCTCAAAGCAGATAAAATATCAGGGGGAGTGCTTAGGCAGAGGAATATCTGGAATGCTACAAGAAGCATTTTTTCCAGCAACTCATCCACTAGAAACTCAAGGATAATACAAATGGGATTCATTAATAAATCTCCAACTGCTAATTTGCAGAGGGAAGGAAGAAGTATTGAAGGAGAAACCTGGAGGATAAAGGCTCAAAGCAAGAGGCTGAGCTTATCTTTCAAGCAGCACAGCCAACATTTCTCCCTGGTGACCCAAAGGACCACCTGGAGGTGGAGTGGAGAATTCAGTCTCCAGACCAAAGCAAACACTGCTCCTCTCTGACACACTCTCCATAACTGCAAACTGCAGCCCAGCTGGGGCTGAGAATTGTAACCACGAGAGGTAAAGGATGCTGCTCAAAATGCTACAGGAAAAATAACAGTTAATGTCAAAAATCCAGTTGTTATGCTCCAAAGCTTCTTGGGAAAACAGAAGCAGTCACAGAAGCTACTGAAATTCTTCAGACGCAAATTCACTAGGAGACCCCACTGCAGGAAATAAGCAAATAATCCTGGTGTCTAGCCATGAAATATGGAAAATAACTGGTACAGGTGTCTGCACCACCTCCCTCAGGCAAATTCATCCGTGCTCTGAACAGCCTGAGGATGAACTGCCAAAATCTCCAGTGCCTAAATCACTACTGCCACAACAAAATATCGCTTCTACACTAATCACTGCTTCCACAAAATCATCACTTCTACAACAAGGTCCAGAGCAGTTGTGAGAGTGAACAGAGGACTCTTTGATTTCCAGCAGGACGACCGTGGTCACTGCTGTCACCCTCCAGGACCGAGGAACTCTCCTCCCACAAAGGTCATGGAAGTCAAAGCACACCAAAGAACACCCACAAATCCAAAGTGACCTCAGCAAACTCCTGCTCCAAGGCCAAGCTGCACTTTCCTTCTCAAGCTTCTCCAGCTAGGACAGCACGGAGTCATTTTTCTGCTGCTAAATTCCTGTAGATGCAGACCAGAACTTGGAAAATCTCAAACTGAAGGAGCCAACATCCCAGCACCTTCCCTAATCCATCCATTTGAAATGTTAAAATGCCATTAACAGGAGTTCTGCGCTCAGGGAGAATTATACAATTGGGCTCACAGATGAAATATCATTCCTGCCTCCACCCAAATAATCACAACGCCCACAGCTCTACTCAAAACTAGAAAATCAAGCTCACCTCAGCTCCTGTCTCCAGTAAAACCCTCATAAACTATGCAACAAGAAGTGGTAGCATTTGTGTCCCAGCCAGCAGTAAACACCCCAGACAGCCCTCTCTTCTGCCAGCCTCAAGAGCAGCAAAATAAAACAGCAATTTATGCACAGACTCGTCAACTGCTAATTTCCAAACACAGCGAAGGCACAATGATGAAAAGCCCCACTCAAAGACAATTATTCTTTTTAATCCTTAGATGTCACGCTGCAGCCCATTTTCCATAAATACTGGATTTTACAAACTCTACTAAGTAAAAAAAAATGCACGATAATGACATCTAGCTAGTCAGCAACACTAAGGTGTGACTGTGTGTGCAGTTCTTACCCTGCTGGAAGAAACAAAACCTTTCTTCCCCACCACGCAGTCAAAGAATTCCCAGTTACTACAGGGACTTCCAGAGAGCCAAAGACAGGGAAAGTGCATCTCAAGCAGATAAGAAACAATTAGAGTCTATTTTAATACCAAGTCAGGAGCAAATCACCAATTAAAACTTCTCAAGGGTAATTATGTGTAAATTCTACCTCTGCTGTTTTCCAATCATAGCAACAGAAACTACAGCACGGTTATAAATAAAACTCATTTGCAAGCAACTGCAGAGGAGAGTCACCAGTTCCTCAGCGAGGTCCTGCGAAAGCAAGAGCCTCCTTTCTTTTATTGGCCTTTAACAAACAGAAAGAAACATAAAGCAAGTCCTGCAGCCGTGCAATTGCTCAACCCTGAAGTGTGTTTGGAACGGTGACAGGAAGAAAAATACAGTTAACTCCGAGAGTGAAAAAAAATTAATGGCACACAAATGTTTTTTTAGTGTCATAACAGGATACAGCCGAGCTCGGGCCGGCCTTCGGTGGCCAAGCAGAGGCTGGAAATGGCCGAAATTCAGAATTTCAGCCCGGCCCCAGCGTGGCCTTGGGAAGAATAAAGGCCTTATCTCACCCGGCCATGTGTGGCCGTCCATGCACAGCACACAGCAACGCCCAGAGCTGGCCAGTGTCCGGCCAGGAGAGCTCCAGAGCAGGCAATGAACACGGGCACACTCCAGCAGAACAGGAAAACTCCTCTGCCGAACCCTGCTGCCCCTCAGCTGGGCACAGACGGGCCTCAAAGTCTGCTATCCCCCCGCCAAAAACAGCATCCAGCAACAAAAAACCGACCCTGCACCCGGGGAGCAGCCAAAAATGGGTTTTTTCAGGCTGGAAGATATGAGAAATCTCACCTAAATGCAGAGCTGGATGGAGCTCAGTCACCTGACTGATTTTAGATACCTCCAGGATAAGAAAGGTCCCCTCCATGTGCAGATTTCCTTCTACTAATGATCAAGTCGAGCCAGATGAGCAGCTCAGGGATGTCTACCTCAAAGACTTACTAAGCTCAGCAAGATAAATGCCACCTTAGGAGGCCTCGGAAGAAATGCAGCATAGCTAAGAGAGGATTAAATTAAGAGGGTGGAAGTGTTTACAAACATGAAGGAGCAGAGCAATAAGGCTGGAGATGAGGAGTTTGATACGGTCCAATGGGCACCAGGACTACGGGGAAAAAAAAAAAAAAGCAGCTGACAAAGTAAAAGAACATCCTGAGGGAAAGAAGGGGAAGTTCAATCAGGATTTAACTCTCTCAGATCATCAGCAGCCGTGCAAGGCACCACGGCTACCCTGGAGAACGTTGTGCTGATGTGTTTTTAAGCCTCAAATCATTTTTTTTGTCTGCCTGCACCCTTTGGACGCTCCCCCAAATGCTGAGGCAAATCTCTGGACAGCCATTACACTCCCAGGAGTCCTAACATCTGCTCGGCCTTTTCTGTTTAATGCCTGGTATTCCCTCACTCCCCCAGGCACTCGCTTCCCTCCACACTGAAGGCACTTGAGGAAAAGGACACCAGAAAACGATGCTGCTTTGGGAGTTCTGATAACAGAATCTGAGCATAGCCACCACCAAAATTAACAGGGCTAAGGTTTAGTCCACAGAGAGAATGAGCCCAGACACAGATATGAACTGGCCTGACTGTGTTTCAGAAGTGCCAGACACTAAAATTCATTCAACTTTCTTGGGAAAGAGAATAAAAATAAAAGAAGGGAGAAAGAAAAAAAAAAAA
>VXBU01015032.1:132358-166773 GCA_013400315.1 Bombycilla garrulus
TAAAAATGTAAATCTAGAAATAAAATATACATAAAATTAAAAGGAATAAGTATAAATAAATATAAAGAAATAAACCCGGTGCAGAACAGCTCGCAAACTATTCAAAACCAGGTGGGCACCTCCAGCAAAGCACCGTTATCCCGTTATCCACGTTATTTTTAGTCCGAACGGGAAGATGGAGGAGCTCAGGGACCAAAGCAAGAGCACGAACCGCAGCCCCGGGGCACCGCCTGCGCACTCCCCCCCGTCCTCCCGCATCCCGCGGGCTGAGCGGCCCCGGGGCCATCCCGCTGTGGCTCCCGCATCCCCGGGGACAGGGACGGGGACAGGGACGGGGACAGGAGCCGTCCCCAGCACCCACCTGCCGGGCCGCGCCGCCGGAGCCGCCCCGGATCACGGAGCGAGCGGCGGCGGCCGAGGGGCACCTGGCGGCCGGGAGGAGGGACGGCAGCGCTGGGGATGGGGAGGAGGAGGAGGAGGAGGAGCGGGAGGAGGGGACAGGGGCGGCGGGATGGCAGCGAAGGCGACTCGCGGCCCCGCAGCGCATCCCTCGGCAGCCCGGGCGGCTCCGCGCGTCCCCGCCCTGCCTGCTGCGACACGGGATGCCCTGAGCTGGATCCAGGGATCCACCAGGATCGTGAGCCCAGCTCCTGTTCCTGCACACACCCCCCAGCAATCCCACCCTGCGCCTCGGAGCGATGGCACAAAGCTCCTGGAGCTGTGCAGCCTGGGGGCTGTGCCCGTTCCCTGGGGAACCTGGGCAGTGCACCCTCATTTCCTGATATCCGAATTAAATCTCCTCTGACACAGCTCCAGCGCCCCGGGACCCTCTTTTCTTGACACCCAACTTAAATCTCCCCTGGCCTGGGTGCAGTGTCCAGCACCCTCATTTCCTGATATCCAACTTAAATCTCTCCTGGCACAGCTCCAGCCATTCCCTGGATCCAGAGTCACAGCACCCTCATTTCCTGATATCCAACTTAAATCTCTCCTGGCACAGCTCCAGCCATTCCCTGGATCCAGAGTCACAGCACCCTCCTTTCCTGATATTCAACTTAAATCTCTCCTGGCACAGCTCCAGCCCTGTCCTGGATCCAGTGTCTAGCACCCTCTTTTCCTGATATCCAGTCTAAATCTCTCCTGGCACAGCCCCAGCCATTCCCCGGGTTCTGTCCCCGATCACAGAGATCGGAGCTGCCCCTGTGAGGCAGCTGCAGACCCCAAATTGTCTCCTCCAGGTGAGAGCAGCCGAGAGCCCTCAGCACTCCTCGCACGGCCCCTCCAGACCCGTCACCCCGCTGCCGGAGCGGGTCCTGTCCCCGCAGGGCTCCCGGAGCTCCGCTGTAGCCCGGGGACACAGAAATCAGTCCCACAGCCACCCCGCCCGCTCCGATCACCCCGTGCGTGCCACAGAGAGGCACAGAGCACGCCCCGCCTTTGCTCTGCTCTCGCCCGGTGCGAACAGACCGTTCTGCAGCGCTCCAGAGCTGTGTCAGGGCGGCAGCAGCTCCGCGGTGACATCCCCCGGGAGGTTTTGTCGCCCAGAACGGAGCGGTGCAGCTGCAGCGGGCTGGGAGAGCTCACACCCTGCGCTGGACACCCCCTCCATCCCGAGCCCAGCAATTTCTTCCCTCTCCTACCTTCCACATGCCACATTCAGGGTTTAAGCAGGACACCTAAAGCAGCTGCAAAAGTTCCTCCAGCTTCCGTAAGTTACAGTCAAAACAACCTCTCACAGCCAGAAACGTGGCTTTGGTTTTTTTTTTCCTTCACCCCGGCAAGTTTTACCTTTTAAAATGCAGCCGGTGGGAGTGGCTTGCCCTGCCACTCACAGCGCTCATAAGTGCTTTCAGCTGGGTATTCAACAAGATACAGATCTTACTTTTCCAGTTCAGGCCAGGTGCAGGTTCCTACTGCTACAAAATGCTCATTCTCCTGCTATTTCAGCACATCCTCATGAGCATTGATGGTGCATTTGCTTCTCTTGACAAAGCTGAGGTCTCATCTTGCCTCCCTCCACCTTTGCTGGCCCTCCAGTAGCCTCACCTGAGATGGAGCTGGTTTAATATTTAGTTTAGGTTGAAGAAAAGTGCAGACAGACAGGAAATTATAGGGCTGATGTTTTCACATTAGGAGCATTATTAGATGGGATATTAGGAAAAGAAAAATTATTGGCTCTGAGGATGATGAGGAGCTGGGATGGAATTCCCAGAGAAGCTGGAAGTGTCCAAGGCCAGGTTGGACGGGGCTTGGAGCAACCTGGATAGAAGCAGGAGATTTTTGGAATGAGATGATCTTTAAGATCCCTTCCAACCCAAACCATTCTGGGATTCTGTGAGCAGCCAAGAAGAAAAATAGAGATGCTCACAGAGAAGCGCTCAGAGTCCTAACAAGGCGCAGATCATTTAAGGGACACACAGAAGCTGTGGGTTGTTTGGGTTTTTTTTTGTTTCTAGCACAAACTTTGCACGGTGAGGTGCGAGGCAGCAAGTGAAATCATCTCCCTGTGGATTGTACCAGAAGCGAGGTGCAGCTTTACACACCAATTTTCCTGTTTGCTTTGTGCAGACTCAGCCATTTCAATGGGCTGTGTTTGCAGATGAACGGAGTTCAGCAAAACAGCTCAGGGCAGGAACTTCTGCAAACAGTTGTTTGCACTCTGCTGCCTCATTTAGTGCAGCCACAGCCTCCCCCAGCTGCACATCCTCTCCTCTGCTCTCCTGGACCTGTTCTAACCAGAGTTTGCAGCACTGAAAAGCGTCACAGAATGTGTTTATTACCTTACCCACACTGGGAAACTCCTTGTCCACAATTAAACTGGGAATAAACAAGAACTGGAAACCTGGGAGTTCAACAGGCCGTTACTAAAACTCAGTTTTTGCGGCTGTAAAAGCCCTCAGGGATATTGGACAGATAAAAAGCAAACACCTCCATGGCAAATCACATTTTGAAATCAGAAATACAGTGGGACAGTGGAGCTGGATGAATTTTTAGCATCACATTAGAGGGCTCAGCACTAAAATTACCCTTGGGTAAGCTCTGGCAGATGAGAACCTGAGGGCAGTAATTTTGCATCAAACCTCCCCAGGTAACTCTGGTTGCACACAAGCAATCTGGGAGTGCTGGATACTGCCCCAACACTGTCCCTCAGCTGAAGGAAGAGGTTTTTCTCATTGGAAACCAATCCAGGCTCTCCTCCCCTCCAGACAGCAGTCCTGGCCCAGCAGGAGCAGGTTCCCAACCAGAAACATCCACTCAGTGGTGATTTAGGACATCTTAAAACCCCCAAGATATTCTTAGGCTTTTGATTGTTTCTCAAAAAAACCCCACAGACAAGTTACCCTGCAACCCTTCTGAACTGGGCCTTGCACCAGTGAAACCAAACACCAGAGAGAAAAAATAAAAGCACCGTGGGAGGCAGGAGGCCTTGGCCAGAGTTGCAGTTATTTTTGTGTCCAGCACGAGCAAACCCCTCAGCTGGGTGGCTCTTAAACTCTGTGCTGCACTGATTCTTTGGCAAAACGGGTTGTGGGTGCGTTTCTCCCAAACCGGAGCTTCAGCTGAGCCTCAGCTGCCCTTCACAGCTCCAGAGCTCCTGGCTCAGCCTGGGCTCCTTCCCTCAGCACCTCTCTCCTTCCTGAACCGCACAAAGGGAATGAATTTGGCATCCTCAGCCTTCCCCCACACCCCTCAGCCCTCACTCCAGCTGCCTCCTCAAGGCCCAGAACAAAAGAACATCACAGCAATCGCTTCTTTTTCAAAAGAGAACATGGCTTTATTACAAGTCCCGTCACTCAGAGGAGTTTTTGGAAGAACAGCGAGCCTGGCAGGTGCCCACACCTCAGGAGGCCACTCTGGCTCCTGCTTTCCTGAAAATACTGGCCCAGGAACTTGCCCGGGTTCACAGCTGCAATGCTTTCGGTGGATGTGTGCAAAGTGAGGTTATTTCAGGTTATTTTAGGTTAATTTTTAATCTCTCCAGACACCTTGAGAAGCCCCAGCCAAAGGCTGATATCTGCCCTGAACAGAGCCAAATTCAGCGAGATAAAGGCAGTGGAGGAGCTGCATCCCCACTGCTCCCCTCCCTCACCTCTGTATTTGCACCTCAGCTCTCAGTGAGCTTTTCAGAGGAGACTAAATCTGAACTGCGGCCTTGAACAGAGGGAAATTCACATTAAAACCCCAGGGAAAATGTCAGAACACGATTCTGAGAGGTAAAGAAAACGAGAGAACTGTTCCATGCTCTGAGGCCTGCTGGTGTGGAGCAGATGTCACACCCAGATCTGCCTAAATGTCACCCCTGGAAATAGTCACATATTTGACTCATTAGCCACGAATTCAGCTTAAGTGGCTTGAAAAGGAGCCAACCCCAGGACAGAAAGAGCATCCAGGCAGGCTCTTCACTATCCTCCCTCTCCCACAAAAAGCCTGATTATTCTTTTTAAGCAATCCCAGTCTAGGCCAACACCTGCTCGTGGAGTTTATTGGCACAAGTCTCATTCCTGACTCTTGTTTGCGAGGGCCTGAGTCAGTCCCAGAGCAATCACTCTGCTCTGAGATCAGCACCTGCCCCAATGGAAGGAATTAGAAAAAGAGTAAAGGAAATGTGTCATTAAAAACAACGAGATAAAACACTGCCTCACCTTGAGTACCATCACACTCTCAAAGGACAACTCCACAACAGCCCTGCAAGCACTTCAGTCTTGTTCAGAGTCTTTCACTCGAGTATTTAGCCAAACACATTGTCCAAATCCAGGATTATTAAGGAGGGTGAGGCTCAGGAAATCTTTGCCGGGTCACACCCCCCTATCCAGTCCCACCGGCAGGAAAACGGGATTTTTCATATTTGATTTTTCTCTACACATATGTCAAATAACTCTGCACTGGAAATGAGGACAGAACACACAGACTGTGCAGTTATTGGCTGCAGACTGATCATCCCTGGCATTGCCACCCTCCTTGGGACTGTACCATCACTGGAGAAGGGAATCAGTGTCAGGCTCCTCAGGTTTCCACTCAAATCCCTCTTCTCTCAGCTTTTCCATGTTCCTAGCGCCAATCCATCTCCTCCAGGAGCAGCAGAAAGTCAATTCTGTGTCATTTTAGGAGTCCTTTTCACAGGAACAAGCTCCAGCAGCCAGGCCCCAAACCCAGGGGATTGTCCTCTACAAACCCATTAACCAGCAGTCAAGACGTTTCCACAGGCGCACTCCTACCCCTGGAAAGACTGTGTGTCCAGGGAAGGGCTTTTTTTCCACATTTTCCTCCTCACAAAGCGACAGATTTCAACCATGAACCCCAAGGACACCACGTACATGGCCAGGCCCCCCACCTTGAGGAGCCAGTTGGGCTCGGGGGACGTCACCATCCCATACATGATCCACGCTCCCGCCCCGATCCTCAGCACCAGGAAGAGGAGCACGAAGAGGAAATCCACGGCTTTTCCCAGGGGAGTGTGGTAGGAGCCCATTTCCCGCAGGAACCAGCGGGTCTGGAGCAGGGGGTTGGTGATTTCGCTGACAAACACCACGGCGTTCACCTCCGTGGCGGATTTGCCCAGCCCCAGCACCAGGACCATGCCACAGATGCTCAGGGCGTGGTGCAGCAGCATCAGGTCCCCCTCTGTCTGGAAGTACAGGCACCAGCCCAGGTCAAAGATGAAGTAGCCCAAGGTCAGGGACAGCACGTGGATCTGGAGAGGGGTGTTTGGTGAACCTGGAATCGAAGATGTGCATAAGCCTGGGGTTTTGTTTAAGATATTTTTTTGCTTTACACACCAGTACAGGTCGAGTGTGCTTCTCTCCTCCTAAATTTCCAGCCTTATCCCAGAGCCAGGAATTAGGGATATTTGGTTCTGCTTCCCCTCCACACCCCAGCCTGCCCAGCAGACCCACCCCATCCTGCCCCGCTGCTGCTTCCCTTCTCCTCCCAGCCTTTTGGAAAAGCCAGACCGCCATCAGCAGCACTATCTGAGATTTAACAAAAGAAAAACCAGCCAGCAAAACCCTGCAGCCAAATGTCAGGAGTTATTACAGCCTTCAAGATCTGAAAGCACTTTGTTCTCCACGCGTTGCTACGCCTGATGCTGCAATAAAGTCGAGCTGCCAGCCTGAAAACTTCCAATTGGTACATGGACAAGCGAAAAAAATAAAAAAAATTAAAAGAACAAAAGGATGAACAGTGAGAAGTAGTGGAAAAAGAAGCAGTTTGGCCCCAAACACACGCGTGTAAGAGGAGAGGAAATCAGCCCCTAGCTCCACCTGTGACAGAGCCACAGGTGAGCACAGTGAGGGTGAGATTCCAAACATACCTGCGTGGGTCAGAGGCCAGGGGCCGTCCAGGAACATGACATAGCCTGAGAGGCAGGTGACGAGGAGCCCGTGCAGGAGGGTGACCAGGCGACAGCTCCACTTGTAGGAGCGCTGCCTGTTGCAGTGGCAGAAGCAGCTGTAGAGACACAGCCAGGTGACAAAGCTGCAGGTCACCTCCAGGACGATGGGAACCATCCTGCTGGAGCAGAGGGACAGCGTCAGGAGGGCAGCAGCTCCTCAGAGAGCCCTGCTCATCCCCACCATCCTCCCCAGCACATCCATGGAGACGGGGCGGGGAAAAAACCCCACAGCCAAACCGAGAGGAGCAGAACAAACCCTGTACCCCTCCCCTGAACACCGCTCCCAAAATCCCAATTTCCAGCGGGAAAACCACACCCCAACCCTCCCGCCGCCGAAACGCCTCTGCCCGCGGGGCCCAGGACACCGGGAGGGGAACCAGACCCCATCCGCAGCTCGGCACGGGGGTGCCCGACGGCCCGAAACCCCAAATCCTCACCCCGCTGCGGCTCTGCGCGCCCGGGACCTGCGCCCGGCTGGGGCTGCCCGGGCGGGGAGGCGGTGCCGGCGCTCCCGGAGCCTTTTATCGTCCCTGCCTGGCCCTACCCAGCCCAGCCCAGCCCAGCCCCCGGCATCCCCCGAGGATGCTCCGCTCTCTCAGCCCCGCTGTACCTGCCCCCGAGGCGGCCAGGGATGCTCGGAGCGGAGCTGCGAGCCCCGGGGCAGGGCCAGAGCCGGGGCAGGGAAGGGGGAACGGGCGGGGGAAGCGGGACAGGCGTTCGGTACCTCCGCCCAGCCCCGGCTCGCTCGGCCGCAGCCTCCCAGAGAGCGCCCCAGACTTTATTTTGCCTGGGCGTTTTCCTCTCTGGTGATGGAGAAAAAAGGCGGATCAGGCGAGAGGGGAGGTGCTGCTGTCCTTTCTTTTATTTCATTTTTTTTTCCTCTTTTTCTTTTTTTCCCTGTTGTTTTGCCGGGTGTGCCGGAGTTTTCTTTCAGTCTCTCCCCCAGGTTGGGGTGCAGGGAGGGGAGGCCGGGGCAGGTTCAGGGAGCTCGGGGCGGGCTGGGAGCGGTGCCGGACCCTCGGTGAGCAGGGAGATGTGACACAGAACGTGCAGAACAGGATGAGCGAGCCCGGAGCCGAGCTGGGGCCAAGTTCGTGGCTAGCAGTGAGTAACCAGGACAGGGCTCAGCTTCCTCCAAGCCGTGCCAGCCAGCTCGGTGTCAGCGCTGTGTCATTCCTGACTCAGCTCACTTTAAAATCCTGAGGTTGTGGCCCCCAAACAGCCCCAATTTTCCCTGCAGCCAGAGCTCTACACTGTGAGGGAAAGCACGGAGAGCACAAGAGCCCCTCAGTGAGATCTGCTGCACTCCACAGGATGCTCCTGTGAGTTAAACATTCAAACATCCTTTTATTTGGATTGTACATTATAGATTGCCCTTATATTTGATCTAAAACTTGATGATTTTGTCTCCTTTCCCAGCATTTTGAAGCAGGCAAGGGCCCTCAGCACAGAGAATGAAGTTTGAGTATTGATCCCTACTGGCATCTGTAAAGCTGAGCCTGAATTTAAGCTACAATGTTTTATTGGACTATTAGGATCCCTGCTAATTCTACCAGAGCTGGAAATCCTGAGGCTGTGAGCATCAGGAACGATGAGAGAATTTGGTGGCATCATTTGGGCACTGAGAATTGTTCAAAATCTCCCTTCAGGCCACAGGGAACCCTGGGAAGGACAAGGAATATTGTTCCAGTTTGCACTCCTCCTCACAGGTGGAAACCAGAGGAGGAAAGAAATGAACAAGCAATAAAATAAATATCAACAACCATTTGTTCATTTCCCAGCCCTCCCCAGCCTTGCTTGACCTTGGGCACTGCTGAATGTCAATTTCTGAGGCAGCTCTGCAGCTGGAATTGCCAGAGCAGCTCTCCCTGGAGGAAGCAGGGACAGGGAGCCCAGGGATGGCTCAGGCTCAGGAGCTGCTCTGGGGACAGCTCAGAAGGCCACTGAGTTCTCACAGGGACCAATTTCTCCCTGCATTGTTCCTCTGGGGCTGTGGGAGGTGACTCCTGCTCCTGGAAAGCTGGAATTTCCTGCTCTGTTTATTTGAAATCCCTCAGATGCTCTCCTGCGAGGCTGGAAGCGTTCCTGGGTGGCAGGGGAACAAAGCTCCTTCCCTTCCAACTGCAGCTTTTTGTGGAGCAAACAAACTGCTGCTGTTTGTTTTCCCACTCGGGGATGGTTTATCAATAAATCCCAGGGATTTGTCGTTGTGTTTATAAACTTTGTGGAGGAGATGAAGCCTCAGGATGTGTTTGCACAACGCCTGGCACAGCTTGGCCTTGATCTCAGCAGAAATATTCACGTGCAGGTGCTGTTTTTTCAGCTTATAATACATTGGTGATTTCCCCTCCCAGTTTTCAGGGAGATAATTCCAAAATTTGTGCAGGTGGAAGCAAATTACTTGGAGGAGTTCCTGAGAACAAAATGGAATAGTCTGCAATAGAAGGCAGATTTGGATCTTATTGTATCTTCTCCAAGCTCTAAGAGCATATGGAGGTACAGTGAATTGTAAATTGACTATTGGAAATAAATAAAGCTGATTTAACTTTATTTTTGGTCCATTTTGACCCAGAGTCTCACCAACCTCTGCAAGTCTAGACTGAGTCTGACTCTGAAGGCGAAATACAAATTACAGCTCAGCTGTAATTCAGGAATTCCTGGGTAAAACGCGCAGGCCGAGGTTTCAAAGACAATCAGTGCTCGCTGTTAAAATAATTGCTGATGATCTATGAAATAATTTGAGATTTTCACAGTAGAAAGAAGCTGGAAACTACAGCTGTGCTGAGGTGTGGGTTAATAAATGTCCTCAGTGATGGGTGGCAGGAGAATCAGCTGTGATGTTCATCATCCCCTAAATTCTGCTCTTTGGCACCAATTGAGCACTGGGAGAAGGAAATGGGATTTTCATCACTGCCTGTCAGGGATTGAGTCCTTTCTCCAAGGTCATGCAGGAAGTAAAAGAAGACAGAGTGTTTGAATTTATCCTTCTTGTCTGCTAATCTTTAAATACCCATATCAGCCAAAATTAATTAAAAATAAAGGAAAAATAAGAGTGGAATTGTAAGCACAATTTTCCTGGTGATGGGCTGTGAAAATCCATTTTCCTTTGGAATCTGAATTCCCAAACACTTGCACACACCCACCTTGAGCAATACTATGTGAACAGAAAAACAAGAGAACAGAAAATAAATTCCTTACACCTCAAAGACCAGAAGGCACCTCAAAAATAGCTTGTTACTATTTGGTATCAGATAAAATTATTGTTATTATTTGGTATTAGATAAAACCCAAGAAAAAGAGGAAAAGAAATAAAAATGTGGAAAAGAAATAAAGAGGAGGTCAAGACTCATCCTTATCCCACTAAATCAACACAAATCACAATTTCCCCCAAGCTTTTCAGCAATAACAAGACCTGGACACAAGCTTTGCAAAAGACAATTTTTTTTGGTTGTTTGTTTGTTGTTTTTTTTTTTTTAAAGGAAAAAATAAGAAGGCTCTAAAATACTTAATTAAAAAAAAAAGGAAGGAAAAAAACAAAACAAAACAAAACAAAAAGCACCTTTAGAAAGGGAGCAGGAGGCGCAAAGCAAGTGGATGATGGGGAGCCTGGGGACAACCAAGGCTCCCACCCAACCACGGGGCTGCGGTGAAATGAACTCAAACCTCGGCTCAGTTTGGGGGCTGTGCGTGACAGGAACAGCAGGAGGGACCCTCCTTCCTTTTGGGAAGCTCTGGGATTTTGGGACGGGGGCAGAGGAAGAGAAAAAAAGAGAGAGAGAGGAGAGTCCTGACACAGGAGCCCTGCCCGGGAGATGCGCAGCTGCAAGCGGAGGAGCCATGCGAGGACAGCGAAGGGACGGCGCCGCCGCGGGGGCTCGGCCGAGGGGACAGTGCCGCTGTGGGGCTGGGGGAGAGAGAAAATGTCACTGTGGGGGCTCGGGGAAGGGCTGGGCTGCAGTTTGAGTCCCGGCACAGCCCCGTGCCGGGGGCCTGGCGCGGCTGGCGGCGCTGGAAGGCACTGGCAGGCCCCGAGCGTGGCGGTGGAGCCCACGCGGCCTGGAGGCAGAGCGGCTGCGGCCCTCGCTGCACGAGGTCTCAGTGGAGGTAGGTGGGCTGGTTCCATCGGTACCAGGAGCTGTTGGAAACGTGCAACAACGAAAGTTTCAGCTCCGGGTAAAAGCCACCCGAATTTCCCATCGAGCCCCTCGGGTTGTTCAGCGGGCGCTGAGGGCATGAATCCCATCCTGCCAGCCCTGCCAAACCCTGGGGAGCGTGCCAGGGACACATCACCCACAGCTGGGGCTCTCCTGGGTATTCCCATTGAAATTCCAGTGGAAAAGCATCATTCCCATCTCCAAGGCCGTGGGAAGAAATCTGAATTAGTGTTGCATCACAGGAACCCCCCTTGTTTCTAAACATGACCTTCGGGTGCTACCTGGCCTCTTTTTTTTTTTCTAAATCAAAACAGATTTTGTTGGAAAAAAGTTTCATTTCATTTTAATGTTTTCAATAAAACAAAGATGATAACCTGCTGAGAGAGGCAGGAGGTTAAAAAGCCCCAAAGTGCACAAGGAGATCTCTAAACTGGGTTTGGGGCTCTGCCAATAGGTTAAAAAACTCCTGTTGCACTTAGAGGTAAATGATGAGTGGGGGAATCCAGAAAGCAAAAATAGTTTTTATCTTTTTTTTTTTTTGTGTGTGTGTGTGTGCCATAACACTTTGAAATAAACCTTCTTTTACTATTAAAAAAAAGATTAATATTCCCTGATCTTTTCAGTCCCTGCTTCTATAAAAAACTTCACTCAATGCAACAGATTTTTTGTTGCAGGGACAAAATAAAGAAATGGAGATTGATGGCACAGGGGGACCCAAGCAGCTGTGGGTAACCCCCTCCTAACTCAGCTCCTCGAGGTGATGCAGCAGAAATCACGAGTGCAGAGAGCCTGGTTTAATGCCTTTGCAGCTTCTAAAGGTAGGGCAGAGGTAAAAAATAAATAATCTTTGTTTTGTGGAAGAGCTGCTCACAGCAGAGCTCTGTGGGTGGCACTGCAGGAGAGCAAACTGCCTGTGCAGGGGTTATCCAAGCAGGAACAGCAAAATAAACCTTCCTCTGCTTCCTTCACACAGAGTCAGGTGAGCACAGTGTTTCTAACCACTCTGGGGCTTTTTAATTTTTTTTTGTTGTTGTTTGTTTGTTTTAACCAGCACAGTTGTTCAGGTAAAATTTACTGACTATTCATTTTCAAGCAGAAAAACACAGGATATTTCTGTGACCCTGAGAATCACAGAATATCCTGAGCTGGAAGAGACCCACCAGGATCACCAAACCCAACTTCTGGCTCTGCACAGGACACCCCAACAATCCCCCCTGAGGGGGTCACAAATAAAACTTCACACAATTCCGCATTCCCACTGCTGGAATCTCCAGGAATTTCCTGTTCTTCCTGGAGATCCCAGTGTTCTCCCCCAGCCCCCGATGCCCTGGGGTGGTTTGGGTTTTATTTTGTGGGTCCCCCCGTGCCTTACCCTGAAGAGTTGAAGCCAGAAGAGTTCATGGCAGCTTTGGAGTTGCTCTGGGCTGTGCCGGGGCTGCTGGCATGGAGGGCACTGCCAGGGGACGAGGGCCTGCTGGAGTTCCCTGGGGAGCACGAGGATGTCACTGCGGGAGAGAGCAGCGTGAGATCCCCTGGGAGCTTCCCCTTCCCGGCCCCAAACCTTCCCAGCCCATCCCGGGGCTCCTCTGATTCCCTGGGGATCCCAGGGATGTCCCCTGTTCCTACATCTGGGTCTCCAAGGATTTCTGACCATGAGCCACCCTTTATCTGGCTCCTCTGATTCCCTGGGGATCCCAGGGATGTCCCCTGTTCCTACATCTGGGAATCTCAGTTCTCCAAGGAGATCTTACTCTAACACACCCTTTAACTGGTTCCTCTTATTCCCTGGGGATCCCAGGGATGTCCCCTGTTCCTATATCTGAGAATATCCCCTATTCCTGTATCTAGGAGTGTCCCCTGTTCCNACTGGTTCCTCTTATTCCCTGCCACCTCAGGAATGGCCCCTGTTCCTGGATCTGGAAATGTCCTCTGTTTCTTTATCTGGAAATATTTCCTGTCCCTATATCTGGGAGTCCCAGGTCTCCAAGAAGATCTGACACTGACTCACCCTTCATCTGGCTCCTCTGATTCCCTGCCCCTGCCCTGGGGATCCCAGGAGTGTCCCCTGTCCCAATATCTGGGAATATTCCCTGTCTGTATATCTGGGAATGTTCCCTGTCCCTATATCTGGGAATATTCCCTGTCCGTATATCTGTGAGTGTCCCCTGTACTTATACCTGGAAATGTCCCCTGTCCCTATATCTGGGAGTGTTCCCAGCTCCTACATTTGGCAATGTCCCCTGTCCCTATATCTGGGAATATCTCCTATTCCAGTATCTAGGAGTGTCCCCTGTCCCTGTATCTGGAAATATTCCCAGTTCCTATATCTGTGAGTGTCCCCTGTACTTATACCTGGAAATGTCCCCTGTTCCTATATCTGGGAATATCTCCTATTCCAGTATCTAGGAGTGTCCCCTGTTCCTATATCTGGGAATATTCCCTGTCCCTATATCTGTGAGTGTCCCCTGTCCCTCTATCTGGAAATATTCCCAGTTCCTATATCTGTGAGTGTCCCCTGTCCCTATATCTGGAAATATTCCCAGCTCCTACATTTGGCAATGTCCCCTGTCCCTATATCTGGGAATGTTCCCTATTCCTCTATCTAGGAGTGTCCCCTGTCCCTCTATCTGGGAATATTCCCTGTCCCGATATCTGTGAGTGTCCCCTGTCCCTATATCTGGAAATATTCCCAGTTCCTATATCTGGGAGTGTCCCCTGTCCCTATATCTGGGAATATTCCCAGCTCCTACATTTGGCAATGTCCCCTGTCCCTCTATCTGGGAATGTCCCCTGTCCCTATACCTGGGAATCCCCGATCTCCACATGGATCTGACTCTAACCCTCCCTTTTACTTGGCTCCCAGCAGTGCCTGCCTCCCAAACCCCAACACCCAGGTCAGGATTTTGCTGGAAACGTTCTTTTTGCCCGGGGTTTTTATCCCACCCCACAGCAAGTTCTCATCCCGGCTGTGTGGGGGCTCCTTCCCCGGCCAGGGCCCACGCTCTGACGAGGATTATCCCGCAGATGTGACCCAGAAATGGAGGAATCAGGGATAAACGGGCGGGGGAAGGAGGGAAGGGAGGTTCCCAAAGCTCACCTGTGCCAGGCATGGTGCTGTGCACGGGATTGACAGAGAGGGGCCCCAAGGACCCTGAGGTAGAGACCTAGGCAGGAGCAGAGGCCGGCAGTGAGGGTTTGGCTCTGAGAGGGGATAAATCCCATCCTGCCGCCCATTTCCAGCCCCAGGGACACATCACCCACAGCTGGGGCTCCCTTGGGTGTTTCCATTCACATCCCATTCCCAAGGCCACGGGAAGAAATCAGAATTAGTACTGCATTGCCTGACACTGCTCAAATTTATGGATCTAAATTGATGGATCAGCTACGGAAAAGCCTGAAATGATCACATTTTCTGGAAGTCTCAAGAGGAAATTGCAGGAGTCACTGCCCTTTGGATGTCCTTTGGGCATTCTCAGCCTGAGATTTCCCAGATCCCTGTAGGTTTTGGGCACAGAAAAATCCCAATCTCCTCTAGGGAGTTGAATTCTCAGTTGACAGTTGGGAATTTGGGAGCTGCCATCCAGATTATTTTATTCCTGAAGGCAGCACTTTGTTCAGGGAGGCTGAGGAGCAAGGGACAGCAGTCACAGGGCAATTATTCACCCAAGCTCTGCTGTGGGAATCCAAAATCCAATTCTGGGCACCAAACAGGTTGGGTAGCAAAACTTCCCATGATGCTTTCCTGCCTTCTGATGGAGAATTCCAATTTCAAGCTAAAATTCAGACTCTGCCTCCCACTCCACTTTGAAATAGCAAAATCACCAAGCAACTCTTAAATGAAGCAGCAGAAATGCAGCTAAATTTCTATCAGTGCATGCAATCCTCATGTCACATTCATTTTGGGAAGATTTTCTCTATCAATCTCAAGGGAAAAAACTTTGGGGCAGTATCACGATTTGAATAAATCGTCCTACAATTAAACTAATCGGTTCCTCCGAGGAAATTTGTCTTTTCTACTCTTTTCAATAAATAGAATTATCGCTTAATTAATTGTTCCAATTTAGCTGATTGTTTTCAATGGATGGAATAATAATAAATGTTCTGGAGCAGATTCCCTTGAGGTGGAAGGGATGAAGCTTCAGGGAGAGGCTGAATCCCAGGTCCCTCACCAGTCTGGAGTTGTAGATGGGTGATTTGATGGGGGATGGCATCGGGCAGCTGATCCGCTTTTCCTTCTGGCGCCGGTTGCAGAACCAGACCCGAACCACTTCCTTTTCCATGGAGAGCTGCTCTGCTATCAAGGAGATCTCCTCTGAACTGGGCTTGGGGTTCTGCTGAGAGACAAAGGAGGTTAAAAAGCCCCAAAAAGCACGAGGAAATCTCTGAACTGGTTCTACTGAGAGAGGCAGATTAAAAAAAGCCCCAAAGAGCACAAGGAAATCTCCTCTGAACTGGGTTTGGGGTTCTGCTGAGGGAGGCAGATTAAAAAAGCCCCAAAAAGGAGATCTCTTCTGAACTGGGTTTGGGGTTCTGCTGAGAGACATAGGAGGTTAAAAAGCCCCAAAAGGCACAAGGAAATCTTTTCTGAACTGGGTTTGGGGTTCTGCTGAGGGAGGCAGATTAAAAAAGCCCCAAAAAGGAGATCTCTTCTGAACTGGGTTTGGGGTTCTGCTGAGAGACATAGGAGGTTAAAAAGCCCCAAAAGGCACAAGGAAATCTTTTCTGAATTGGGTTTGGGGTTCTGCTGAGAGACACAGGAGGTTAAAAAGCCCCAAAGAGCAGAAGGAGATCTCTGAACTGGTTCTACTGAGAGAGGCAGATTAAAAAACCCCAAAACTGAACTGGGTTTGGGGCTCTGCTGAGAGAGGCAGGAGGTTAAAAAGTCCCAAAAAACATAAGGAAATCTCTGAACTGGTTCTACCAAGAGAGGCAGATTTAAAAAGCCCCAAAAGCACAAGGAAATCTCCTCTGAACTGGGCTTGGGGTTCTGCTGAGAGACAGAGGAGGTTGAAAAGTCTCAAAAAGGACAAGGGGATTGCTGAACTGGTTTGGCTGAAAGAGGTGGATTAAAAAGTCCCCAAAAGGCACAAGAAGATCTCCTCTGAACTGGGCTTGGGGTTCTCCTGAGAGAGGCAGATTAAAAAAGCCCCATAAAGCACAAGGGGATCTCTGAACTGGTTCTGCTGAGAGACACAGGAGGTTTAAAAACCCCAAAAATGACAAGGGGATGGCTGAACTGGGTTTGGGGTTCTGCTGAGAGAGGCAGGAGGTTAAAAAGCCCCAAAGAACATCAGGGGCAGCCGGGAGGACAAGGGTGGGGCTGGCTGCGTGCTGAGGAGGGGACAAAAGCTCCGTCTGAGGCCGAGGGTAAATATTTGGGTGAGGGATTATGTTCTGTGAACCACAAAGTGCCTCTGGTTCCACATCAGCTCCCCGGAGTCAGGGGGGGATGAGTCACAGCTCCTGCCCCTGTTTCTGCACAAATCAAGTTCCTTTTGAGGTCCCTCTTGCACCTGAACAGCCCCAAAATCGGGGCTGGGGTCACCCAAACCTAGGGACAGGAGCTCTGGGTGCTGCTCTCAGCAGAGTCACTGCCCTCATTTAGAAAGGGAAAGAGCAGAGCCCACCTGTGAGAAATAGATTTGTAAAAGATCCTAATTTTCTAAAATATCTAGTCCATTTACAAAACTATCTTTTCAAAGTTATTTCCAATTCTATCTCTCTCTCAACAATATCATCTCTACTCCCTAACCTTTCTAAATCAACGCATCTTATCCCCAAATTTACATATAAATCTATAAAATTATATACGTTTTCAATAAAACTTAAAAAAATCTTTTATAAATCTATTTCTCACACCCACCCTGCGCCCTGAGTCATTTATTTTCATTCCCTTTAGCTCTGTGGGGTTTGCTCAGAGCTGAAACTCAGAAATGTCAAAGGCACTTGGCACAGGGATGCCAAGATAATATTCCCATTACACAAAATGCCCTCTACCAGCTACAAATGAGCTGCTAAAATGTTCTGATGGTGACTGAGAAAATTTTAATGTGAGGTAGAAACCAAGAAAAAACAAGCTCAGAGCCAGCTTTGATTTGAGAGATTTCCAATGCACAGTTTAGTCCTTTTGATTAAAACTCTGTCTGATGTCTGTCGTGATTTTTCTTCAAATTCTTGGAGCTTAAAAAGTAGAAGGGCTCCACTTCTGAATGGGTTCAGGAAAAATATTTGGGGCAGCAAGTTCTGGGGGCTGACAAGAGCTGCTTAATGAGACATTGTGGTCACAGAGCTCCTGTGACACATCTGCAAATCAAAAAAAAAAAAAGAGTTGGGTGCAGAGATCAGCTTTGGCCCAGGGGGCGATAACAGGAAAATGTGGTGCTAAAATTGTAATTCCTTTAGAACAACATTCAGCAAGGAAATAATTGGGGATTTCTTTGGGTTTAACACTTTACCTGTTGCTCCTTCACGCATTTTTTAACCCACTGTCAAATAATGGGGAGTTTCTTTGGGTTTAACATTTTTCCTGTTGCTCCTTCAAGCATTTTTTAACCAACTGTCAAATAATTGGGAGTTTCTTTGGGTTTAACATTTTTCCTGTTGCTCCTTCAAGCATTTTTTAACCAACTGTCAAATAATTGGGAGTTTCTTTGGGTTTAACACTTTTCCTGTCGCTTCTTCAAACATTTTTTAACCTGTTAGCCAACAAATACCCCAAAAAACCCCCCTTTTCTTGAGAGGACTCAGTGCTACAATGCTGCAAATGCCAGGCTCAGGGAGAGTTCCCAACAGACAGAAAGATTTTCCCCTCACATCTTGGAATCTCTTCTCCAGGGTGGAGCGGATGTTGGTCTCGATGCTGGTCCTCTTCTTCCTTTTCCGTCCAAACATCTCGTTCACTGAGGGGTAGGAATTGGGGGTGCTCATGGAGGAATCCAAAGGAGCAGATTCTGAAAGAGGGAGGGGGAGAAAGAGATATCCAAGAAGAGAATGAGTTCTTTACATTCCCACAAAAAGTGAAACAAAGGCGACTTCTAAAATAGATGAATTGTTCCTACATTGTGGATCCTGCCTCTGATGAAGATCAAAATTGCTCTAAATCCATCAATCAGCTGGTCCAAATCAAAGAAGAAAAGAAGAAAAATGTTTTCTCCAAAGAAGAAAAATGTTTTCTCCAAAGAAGAAAAATGTTTTCTCCAAAGAAGAAAAATGTTTTAACCCCCACGCCGTTTTTCCTTTGCGAGCCTGAATTCCAGCCTGCTCTGACAGGGACCAGGAGCGTTCCAATAATTTGATTTCACCCAGAAAAGGGTGCTGACCAAACCATTTGTCTCAGGGTGGCTGGGATGTGCTCAGACATCCTGAAGGGCTGGGAGAAGCTCGAGGCTGAGGTGAGGTCAGCACAGGACACCAACCCCAAATCTGCTGGCCCTGGGAATTCCCCTGCCAGTGAAATCCTTCCTTTTCCAGCAGCACCTCCTGGGCTGATCCCCGAGCTCCTCAGCAGCTCCTCCCCTTCATTTCCAGCTCACACAGGGAGGGGCTGAGCGGATTGGAGGTGCTGGGATCCAAAAAGCAGAAAGCTCTCAGAACGCTGGGCCTGCAGGCCAAAACTCAGAACTAAAGCCAGGGTTTGAGCTCAGGCCCTGGGAGAAGCTTCCAAGCTTAGTGCTAGAATCAAGAATGTGGATTTGTAGTCAAAATAGAGACATGTTAAGCTGGATAAAGCAAAGTTCAGAGTGTAGAATTTAAGATATGGAGAGAATAGAGGTAACTACAAAGGTGACAAGAAGTCTGTAGAATGGATTTGTGTGCTGGAATGAGATTGGTTGGAAAAGATCACATTAGTGCTGGATTAAATTTCTTATTATTGGTCGAATGGTGTAAACATCCAAGTTGTCAATATTCTATTGGTTAATGAGTCTTTAAAGGACATTGCAAGCTGGAGTCCTGTGATTTCTGGCCATGCTTTCAACTCCTGCTCCATGCAGAAGATAAAACAAATGCACTTTTAAACATCTACGAGTCCCATCTCTCGTCTCATCAAAAGAACTCCCCGCAGAACGGTGAAAGCGGGGCAATGAACCCACAGGAGGTTCCTGGAGGGCATTTTGTGCCCTGGTGTCACCCACCTGCATCACTGAGCCACTTCTCCAGCAGGGGTTTGAGCTTGCACATGTTCTTGAAGCTCAGGTTGAGAGCCTCGAAGCGGGAGATGGTGGTCTGGCTGAAGTCGTTGCCGTAGAGCTTCCCCATGGCCAGCCCGACGTCCCCCTGCAGCAAACAGGGACAGCAAATGTGAGTGCAGGAAACCCCTCCCAGCCCCTCTGAGAATCACACAATGAACCAGGCTGGAAAAGACCTTGGAGATGATCAACTCCACCCCATGAGCCAGCACCTCCTCGTCAACTCAATCGTGCCAGGTCCCGGCTTTTTTCAAACACCACCACGATTCCAGTGCCCGGTCACTCTTTCAGGGAAGAATTTAATCCTAATGTAGCCTAAACTCCCCCCCCAGGCTGCTTCCAGGGTAGCTTCAGTCTTGTTTCCATGACCTGCCTGCCAGGGAAAGGGGATTTTTATTTCCCCCACCCCTGAATGCTGGAGAAGGTGCAGAACTCGAGGTTGTGGTGGTGAGCTGCTAGGAAGGATTTATCTCTTTGTGTATTTGGAAGGGAACGCTGCAAAACACCCCAAATTTACCTAATCCGGCCTTTCCTTCGCCCCCACCTCTCACCTGTGTGAACCCCAGCTTGATCCTCCTTTGTTTGAAAGTCTTGGCGAACTTTTCCAGCTCCTCCAGGTCGCTGGGCTCCTCAGAAGCTCCTGCTGGGTTCAGGTGCTTGGCCACTTGCAAGTGCTGGGGGACGTCCAGGTGGGGTTCAACCGAGGAGCCAGGGAGGCCAGAGCGACCCACAGCCTGTCAGAGCACCCCAAAAAAGATGCTCAGAGTCACAAAAGCAGATTTTTGTTTGAAAACCACGCCGTTTTCTGGGCCGTTCGCCCTCCCTGAAGCGGCAGGTGGGGTTCACCACGCCCTCAGGTGTGTTCTTACCTGGGAGGCCAGGCTGGGGCCGGGCTGGGAGAGGAGGAGGCTGCCCTGTTGCTGAGGGAAGGAGAGGAGGTTTGGCTGCAAAGCTGAGGAGAAAAACAAAAATAGAGACACATCTGGTCAGTGAACACCCCCAGGAAAGCTCGGAGTGGGAAGCTCCATTTGTTATTTCTTACTCAAATTATTCAGCAGTTAGGAACTCTGAGCTGGATTATGAGACAGAAAAGGTTCTTGATGTGTTTTTTTTAGCCTGCAAGGGGTTATTACAATAATTACAGAAGTGGAATATCTCATTTGCTGATCCCTGCGTGTCACTCTTCACACTCAGGCATTTCAAAGACCTCCAATCTTGGTTTTAGGTGCCAAGCAGCAGAGAATTTCCTACATCTTCATGGAGATCTCTCTCACTGCTTAATCATGGTAGCTTTTAGAAAAATAGACATCTTATTTCCAATATAAGCCCCTGTGACTCCAACTTTCAGCCACTTGATCTTGTTAAAAAACCCTGATCCCCCAGTTAATCTCGTGAGCCCTCCCACTCTGCTCTCAATTCTACATTTCATTTTCAAATGTCACTTGGAAGCCATCTGACCCTTGCTTCCCTACCCTGCTGTATTTCAAATAAATTGAATTTCTTTCAGAACGTCGGAGCTGACACGAAATGAAGAAAGGGGAAACAGAAGGGAAATCCATAAATCCAACAAAAACTGGGATTGATGGAGACTGTGTAATTGTTTAGTTGACAAACTGCCAAGTACAAGCCTATATCTCTTAGAGGGAATGTCCTACAGGCTTAGCTTGTGTAGTTCCCTGGAAATTTAGTTGGTATCAAGTCCATTGTGAGTGAAACCTATAGAATTTAGTGAGGATTTATAACCTTGCTCGGAGCAGTCAATATTTTTAATTGATTGTAACTGACAATTACGGGGAAATCCATAGAAATTTATGGACTTCTGCTAATAAAAGGGAAAACAGATAATCTCCAGAATCAATCACTCCCCCGCTTTTCTCTCTCTTTCTGCCTTTTCTTATTTAATTTAGATCTGATGTGCACAATCCCATTTATTTACTTAGGCTGGGGTTGGAATAATCTTTCCCTAACGCTGGAAGAACTCAGAATTTCAAATCCAGGCTGGTAATGAGGTGCACATTTTCACCAGTGCAGGTAATTAATCACTGCAATGGCTCTGCCTTGGGACATGGCAGATGCTCTGTCATTTGCAGTCTTTAAAATCATGATGGAACACCTCAGCTCCAGCTCGGAGGGAAATGAAGGGCTGGATTCAGGAATCACCGGTCTGACAGCTGGGATGAAGATTTCAGCAGCAGTATTTAATTGACAGGATTCCCAAAATCTCTGTGTCTGTTTGTTCCCACCTTTACAGAGCTCTCCCACCCCCGAGTCAGGTGTGTCAGGATTTGGGCTGCACAGGGAGTGAGGAATAAGAGCTGGGAATTTTCCTGACAGCTTCAAAACACAACCAAACTGAAATTCACATCCCTGAGGGAAAGGTTCAGCCCCCAGCCAAGCCCCTTTGGCCACGAAATCCATTTATGGACCCACAGTCCAAAATCAGGAGACACTCAGGGTGTTCCCTGACGGCCCCAAAGACAATTCTGGAATATTTTCTGCCTTCGTTCAGGAGGAGGAAAACTCCCCTTGAACCAAATTCCACAAAGCCAAGCTGAGCCCTCATTCTCACTCCCCACTGACTGTGCATGCACAAGGCAAAAGGATCATTAAAAGCTGGCAATCACCCGTGCAAATGGAAATGCCCTGCACAGAAACCCAGAATTCCTGCCAGAATATCCAGTCCTGGTCAAGCCTGGACCAGGAAGGGGTGACAATCAAATACAGCTGCCAAAAAAAGTCACTGAACAGATAAATTGTAATCTATCAAAGGCAGCAAGTTCTGCTTTACAGAAGATGTTTACTATTCATGAATAAAAGCAGGCAGCAAGGAAGAGATTGCTCTGAGCATATTTCAAACAAGCGAATTCAAAATTATTTGTAAATATACATCAAGTATCGTTATCCATCACTCAGCACCATTTGGCAGAGGGGAGAATTTATATATTGTCAGGGAGAAATAAATTCCCCACTTGCTTTTTGGAGTGTGTGAACCAGTGTGTTCGAGCTGCAGAGATTTAAGGTTATAATCCTGAATTTAGCTCATGTGGAGGGAGCTCTGTGCTGGGATAAATCAAGAGCACAAGCAAAGGATCCAAGTCCCCTAAGTCAAGTTATGAATTAAAGCCTAAAACATCCTCCAGCCACATCCCTGGGGTGGGAGAAATGCTGTAAAAATCCTGGGGGTAAAACCACAATTCCAGGGACTATCTCAAGCCCTGAGTGAGTGCTCAGTGCTTTCCTGGAGCTGATTTTTCCATGTTCCAGGAGGAGGGAGACCTTTCCTTGCCTATGGAACCTCTCCCTCTCATCCCAGAGCTGCTCCTGGCTAAACTGGACCTGTTCTGCTCCTTTTCCCTGGATTCACCCTCGCTCCAAACCATCAAACCTCTGATGAGCTTTGTGCAATTAACGAGGAGTGGGAGGGAGCCCGGGCTGGCTGTGCTCCCCAGGGAGCAGCTCCTCTGCCGTTCCGCTGGAAAATCTGTCCCGAATTCCCGGCCGGGATCCGTGCCTGGCCCCAAGGTGGCACTCGAGGAGCGCACAAGGCACAGGTGGCAGCAGCAGCTCCAGCCGGGATCTGGGATCATCCCCGGTGAGGGAACAGCTGGGAAAAGCCTGCAGCCACCAGAAGGGAGGTTTTCCCTAAATATTTATCCACCTCTGCTGCCTTAGGATTTGAGATTTTGTATTTTTCATCTATTTGTGGTCCTGCAGTTCTTTAGTGTGTAACTCTAAACTCCACACACAGTGGGAGCTGCTGCTTCCCCAGTTTGGGCAGACACAACAATTCCTCTCCAGGCCTGGCAGTCAAAGACACCTCACTGCCTCAGGCCCCCAGAGATGGAAACAAAAGTGATTTGGGGAGCAAAATTTGGGTAAATTAATTCATTACCTAAAGCTGTAATTGGAAGATTAACCCCCCAACATGGACCAAACTTATAAAAGTGTGAAACCTGTGACCTGTCATCCATTTTGGGTGCAGCCCCTGAGGGGCTTTTTCTGCCCTAAATGTACCTGAGGGCCCTTCAATAAACAGAACTGCTTTTTCTCCTCTTAATTCTGTCTGGCTCTGTTCTTAGGTAATCCACAAAAGGCATCATCTCAGCTTTTCTTTCTCTTACCTTGTTGTCCTGCCTGAGACTGGGACAGAAGGAACTGGGGGACTGACTGCATGTGCCCAGGAAGCAACACCAGCTGCTGCAGGGTGTGGAGAGAGCTCATGTCCTGCAGGAAAAAAAGCAGAGGGAACAATAAAAATCAAGGATTCATGCTCCTCACACAGCATCTCCTCACAAATCCACGCTGAATTTTTGTAATTTGGGGACTGGAGAGCTGCAGGTCCAAGAGTTTCAGGTGTAGGAGAAGATTGTGTGCATACAGAGACATCCATGTGGAGAAGTGTCTGCTTTTCCCTGGAAAAGTTAACTCTTGATGACATTTTTGAGCTGCAGATCCAAAAGTTTCAGGTGTAGGAGAAGAATTCTCACTGAATTTGGGGAATTTCGGGGCTGGAGGGCTGCAGGTCCAAAAGTTTCAAGTATAGGAGGATAATTCAGTGCATGCAGAGACATTCATGTGGAGAACTGTCTGTTTTTCCCTGGAAAAGTTAACTTTTGATAAAGACATTTTTGAGGCAATCAAACTCTGGTTGCTAGAACAGTGAAACCTTTCAGATTTCAGTTTCTTCAGATAGTTCCCAGGGTGAAGTGCCTAAAATCACACAACAAATTGCTGCAGGCTGTCCCAGCTCACCAACACTGCTTCCCACAGGACTGTTCTGAAGATTGGGGGAAATTGAAGAATCCCTAGATTGTGTAATACATCTAAATACCCCATGAGAGAACGAGGGAAGGGATTACTGAGCATCTGTGTGGCTGCCTGGCATCCCACTAGAATTTAACAAGAGTTAAGTGCTGAACTCCCAATTTTTTACCTTAGGAAAAAAAAATTCCCTCGAGGAATTAATTTCTTCCCTGGTGTAAATCAATTTGAGGCAACACCAGGCTCAGATTAGGAGTTAATCTGGTCTAGAATCCCATCTCCAACAATGGCATTAACCAGACACTCACGAATGAGGAAGAGCAGGGCAAACATTATCAAACACTTCCCCACACTGCTGTCTCAGCCTCCAATTATCTCCAGTCCGAGGGATTTCCTGACCAGGGGTGGTTTCCCTGCTTAGCAAACCCTCGGAGGAAATCTCACCCCAGCACGTGCCCAGTCTACCCTTGAACCCACGAGGAAAAGCCGAGGAGGAAGATGAGGATTCACTTTTCCAACTCACAGTTCCTCACCCTCGCTGGGGGGTGAGGGATTTTGACCAGGGACTGAAGGGATTTGGGAAGGGGATCAGGAGCAGCCTCTCCTGCTGGGAACCACTCACCCCTGCGATTTGGCTCCCTGGCATCATGGATGATCCCTGCACGAGGTGACCCGACCGAGGGGGGATGGCAGATTGCAAGGAGTCGCTGAGGTCCTCGGTTTTAATCTGCAAAAGAGCGAAGGAATTTTTGGAATCGTGGGGCAGGGGGCAGCTGGTGTGGGAGAGGCGCCTCTCCGGGAATTTTCAGCTCTTTCCATCGCTGAAGATCAGGGTCACTCCACACTCCTGCTCCCCACTCTATCCCCATAGTTTTCCTGCTCTGCCAAGGCGGGCACTTTGCTCAATTAAAACACGACCGATTCCAAGCAGCTTTTCAGAGTTTAAAGCGTTTTGTGGAGTTTTAATGAAGACGAGAAGCAATTCCCCTTTCCAGATCACAACTCAAGCCCCGACAGGAGGGCTGGACATGGAAAAACTCTCATTTTTCCCTGCACAAAACAGAGAATGGTACAAGGGGATGGGAAAGGAAAGGTTACGGAGTAAAAGACCTCAAAAAAAGCAGAGCAATTTCCCAGACCTGAAAATGCAGCACTCAGGCACCAAATGCACTTGTTCCATTTCTACCAAAAAGCAAGAAGAGATTGCAAGGAAAATCTCCTTCCTCAGTTACAAGCTGTGGAAAAACAACTGGAAAAGTTCACAGGTGTCCAGTGGTCTTTTTCAGCTACTTTAATGTTCAAGTAAAGTTCTAGTCCGCAAGAAAATAATGATTTTCAAATCCACATTCTTGGGAAAAAAATGCACCCAAAGGACCAGAACTGAATCCTTGTTTCTGGTTTATTCCACAATCTCCATGTTCATTTCTAACATTGCTAATACATTTTTAAAAATTAATTTATTAGGGAATAATAATAGTAATTAAAAATCTGTTCCAATTGTAGTAGGTGAAATATTTTGGTAGTGCTGACTGGGACGGGAGGATTTTGGAAGTTTTTAGGTTGATTCCTGAAAGGTGAGTGAGGAGTGTCCGTGCACAGGGGACAGGTAAAGCAAAACCAAAAATACAAATCTCTTCTCCAAGAAAAGATTGACCCAAACTTTTCCTCAGCACGAGAACACCCTGAACAAGGATTATCCCTCATCACAGCAAGAAGAGCCTCTAATTCTCAAAAACTGGGAAAACCTGGAGGACTCTGCAATGGACACACTTGAAACCCCTGAAGATTCACCGACCCTTCAGACTGAAGATCCCCAGGGTCCCTCAGATCCCTCCAAACCCCACATCCCCCAAAAATGAGTGGAATTTTGCCCCACTGATGGGGCCTTGAGGCCCTGCAACCTCCTGCCAGCAGAGTGGGGCGAGAAATCCGGCCCCACAAACACCATCCCAAGCGAATATTCTGGGATTGAAGGAGCTTTTGTGCCCGTTTGAGCAAAGCAAAGAAAGGCACGGAATAATCGCGGTTGGGAGAGACCTCTACAATCATCGAGTCTGAGCTTTGATGGATCTCCAGGAGAGGAGAAAAGGGGAAAATGGGATCACAGGAGGCTCAGCAGCTCCAGAACACGGAGCTGCAACGTTCCCCTGTGCATTTTGGAAGGAGGGAAGGTGATTACAACACCCCCTTTCATTACACCTCGAGCTCTGGACACCGCCGAAACTCGTTTTGCAATAATCCCAGCTCCTTGCAACAAGAGGTAGACATGCTACAAATTCCAGCTCTTTCCTACCTTTCAGGTTGGCATGATCATCCCTCTTAGGCTGGCAGGGCAAAAAAAAAAAAAATTTAAAAAAAAAATATCAGGTGGAAAGATCTTCTCGATCGCTATCGACAGCAGTAAGTCACTAAATGTCAGGCAAAAAGGCTCAGGAGGACACCCCGTTACCCCTGAGCCATCCAGTCACTCCAGGCACGTGGAATTATGGATGTTCTTTGCATTAAAAAGAATCCATCGGAGGCAAAAAAAAAGAAAAAAAAATTATTAAAAGAAGAAAAAGAAAAATTAACGTTTGCCTGCTTCATCCAAGGCTGAGCAGTCCCAAGAAATTAGAGTTTTTGGCGTCTCAGAGAGCCGGGCTGCGGCTCCCGCCCGAGCTGTGATCCCGCCAGGAGTGGGGTGTTGAAGAGGCACGAGCCATTTCCAAACTGAAATCAATTTTTCCAGCTGCCAAGCGGGACGAGCTGGCGTGGCTCCAGGGAGAAAGGGGTGTGTAGCCGCATCCCGGCATGGCTCGATGTGAGAACGGGAGGTGGGTTTGGCAAAGCACCGGCTCCCGATTTAAAAACAACAACATCTCCCACTGCTCCTTCCCCCGGCCCTGGAATTCTCCCTCCTGCGCAGTGGGCGGGAACCTGGGGTTTGTTCTTGACAAATCCTTCTCCCCCTCGCACCCATTTCCATCGGGTTTAGGCTCAAATTTACCTCGCCCTCCTCTTCCTCTCCCCGACAGGCCTGCAGCTGGCTAATTGTTCATTAGCAGATCTATCCAAAACTTTGGGCATGGTTTATGCAAATCCCGCTCCTTCGTTTTTTCCCTGGCTAAACCGGCAATATTGCCAAGTGTACATTAAATAAAAAAAAAAACCAAACCCAGAAAAACCCCAAAAAACCACACACATTGTGGGCGAGGCTGCTCAATACCATGAGACTCCCTTAAAATAATGTAAATTTCGAATTAATAAAACGAGGGGAGGAGCTGCCTCCTCCTTTCCCAAGTGCATCTGCCTCGGATCTGCAGAAAATGCCTGCAAAGATGGGAAGAGTTTTCTTTGAGGAACCAAAAAAAAAAAAAAAAGAAAAATAAAAAATGATGAAGTCTTCAGAGAATCGCCTCGTGGGGGTATTTGATGGGAGCTCTGCATGTGAGAAAGAGTGATTTGGGTAAAACCAGGAGCAGATCCCACCGGGATTGCGCAGGATCTTGGTTTTATAGGATGATCATGGATGGGGAAAGAGGAACGAGAAGTCATGGAGAGACTTTGTTCCCACTGAATTTTACTCAGAAAAATAACAGCATTTAAGGAAAAAAGGTGAAAGCCTCACTGCCCGTGGCAGAGTTGGAACGGGATGATCTTCCAACCCCAACCATTGCGTGGAAAAAGGAGCAGGGCAAAGAGCAGGGGAGCTGCAAATCCCCAGGGCTCAGGTGAGCTCTGGGGGCTCCTGGCTGTGAATCTCCAACACTTTCCTACCCCGAGGGAAGGCCCGGGGCAGGGCTGGGAGCAGCTAACGGCAGCTGGAGGCACACGGGAGCTCCTCGGGGCCAGGGCAGCAATCGCGCTTGCAAATCTCAAGTGGATGTTTGGATGTTTTCACAGCCTCGAAACAGGGTCAGCCCCCGAGCAAAAAAACACAGGAAGGGTGACTGGGTGGAAAAAGAGAGAGTCCCTTCCGAAGTTGGCGTGAACAGCTGCAAGGATGGATGGTTTCTTACCTATCTCTGGCCTAAACACAAAAACAAAAAGCAAAACAAACTAAGAAACACATTGAGGGTGATGGAAAATGATCAAAGCTCCGGAGCCTGCTTGCGTAACTGATTTGTGGAAGGTGTTTCATAAACATTTCATAAGAAGGAGAATTATGAAGAAAACATCTCCCAACCTGCCTGCAATTACTGCACAAACTCTTCCTTACCAGTAGGAAGAAGGGGAGAGGAAAAAAAAAAAAAAAGAAAAAGGTACATCTGTTTTGTAACTGATCTGTGAACTCCTGGCAAAGGCTCGGCTCATGAAAACATCCTGCAGACATCTTGCAGAGCTGTGGAGAGCCAGGAAATTGGGAAGATTGTCCTGAGCAGCCCTGCTTGCTGCTATTCCCTTCAGATTGACCAGTCCTGGGCTCCGATGTTGGATCCCACTGCTGGGGCCAGAGCCCTCCCAGTTCTGGGATCATCTCAGTGTTTTCCTCATCTCTCAGAACCCCAAATTCTATCAGAATCCTCCCTGGGGTGAGCTCCCATGCGTGTGGCACTCACAGCTCCATCATCCCCCTCGCTCAGCCACCAATTCGGAGCCTCTCCCCAAATCCAGGTCTGGGTCTCTCCTCTCCAAGCCCTCCAGCACCACTTCTCCGGCAGGAACCACACGGGCGGGAGATGGAAGACAACCCTATTTGTTGTGAAGCTCCTATTCAGCCAGTGACCTCTTTGAAACGCATTTATCTGCCTCCACATCTGCCTTATCTCACAGGCAGAACCCAGCTGAGGAGTTTGACTCACTCCCAGCCCTCCACAGCACAGGGAAGAGAAGGATCAGGTGCACACAGAGGGTCTGGAGCACCTGGCCCTCGCTCAAAAAGGAACGACGCAGCTCTGAGTCACCCCAAAATGCTTTAGTCACCCCAAAGGGCTCTGCAGCGCAGCAGGGCTGCCTCCAGCTGCCCCAAAACCCTTCGCCTCGAGCCCAGGGAGGAGGTTTTTTAAGCTGGAACCAGGCATTAAGCTGGATCCAAGGCTCCCTGAGCCCTCCCACCTTCCGAAGGCGTAAGCGCTCCACCGTGAATTACCCGCACACGTGGGCCCCATAAAATAAAAAGCACACTAATAATAAATTATGGCAATAATAAAAATAATAATGGGGCTGCAATTACTATTTCCACATGTACTATCCTGCACGTACAGCAGCGTTTAACAGGCACCTGGAAAGGAGGCAGAAAACCTCTATGGCAATGCCACGATATTCACCCTGTAACGTTTACATCCCACTGAAGGCTGGGAATTTTTGGAAGCTGTCGGCGTGACAGAAAGGAATTCAGCGTGGGATTAACTCCCGAGCAGGCCCTGTCCTAAAGCTCAGCCATGGCAGCACGCTGGAAAATTCAAATGCAATCCCAAACCTCAGCACACCTGCATCACCCTACACGAGGCCTTTGAGTTTATTAATTGAGGTCTGATCTGATGGGGTTTATCCTCAGCTTCAGCTTGGGATGTAAATGCTTGTGCTGGAGTCAAAGCAGGGGTGGGAAGTCAAAACCTTAGGAGGAACCAAGCTGCACGCTCGACAGGAGAAAACAAACAGAACCACCCGCAGCTTTTGTGGGCTCTCTGATACAGCTTTTCCCTGGAATTTTTCCTTCCAAACAAACAGGGAAGAGAGAAAAGTTCCCCCCTCCTTGCTGTGCTGAACCTCAAATGATCACCTGTGGCTCAGGCGCGGGGCAAGGAGAGGAGAAGCAAAGACAGAGTGGGAAGAGCACCTGCCCTGCCTGGCCATGCTCAGGGCGACACCTGCTCAGGTGGGAGTGTCCTCCCCACGGCCTGGGGAGCACTGAGTGCTGGCAGGAGCTGCTCTGTGCTCAGGGGGCACAGAAAAGATGCTAAAAAAGCAGCTTGAAGCACCTTCCCTCTTCCCAGTGATATTCAGCACGTGGTGCCTTCCCCACCGAGGCCTGTGGGCCTCCCAAATGGGAGCAGTTTAACAGCAGGCAGGGGGAGATGCCATTTTCTTGGTCAGAGTGGCCAAAAGCTCCCCTCAAAGCATGGGAAATGATTTTTCCGCCATCAAAGCTGCGATTTCTCCGCTGTGTCCCTCCCAGGACTCTCCCTGGCCCTTCCTCAGCCCCTGCCCCAGCCTTGCCGTGGGTTGCAGCACTGCTCCCTGCGCCTCTCTCTCCATTTCACTTGCCCAACTCCCCAGCCTCTCCAGAACTCCACCTCTGCCTACACCTCCGTGCTTATCTGCTCTGCTCCCACCCTGGGCTGCATCCCTGCCCCTTTCCTTATCACCCTGATTTCACACACACCACTCCACGGCTCTCCCCTGCCCTCCTGCAAGCTCACACAGGTCCCCTGGAGCCCGAGCACGTTCCTGTTCCACTCCAAAGTTGCCTTATTGGGATTTTCTGGCCTGAGAATCTGCATGAAAAATGTCCTTTTTTTTTTTTTTTTTTTTCCCATGCATCCCTCGCCCATGGGGAGGAATCTCTGTTTGTTCAGGACTCTCCGTGCCTCCTGGCAGTGACAAATGCAAACACCTGGCACTGTGTGGATATCCCTGGATTAGTCATCCACGGGGAGAGTGTCCACACAGCCCAGGTAGCCCTCGGTGGGGACGCACTTCCCACCACATCCCACTTTTAGGAGGAATTAATTCGGAATCAGGCTGGGGCTGGCTCCATCCCAGCCCCACAGGCCTCTCGCGTTGGTCCCTGGCACTTTTGGCCCAGGCTGCCACACCCCAGGGAGCTGGGACACAAGAAGAGCAGCTGGAGGTATCACATTAAACACAGCAAAATGAAAAGGGAAAGGGAGAGCGAGGAAGAGGGGAGAGCATCACACAGGGTTTCATTTTGGGCTGGGAGAGCTCAGAGCAGCTCCCTGCTCCCAACCCATGGAAATTCCATGAGGGCTCCCTGCTGGATAAACCCACCGCTCCACACCAGGCAGCTCAGCACCTCTGGGGAGGGACAAAGTGCCCTCTGATGTCCAAAATGAGAGGCCTTGCTCAGAACCCTGTGTGCTGGGATTTGCTCTCGTGCAGGACAGCCCCACCCTGCCTGGGTGGAAGGGTTTGGGGTGAATTCTTGGGGCTCGGCCCATGAAAGGCCTTCAGGGACTCCGAGTCCTCTCCTCATTAGCGGTGACTCCCTGGGAGTCACATGAGGCACAGCAGTTCGTGCCACTCAGCCCTCAGAAAGGTGCTGGGCCACCTGGGTTGTGGCTGGCCAGCGACAGCCGTGCCTTGGGCTGAGTTTCTGCTGTGGAAAACAAGTTTTGTGACCCTTCAGACTGATCTGGGAAACTGGGGCCTGTCCCTCGTGAGCACAGAAGGCCTTTCCCGAAGGACGAGCAGGGCATTTGCACAAAGATCTCTGTCTCTCCCTCTCACACAGACCTGAAACAGCTGCTGGAGGTATTTTGCCAAGGAAACAGATGTAGGAATCACTTCGTAAATGAGGCTTGCCCTTTCAAAGCAGGAGTTTGGGAACGGACTGCAGCTGGATGTTAAGGACCTGATAAAATCCGGCCAACTCCGGGTCGTTGTCAACAAATTAATTCCGTGGTTTCAGTCCACCTCCTGAGAAAAACAATTAAAAAGGCCAAATCCTTGCTGGAAATTGCATCCCCCTTTTCCTCACGAGTTCCCCTGGCCTGTTCAGGAGTTCATTCCCAGCAAGCTCACCCGAGGTGCCGGAACAAACCCAGCCTGAAGAAGGGGTTCCTCTGCATATCTGTCCTAAGCAAAGCAGGGCCAGATTTAGACACAGAGGACTTTCCCTGGAGCCAGGGCTTTCTCTGATGCTTTCCCAAAGGGCTGCATTTCAATGAGGAACCTGCACACAAACAAATTAATGTAATCAGCCTGTCCCTAGGACACGGCAGGGAGACTTCAAAAGGGAAAGGCCAGGGCAGAGCTGAGCTCTGATCCGGTGTCAGGCGAGGCAGGTACAAGGCCAGCCCTGATTTCCAGCCAGGGGAGGCTCAAGAGATGAAAAGCAGATGCAAGATTTAGGCTGATCCCCCGGGGCAATGGGGAGAAGAGAGAGTGAAATCTGAATTGATCCCCAGAGGGGAGAAGGAAGCAGGATGTGAACCTCCCCTTGAGAGGAGGGCAAAACAGGACTGGGATGGAAATCTGGAGGGCAGACTGAAACCTGAGCTCCCCACGGGGAAAAGCCGAGCAGGAACAGCAATGACATCCAGGGAGCACATGAGATTAGGGGGAGGTGGGAACAAAAACCTCTGAGAGAGATCCCCGGGGGGGAGGGAAGCCCTGGTGGAGCGAAATTAAATGCGCAGAGAGTTTTGCATCCCAGATATTAATAACAAACTACCCAGCGAGCTGGGCCCTTCTCTGCACCTTCAAAAGGATGGAGGGGAGGAAGAACTTGTCTGTGGTTGAGCACAAGACGATGAATCAGAGGATGGGAGTCCATAACCCAGCTCTGCTCCCTGGCAGGCCCCTGGATTTCAATCCAGCCCAATGTCCACGGGCAAATGGCCCATGGAGCATCCCCCGATCCCAGCTGCAATCACAGAGCTCAGCATCTTTGGGAAGAGGCAGGGAGTGCCTGCAAGACACCTCCCCAGCTTGCAGAGGCACCAAGGGATGCTAAATCCATTAGCAAAGAGCCTTCAGACGTGTGGGTGGAAGGTACCAAACAAGGTCAAGGTGTTCATTAATGGCACTGGAAAAGGAGCCACCAGGGATTTCACATCTCAGGTGCAGTTTGGCCGCTTTGAATTTCTCACATCATGTGCCCACAGGACATCAGTCCTGAGATAGCTCACCCTGGGACCTGAAAGCAACTGCTGGAAATCCCACACAAACCTCAGAAATGAAAGTTTCTTTGGGCAAGGACTGCCAGACACGAAAAGAGCAGGGAGAGGAGTTAGACAAGGAGGTCCTGAGGGAAGGGAACCCCTTCAGCACCTCCTGTAAGACAGCAGGGCAGTAACACACAGGACGCTTGACCTGGTTTTAGAAAGGAATTTTTCAACAGGCCCAGCTGAAAAGGCTTTCTAGGAAGCCTGTTGGAAATCTCTGTCCTTACTACATCCCCTGATTGGTGCGAACCACACAGCAAGGAGCAGGAATAAAGAACCAGCAGTGACACTGAAGCTGGGCCCTGCTCAGGCACCTCAGGGCCTGCCTGTCTCTCTCAAACACTGTCAAATCTCCCAGCCAGGTCACCTTGAGACTGATGTGATTGATGCTAATGACAGGTCTGATAAACAAATGACAGCCTGCCCTGCAAGGGTCAGCCTTTTGCTGGAATGAAGAGTGCCTGGCACATTTGGATAGGGAGCAGAGGCAGATCCTGCTCACACAAACACCTGCCACCTTCATTTCTAGAGGGACATTTCCCCTCCCAGCTCTGGAGAGCTCGCAGAGGAGCTCTCATCCCCTCCTCTGCAAGGAGAGAGCTGATCCTGCATTCCTCTTTGGACCAGCAAGGTCCTGCCATCACTTCCCTGCTGGAAGAGCACTGCTGGCTTCAGCAGCTGTGGATGGATCGCATCACCGTGAGCTGGGCTCGGCCCTCACACCGCTCACACAAGCCCTGGCACCTCCCAGAGCCACCAGCCCTGCATCCCGGTGCGTATTCCAGCAGGCAGCATTATCCCAGGGCTTAGCTCCACGCACCTGGCTCTCCAGAGCAGCTACACAAACAAACAATCCAGAATTTCCTAAAGGCTGAGCGGGGAATTCAACCCCAGCAGAGCCGGGCAGACCGCAGCACCTGGGCAGGATCTCCACGTGGAGAAGCTCCCGTTCCAGCACTGCCAGCCCTGGTCCTGCTCCAGTTTGAGGCAAACCGGGCTTGAATTTTGCCAGGAAAAGGCAGAATCACTCGGATCTGTCCCTGCCACGCTCTGGCCAGGATCCCAGGCCATCAGGAGGCAGATGTCCCTGTGCAGGCTGCCAGCTCCGAAGGTGAAAGTTTATTACTGTGCCTTTGCATTTCCCTCGCCGTAAACAGGAAACAACCAGCATTAGACTCACTAAATAAAAAAGCCAAACCAGATAGGCAAGGCTGAAGATGCTGCTTTTTCCATCCACACCCTTTTCCCTCTCATTCACATACAAATTACTGTTGCATCCAGGTGGGAGGAGAGTTTGAAGAGGGGAGGGAAAGGTGGGGGGAGAGGAGAAACGTTTGCCAAATAGGCTGAGGGATCAGAGAGAGCTTTCTCATAAAGCGCAGGGCTGACCCACAAACTGCTAGAAAACCTCAAACTCCGCAAGAGTTTCCCTCCCTCCCCGTTTGCAGGGTGAGAGCAGCCCCAGCAGGGAATTGGGAGGCAGGGAAGGGGTCTAACCAGGTCACTCCACCCTTCCCATCCCGCCTGGAGCACAACACGGCAGGCAGGGAGGGAGGCAGACCTGAAATGTAGGCCATCTACAAAGGCTGGGGGAGAGGCTTAAACGATGTGAGATTTATGATCTTCAAAGTGATTAGAGCCCAGCACTCCAAATAAAGGCAAAGAGAGCTCCTGCAGTCAGTTTGGAGTTGGGTTTCAAACCATCCTGCCCTGGCTTCGGTTTGAAAACTTGAATTGCAAGCTAACGAAAAAGGAAAAAAAAAAACACCCAAAACCAACCTCAAACCCCAAACCAAATTAAAAAACCCACCAACCTCCACCCCTAATGAAAGAGCACGGCACCTGATTTTACATGAAAACACTTTGATATTTCCAGCTCTCCTCTCTTCCTTTTTTCTCGTCATTTGAAATCTATTTGCTGAATTGAGGATGAATTCACCAACAGCTGAGGTCAACCCTAAATGTGAGTGTGGAGCCCGTGTGCATTCGGGCTCCTGCTCATTTAAGAGAATAATTTAAAATAACAATTATTATTTTAAATAACAATACTTTCAAATAGTAATTATTATTTTAAATAATAATGATTTAAAATCAC
>VXBU01015032.1:180389-192177 GCA_013400315.1 Bombycilla garrulus
GCGATTTAAACAGGTTCTTTGTGCCGCTCTTTGCAAATGAAGGCGATTTACTCGTCCTGATTTCCCTGCTTGATTTGAAGGCTCCGAGAGCGCTGCCGCGAACATTTTTTCGTCATTTTCAAACAAATTGACTTCACTGCTCTGCTTTCTTTTCTCAATTACCACTAAAAAGAGGCGCTGCAGCTCACGCTAATGGCTGTCTGGGATGCTTAAGCTGAAAAAAACCCCCGTATTTTATCCAACCAAATGCGCTGCCAGCTCCTGGTTTAACACTTCTGACTCCAACAGCAGCAGCCAGAGCCTCCCACTACATTTAATAACAGCCAATACCGGAATTAAATCCTCATTTTCCTTTATCTTGATCAATCCTGCCACCCGTCAATGAGCGCCAAATATTTCAGGGGGTTCCAGTTCCCAATTTGAGGCCCTGTAACAGCTCCCAGGATTTGGGGTTTTTTTTTTTGGTTTTTTTTTGGTTTTTTTTTTTTTTTTTTTTTTTTTGAGGAGTTTGGGATGTGTTTGTTGCTCCTTTATCCCCAAAACCCAACTCGGGGTGATTTGAGAGCCCCGAGCAGGAGCTGAGCTGGCCAAAGTCAATCATGGATGTGAATAGAGCCAGATTTTATCTCTATTTTAGGTTTTGTCAACTAAGCCATCTTAACAGCCAAGAGCGCAGAGGATTTCTAAATCAAGGGGTGGGGTTAGTCCCTTTAAAACCTGGTTTTACCCAAAATCTGATTCTTTTTCCTAAATGATCTCAGATTTTATAAGAGGGAGATCATTCCACGCAAAGTTTTCACCTGCTCTTACACATCCCCTTGGCCCAAGCTTAGGGGAATCAGAGAATATTTGATTCTTCTACATTTTCTCCGCCGGTTTTTGCTTCGAAAGGTGTTGCTTTCTAAGCCTATGGCAGAGCTTTTAATAATCTTAATTTGCTGTACCTAGTGGGCGCTGAAATGATTTCTTATTGCTGCTCATTTGCCTAAAAAGGGATGAGACTGTGGCCCTGTGGGAAATTACAGGGCTTGGGCCTTTCCATTCAAATCTCACTGCAGGCAGCCCGAAAACACAAACCTGATTTTTCGGGTGCCTGTTACACCCCGTGGTGGGCAGAAATCACTGCTCACACCATCACTGGCGTTTTCCAAGGATCACCCTGTGCTTTCCAGATCCGAGGAATCTCCTCGGAGGGGCTGGAGCCTGCACAGCATCAGGCGTGAGGTGAGAAACCAAATCACGCCTCTCCATCCCTTTGGTGTTTTTTTTTTTGCTGGGACTCCCAAAGTGGATTTGATTATTCCCAAAGTCCCTCCCATTTCCCCCCTCACACACAGAGCCCAGAAAATGCTGTTTTCCTGAAGGAAAAGCTCCTGGCACAAGCGCTGCTTCATCCAGAGCTCAGCTGAGTGCACCAGGGCCGTTCCAAAGCCATTCCTGCCGCGGCAGAGGCAATAACGAGTGACAATTTCCACGTCAAACCCACTGAGGACGGCACGGAGGCACTCAGGGACTCGCTGCTGTCACACAGAAGCGATCTGGCATCGCCCATCAAGATACCAACCACGCAATCCTAGCCCAGAGCACATTCCTGATCAACTCCCAGGCTGCAAGAGCAGCAACAGGAGCCCAGAAAAAAAGCATGGGGAGAAACTTCCAGCACCCACATCTCCCTCTTTTTCTTTTTTTTTTCTCTTTTTCGTTTCTTTCCCCTGTCTCTCCTGCCCCTGGCACCCCAGACCCTCCTCACCTGGCTCCACCTGGTCGGGTTCGTGCCGGGTGTCTGTGGAATCTGCCGCATCCCCGCTCATCTTGATCTCTGGAAAAAAAAGGAGGCACAACTGATTTTAATAACAGGTCACAGTCCCAGGCAACAGGCACATGTGGCTTCCACTAAACAGCACAAATGAATGTGTGTAATTATAATAAACCATCAGACTTTCAAATTTCTGATTCCTCAACATCCAGGCGCTAGAATATTCATCAGCTCTGAGGATGCACTTTCCCTCCTGTTGCTCTTTGCAGCCCCCCTCACTCCTGTCCCCCCTCCCCAGTTTGCTGGGGGCTTTTCACCCTTCTCATCCCTCCTCACCCACAGGATAAAGGGGTGGATTCAGCTTCCCCAGCCCTGGCCAGGCTTCCCAAACCGGCTGTGATGGTCTGGAGGAGGTGACACCTCCTGCAGAGAGGTGGGGATCCCTCCAGCTTTCTCCCAAATCCTTTCGGCTCAAACTCCACTCGTTTTCCTCTATCTACGCTTTATTTATCCTCTTCTCTGCCCCGTGCAGGTGCTCGCAGCCCTCACAAGCCACCCAGAAGCTGCCTCGCCCCGAAGTGTTGTCCCCAAACCCCTCCAGCTCCTGCATTTCCCACCCCCGTCCTCACCCACGCCAAGAAATTTGTCATTTACCCTTGAAGTGATGACTGCCACCACACCCGGGGCCACTTTCTCCTTCGGGGACAGCTGCAAGAAAAGGTGGGGATGGGTCAACTTCACACCGGGCCAAGGACAGAGAGGTGGGAGAAATTCAAATTCAAATTCAGACAGACACCCCCTCACCTTGCCCACCCTTTCCATGGGGATTTTAACCACTTCCACACTAGTTGTGGGGGCAAAAAAAAAAAAAAAGAAAGGAAAAAAAAGAGATAATTTTTTATTATTTGAGTGATTTGCATGTGCTTCCTGCAGCCAATCCCGGCCACAGACTCTCCCCATTTGCATCGGGGAATAACAACAGCGGGGAAGCTGGGCCAGTGTTTGCTGTGGTTTTGCCGGGGAAGGGAAGGCAGGTGGAAGCCACCTAAAAGCATCATGCAAACCCTTTTCCTCTTCCCCATATCCACCTTTTGTTATTCCCTAACAGACGAGAGCAGCCCCGTTGGATTTTTTCTCCCTCTTTTGCTCGCACCAAGACAGGCAGGGCTTTGTGCGCGTGCAGGTTTTCTTCTCCCCCATTCAAAGTTTGCCTCGTGTGCAAACAGCAGATAATCTGCTTTTTTTGGCCAAGATTTCACAGCTTTGATCGAGTTGAAAGTCTGAAACTTTCTCCAGCAAATGAATAAAGGTAGGGGAAAAAAAAAAAATCAGGATTTTATACCAGAGCACAGAAACTTTCACATACTTCAGAAACTTCCTTTCCTTAAATTATATTAAGGGGTGAGGGGGGGAAAAGGAGGGAGAAAAGAGTTGTGGGATTTTTATTTTTTTTTCCCCTTCAAATAAACCCTCTGCAATTAAGACATGAACGTTTAGTGGGGCTTCTAAGCATTTCTACTGCAGGAAGAGTAATTACCATCAGCTATAAACATCTTCTTGTCTTGTACCACTGCCAAGGGACCCTAACTTAAGCAATCTACAAAGCCCAAAGTTTTGCCGGCTGCCAAAAAAGTATTAAAAAAAAAAAAAAGTCAAGTTCTCATAAAAAAGAGAAAGAGAGGAAGAAAAAAAATCTAAAAGCCTGCAGAAGTTTGGTGCTTGCTTTGGTGAGAAAGCTTGAAAGCTTGTGAAAACAAAAAAAAAAAAATAAAATTAGGGAATGAAAATATCTAATTCTCAAGAAAGTGAGAGCTGGAAGAGTTCAGACCCAGAAGCAGAGCACGAAAAGCTCTGTCCCTCCTGCAGGAGTGACCCCCACACCCCTCTGCCATTAAAAACTGGGGTGGGTGGGGAGGGAAGGAGGAATTGCTGCTGCTTGATTGCATATCGCTTGTTATCCACCAGGTAAATCCCCTCCTCCTGCAGCCCGGAGATAAGGAGATGCCCTGGGATTTCCGTGCCCAGGAATTTTATTTGCAGTGAAATTCAGATCCCCCCTATAAATGTACACAAGTTATTACAGTTTGAGTGTCTTGTAGGATTAAAAAAAAATAAGCAGGAAGAAAAGGAAAACTCTGCCAGGTTTTAGGACAGGTTTTGTATCCCTGTGGACAGCAGCACCTTCCAAGGGATCCTTGGGAACAAGGAGCAGACACACAGAGCAATTACTGTCTCATCTAATTGTAGCCAACACCTTTTTGTGGACACTCAGGACCCTTCCACCACAACCAGAGCGATGCAAACCCAGCTTTGACCCCTGCTCCATCCTAAAAAACACCTTCAGACAGGCTGCGAGTCCAGCTCCTTCCACTCAGCTTTGCCAGCTTAGCACTACACACAGGATAATCAGGCTTGGAGAAAAAAAAAAATAATAATAAAAAAACCAACCAAAAAACCTCTCTGGGAAAAATAAACCCGGCTTAGGACTGCCTAACTCTTAACCACAGCCCTATTAGGAGCAGCCACTGCGGCCTGGGCCATATTAAAAATGTGCTGCTCTGCCCCAGCTCTGTTTGGGAGCAGGGGCAGGCTGGGTGGTTCAGCCAGACCAAAGGAGCCCTGCCAGTGCAGACACTTCTCTGGGGATATATCTGCATCTCTATTTTTGCCGAAACAAACGGTGTCAGCAAATAAAAGCCTTTCCCAAGCCCTCATTCCCCGTAGCTGTTCGGGCATGGGCGAAGGGTGAGCCAGCCTGATGGCTTTAAAAGTGGAATCCCGTCGTGGAGGAGGGGGAGCTCGGTTTGGCTGCGAGCATCACCTGGAGTTTTCTGGGCTTTAGGTGCCCGAGCCCCTCTGGAGGCTGCAGGGAGGAGAAATATCCAAAATGCCCCGGGAGGGGGTGGTGGCAGCCACCAGGGAAGTGTCTCCGCAGAGGGGAGGGTGTGTGGAGCCTGGGCAGTGCCCCTGGGGGCTGTGTCTTCTCCTAAAAATCACTAAAGTTGGGAAAGACCTCCAAGATAAAACCTGGAGTTAAAGCTGAGCACAGCTCTGCAAGCAGCTTGTTACAGAGGGGCCCCAAAACTGCTCAGGGACCCCAAAACTGTTTTTGTTCAGGGGGGATAAAAAAACCCAACCCTCCCACCTGCGCTGGGCTCCTTTCCCTGCAAAAATCCTCCTTAAAGCTCCGGCCTTGCTGACAGCACGGGGGGATGGTTTGGGGGAGTGGAAGCGCCGCACGCACCCGCAGCTCCAAATCCAGCCTGGGAGCGATGCCACGGGCTCTGACAGAGGGCACAGTATCGATCCGGGGATCTTCCCATGAAGAAAGAGTCGCCCACAAGCCCGGCGGATGGGCGGAGGGGCGGATTGGAGCCTGCGGGGGACGCGTCCCCGAGAGACACCAACACGAGCACGCCCAGGGCAGGTGCTCCGACCAGTCGGGCTCACACCCCGAGCCAAGACCGTGAGCCTCCCTCCTCGGCAGCCTCTCCCGCTGGCCGGGGCTCCCCAGCCCACCCGGGCCGGCCACAGCGGCGTCCCACAGCCGGGGAGCAAAGGCTCTGGCCACCTCCGCGGCGCCGCTGACAGCGGGTGAGGTGGTGGCACCGCTGCAGCTCGCCCTGCAGGCCCGCCTGGAGCCCACGGGCGGGCAGGGCTTGCGGAGGGGCTGCCGGCCCTGGGCACAGCCCCCGGCTGTCCCCTGAGCTGCAGGACTCGCACGGGGGTGTCCCAGGGAACGGGCACAGACCCATGGGTGCATCCTCCCCTCGCTCCGCGCCGCACAAAGCCCAGGACGAAAGTCACTGACGGGGCACGTGGCTCCCGTGTCCCAAATCCCGGTGCCTGCCCCAGCCGGGACGGGGCTGCCGGGGTCTGGCTGCTCCGATTGCAGCGTCACCTCAGCTCCGTGTGCCCGGGGATGCGCTCCTGCCCCCGGACAGAGCTGGGGCAGCTCTGGCACCGACAGCCGGGGCTCGGCGCGGCTCCGGGGGATTTGGCAGGCGTTGCCCCCGAGGTTGCCCCGGTTCCCAGCTCGCTGCAGGGCGGGGGCTGCTCCGAGGGGATGTGAGAGCCCCTGAGCTCTGGCTCAGACCCCTGCGAGGAGCTCCTGAGTATCGCTGTTCATTCATTCCTGACTCAACGCAGCCTCCCTCAGCTCCCTCCTCATTCATTTCTCCCTCCTTTTCCCTCTTCGCCGCGAACTTTCCTCCTTTCAGCCCGCGTCCCGTCTCTCCCTCACACTCCTCCCTCCACCCTTGCCGCATCCCTCCGTGGATTTATCCCTTCTCCCTCCTCCCCGCTTTCTCCCAGTGACAGGACGCGCAGGTCAGGCACTGAATACTCATTTTCCGGGCACCCAAGAGCCCTGAGCGCCGCTCCCCGAGCCCCGCTGGGGCTGGCAGCGGCAGCGCTGCTCCCACACTGTGGGCACGGCTTGGCACCCCCTAAACAGATCCGGGCAGCATCCCTCCCCCGCCAGCAACGTGGGCACCTCTCCGGCGGGAGAAAAGAGGAGGGAAAGCAGCGGGGAAAGGTCGCGGCGATCACAGCAAGCCCATTTCCTGCCCGAGCCCACGGCCCCGGCTCCGCGGGGCGCTCCGTGCCCTTTACCTGCGTGCACGGACTCCAGGTTCACCATCCTGCCGGCGGGGGGAAATCCGCGGTGTGCCCAGCCTCCTGCCGTCAGCCCCAGGTTGCCAGGGGCTGCCAGTTTGCCCTCCCTCCTCTGCCACCCGCTGCCTCTCGAAGCGGCCGTGGGTCCGCTGCCGAAGGGACCTAGAGCTCCATTGCCTGTTGCCATGCAGGGCCAGGTGAGCATGCGGCGCGGTGCCACGCCTCGCCCCACCTCCGGCTCCCTCGGGTGCCCTGACACCCAGCAGCTTGGCGTCAGGCCCATGCAAACGCTGTCATTTGCATATTAGTAACTCGGGAATGGATGAGTCCCTGCAGCGCTGCCAGGCTGCGGGGTGGGGTGGGAAGGAGGGCAGGAAGGGAAGGCAGGGAAAGGAAAGGCGCTGCGCTCCGCCCGCCCTCGGCCGAGCTCGGGCGGCACCCGCAGCACCTGCCCCGGAGCCCTGCTATCCCCCCGGAGCGCCTCCAGCTGGGCAGCACCCCCAGGGAAGGTGCTGGAGCGAAGGATCCGCGCTTTTTGGTCACTCCGATGGTCCTGGCGAGCCGCGGGAGCAGCACCGGGGCTGTGTCCTCCCGCTCTGGGCTCGGCCTCGATGCTGAGCGAAACAGCGCGAAAATGAAAGTTAAAGGGATCAAAGAAACGTGTCTTGGCTGGAGATGAAGAGCAGGGTTAGGGCTGGCACGTGGAGACCCCGCTCTCCTGCCATGTGCTCCCTCCGTGTCCCCTAAGGAGGGGACAGAAGTGGCAGCTGGCCTCGTCCTCCTCATCGCTGCCCGTTCAAGCTGCAGGATCTACCAACTTCCAGGGAAGTTGGTAAAAAATCCCCTAACGCTGGCTTCTTCTGCAGAAAGCAGCCAGAGGCCTCAGCCCACGCCCCGTGCTGTGACAGGGACCGAGCCACCCCGACGGAGGCAGCAGCTGCTCCCTGTCCGGGCCATGTGCCACCCCGGTGACCCCAGCCCCCCCGGGGACACCCGTGTGACAGTTCGGAGCTCCAGCGCCGCTCGGAGCCCCGCTGAAAGCGTTAACGCTCAATTAGTAGCTGCCAGGTACAAGCTATCACACATTCATCTCTCCCCGGGTAATTCGCGTTCCAGGGCTCTCGGCTTTCCCACATGCCGCTCTCCCTCCCTGGAAAGACAGGTTTCTCCGAAGGGATGGGTGGGCGGGCAGGATCTCCAGCCTCACCTCCTGCCCATGGAGCTGCCCGCGGCTCGCTCGGGGAGGACATCCCCGGGACACGGCAGGAGGAGCTCGACCCGACTCTCACAAGAAAAAAGCGAAGCTTTCCCGGGTCAGAGTGACATTTATTTCCAGGGCAGGGGAGATTTCAGCCTCCAGGAAGCGGCGAGGTGGCACCAGCACGGGGTGCTTGGCTCCCGTGGAGCTCCCGGAGGGGCTGGACTCCTGCCAGCGAGCCCCAGCCCGTCCAGCCACTCTGCCCTGAGCCCTGCGGCGTTTCTGGGCAGCTGCCGCCCTCCTCGAGTGTTTTTTTCTCTGGGTTTTCCCCATCCTGAAGGCTGACGTGATCGGGTGTCTTCGCTGCGTCAAACAGGAATTTATCTGCCGGTGGCTCCCGGCCAGCTTGAAAGGCTGGCGACCACGGGAGCTCTCCTTCCCCCACATCACAGCACCTTTTGTTCACCGAGCAGGAGTTTCTCTTGTCTCTCCGCTCTGCCTGGAGCTGTTCCCGAGCTCCAGGGCCGGCCAGGAAGGCGGCTCTGCCGGGTGGCACCTCCGGCCGGACAGGAATCCCGGGCATCCTCGGGGCAGGGATGCTGTCCCGGCCACGGGCAGGGCACCAGTGCCCTCTCCTGGCCCCAGACACAGCCGGGGATGACTTTTTCTGGCTGTTATTTTGTACTCGCGGGGAAAAAAAAATGAATATTTAGGTGTTTTTCTCCCCAAACAGCTGCGGCAGACAAGCCCATCCCCTTGGGTGCCCTGAGAACAGCGGAAAAATCACTTTTTTTCCTTAAGAAAAACGGGGGATGGATCACAGCATCACTGCTTCTTTCTGCTGTGGAAATGAGATTATCAGGCAAGGCAGGATTGGTTTTAGTCCTCTGATCACGGCTAGAATCACTCTCAGGAACCACTAAAAAAAAAAAAAAAACCCAAAAAAAACCCAAAAACAAAAAAAACACCACACCAGAAACGCGCTGCTCTTTTTTCCCCCTGTGGTCATCAATGCCCTATCCACTCTCCTCCCTCACTGCAGGCACCGCGTTCTTCCTCTCTTGCTGCCCAGGTTGGTTCCCCTCTTGGAGGGAGAGAAGCTCTGCAAAGCAGCACCTGATTTATGGGAGATGGGTCCTGGAAGCTCAAACTGCAGGGGACACGCTACAAAAATCTCCGACGTTCTCTTCCGCCAGGGCCGGGGACATTCCTGCGACCCTGCAGGGACCAGCTGGACCGCGAGCATCCCCATCCCGACATCCCGGGGCCGGGCGGGCACGGCCGCGCTCCGCCAGCACCCACTGCTGGAGGCCGGGGAACTGCAGCGGCTCCAGAGACTCGGAATTAGGAAACCAAGCCCGTGGAGGCTCGCTGGGATTCGTCCCCACGCTCCCAGAGCGAGCCCGAGTCCGTCCAACACCCCCGAGCAGGTGGGAACGGGCTGCAGTTCCTGGAATCCTCTGCCACGCTGCTCGCAGCCCCCCTGCCCCACAGCTGGGTGTAACCCCAAAACAGGGACAAACCCCACAGTTTTGGGTTTTTTTTCTCTTTGCTCCCGCTGCAGCAGGAGCCGGGAGAGCAGAGAACAATCCCCTGCTCCCCCGCGCCCGCAAAAGGGGGAATTAATTGTTGGTGCGGAGGTGCTCGCCCCATCCCTGCATTCCCCACACTAGAGGGACTCAGAGCTCCACGTTTCTCCCTCCAGCAGCCACCGGCAGCCCCAGAGTGCCGGAGGAGGAATCCAGCAGGAATATTTAGCCTGGAGCTGCAGAGGAATTGACAGGAATGAATACTCACCGCACCCAGAGAAGCCTCATGGCACCAGCAGGCGTGAGGAGCAGCCCCCAGCCCCAGGACCTGCCGGTGCTGATGGGTTTGTCCAGCAGAGCTCGAGCCCAGAGCTCCCAAAAGTGCCCGGGATGAGCCAAACCTGCCTCCCTCGGGAAGGAGGGGGTGTTGGAGGTGCAGCAGCACGCTGCTGAGTCAAAACTCCCTGCTTGTTCTCCCCCAGTGCATGGCTCTTCACCAGGCACAGCTCCTTCACCCATAAAAGAACAAATCTGAATTCACACACAGTATCATGCACAGAGAAACTTTTAGGCCAAGGATGCTTTAAAAAAATTGGTTTATTTTACCTTACAAATGATAAATAATTTTTTTAAAAATAATTTCAAGTGTGTTTTACTTCATGTCCCAATATTAAAATACCTTTCCCTTCTCCCCCCACCCCCTTAAGTGATTGATACAAAAATAATTGTGACCAAATTCTTTTTTTTTTTTCTTCTTTCACAAAAATTCCTGTATTTTAGGCAAAAAGGCACATTGTGAAGGCTTTTCACCAGGAGGCACAGGGGTTCCTCAAGACCCCAAGGGCTTCTCTCCCCTCTGTGCTTGTCCTAATTTAAATGGAAGAGGACACAGAAGCAAGCAGCGCTTCCAGTGCTTTTTGTCTGATCCCTCCAGGAACATTCCAGGGCCAAGGACAACTTCAGTGCCCTCCTTGTTTAACATTTGGGGGAAACCAAGGCACGGCAAAGCAGTACAGTTATTTAAGAGCTTCTTGTGAATAGCTGGCAGAGCAGGACGTGTAACTGGACGTGGATGTAGAATCCTGTCTTCTTCAAAACCCACCTGGGATCCTCCTCTCCCCTTCCAACCCTGGTGGTAGTCACGAGTTTTTAGATGTTTCTCTCTTAGTGGAACAGTCACAAGACCAACACAAAAAGTTGGGCCTTCACTAGGCTAGATAGGGATTAATTAAAGCCCTAATTAAAGCCCTAATTACCAGCCCTTCAGGGGCACAGGATGCTGGGCTATATCCCCCCGGTGCATCTTCATCGCCAGGGGGGTATAACAGCCAGTCAGGCACTGGGAAAAGCTACAGGCAGGGCTCTTGCTTTGAGTGGGCTCCAAACCTTCCTCGCTCAGGGGGCGCGGTCCCAAAAATCAGCTCTTTGCCCGTGGCTGTGTCACCGGGATGGCGAAGGCGGCGAAGGGGTTCTCCAGCGGCACAGATGTTCGGCCACCCAGGTCAGCAAGATCCTCGCTCGGGGCTGGAAGCGCCCCTCTGAGCTCCAGAGCAGGGCAGCACAGCCCTTTTTACCCTGTACTTCGCCCCAAACCCTGCACCTCCCGCTCCAGGGAGCCAGAGCAGCACCGCGCAGGCAGCTGCGGGGAGGGAGGCACGGGAGGGAGGCCACGAGCGAAGGCACAGAGCACAAGGCACCGCTGCAAACAGCATTCCTTCCTCAGGAGCAGCCAGCTCCTCGCTGGGGCAGACCATCCGCCCCCGGAGAACCCGGCCCGGCTCTAAGTTTCCTCATCCCAGAGGCAGAGCTGCTTTTGAGGCACGTAGTAGTCGAAGGTGTAGCCCTTCTGGCAGCTGCGGATGCCGCACTTGTAGGAGGACACCTTGCCCCCGGCGTCGCGGCTCTTGCAGTACTTGAGCATGCAGGGGTACCACTCGATGCTCAGCGAGTAGCTGCAGATGCACGGCTTCCAGCGGTCGGGGCACAGCCGGCAGCGCTGCAGCTCCGGCACGTCCGAGCCCTGCGGCAGCACCTCGAACATGGAGCCGTCCACCCCTGTGGGAGCAAGGAAACAGCACTCAGCACAGGGCACAGCCAGCCCCACACTGTCCCCGAGATCAGGAGGAGGTTGGACAGAGCATTTGCAAGGATTTAGATCTGAATAGGAACCACAGAAAAGCAAGAGACCCCAAGGAAAGCAAAGTCTGGCATGTTTGAGCTCTGTGGTGGCACCTCGAACATGGAGCCGTCCACCCCTGTGGGAGCAAGGAAACAGCGCTCAGCACGGAGGGAACACAAAGAACAGAGCCACCAAAGCCATCCCCACACTGTCCCCGGGATGAGGAGGAGGTTGGACAGAGCTGCTCACAAGGATTTAAATCTGAGTAGCACGGGAGAAATAAAAGACTCCAAGGAAAGCAAGGTCAGGCAGGCCCGAGCCCTGTGGAGCACCCTGTCCGCCCCTGCGGGAGCAAAAGCACAGAGAGTGCTCAGGGTGGAGCAAAGCCGAAGGACAGAGCCACCAAAACCATCCCCACACTATCCCCAGGCTGAGGAGGTTGCACAGAGTGTTTGCAAGGATTTAAATCTGAATAGAAACCACAGGACAGCAAAAGATCCCAAGGAAAGCAAAGTCTGGCATGTTTGAGCTCTGTGGTGGCACCTCGAACATGGAGCCGTCCACCCCTG
>VXBU01015033.1:295-43622 GCA_013400315.1 Bombycilla garrulus
AACCTAAATATCATATAATTAAAAATATGTGTTGTAGATTTTAGCAGAAGAACAGAATCACAGAGATTGTCACCTAAGTTTTTAAACTTTCACAGCATTTCATGCTATGATTAAGAAAATTTTATATTCCTTTATATACTTATACTATACTTTTCACACACAGGGGATAAATTAATCTTTGCAATGTATTCAAAGTCTACTACATAAAAAAATATAATAGCCACTGGCAACATGTATTTAGAAGATAGTCTTGAAAGCTGCTGGTGTGATTCAGAAAAGCAGTTTGTTTCCCAGTACACAAAGACTTTTTTCCTGTCTCTTATTTTGTTTTTGTGTCGACTTCTAGGCTAAGGAACCTGAAAGCACCTCTTGAATCCCACGAATCATATATTCACACTGGTTGTATTCTAAATTTATGTTAAGAGGAGACCTGGCTGTATTTCACCATGTATCGTTGCTGCCACTGTTAAAGAGTTTTCAACGAGCTTCCATGAAGAATAAATTTTGAGAAGACCTTTATTAGATAGCATCCATAGCTGGCTCTAAAACCTAGGAAGCCTCAACAGTGAGAGGAATGGGATACTAGGGTGAAAGAGGAAGTCTAGATCCAGTCTGAGACCTTGAGACCATTATGGCTTATTTTAGCTGACTCTGAAACTAGGACAAAAATCCTTTTCTTTTTTCACAACATGAAGACAGGAAGATGGCTGTTTCAGTACTAGCAGTAGATACTCACGAGTTAGAATTAAACAAAGCTTACTTGTTGATACATGTTATTGCTCAATTAGGGCCCTAAATGGCTACAGCAATAGAAAACAGTCAAGTCTCCGGGAGGCCTTCAGTATATCCCCTGAATGAGCCTTATCCTTACATCTTAAAGGCTCTTAGCATGCAAAATTAAAAATCCATTACTACAGGATTTCTGTCTTGATACGGAATATGCTGCGGTCTTAGCTAGTTTATACATCTTCTCTGGAGGACATTTTTCCCCATCTGCCACAGGAACTGCCATTTGAGGAAGATCACAAAATCCCATTGAAAGAGTGATTTCTCTATGGATAATGACTTACAAGGAAGAAGAGGTATGTTAGCTCTCAAAAGCAAGTCTTCATAACTGATGAGGGAAATGCAATTTACTATTGATGTTAATAGTGCAAATATGAAATAAATAGGTTTGTTGAACTTTAACTGATAGTCCCCCATGTATGCTGTAAAATTTCGTAAAAGTTGCTATTCTGAAACCACATCAGTACAAGGTAAGAAAATACTGTCTCCCTCTTCCTGATGTGACTTTATCAGCAAAGCCTTCATACCTTCATGTCCCAGAAAAGCTTGGAGAAGGAAAAGAGTTATAAGATTCATTAAACTATCACTATTCACTGAGTCAGTGATGCTACATACTGCAGTTATTACTCTGGTTATGATCTAAACTACTGTTCTTGGCTTTGCCTGAAATAGGCCAAGATTATCTATTGGATCGATTGCTACACTTCGGAGAAAAGAGAAATCACTAGTTTCTGAGGAGTGAAAATATCTTAGATTATATGAATTTGTGTGTTGAGGTAATTTGAGATGGTTTAGTTAGCCCATAGGAAATCCTGGACATAATTGACGGAAACCTGGAAAACAAAATTTTGTTTTACAAACTGGAAATGCAAATCAAAAAGATGAAAAATAAATTTTCTGAGCTCCAGTTCAACAACAGTTCTGATGACAGCAATGTGTGTTATGCTTACAATATGAATCCATTCTGGTAACTAAAAAGTGTGTTATTTTTGAATTATAGATGGATTCAGGCACAATGACAACTGTTCCTTTTTTAATCATTAAAAAATTAAATTAATACAGACTTTATAGCATACAGAGACATCAAGATTGTCTTGAATGATGACATTAATATTTTTCTATTGCTCTTGAAACTTTGCTTAGTATACCCAACCTATCCTGTTTGCCTTTTTGTCACAGTTACATTATGCTGATATGTCTTGATAATGTCTGTGGTTCTGATACCATTCTAAAGACAGTTTTCATTGTATAAACATTGACAACAGTTATTTTTGTTTTGGGCTGGAGTCCATAGTTATTTTCAAACCTGCAAACACATTACATTTTGCCAGTCCAACTGAATCTTTCTCAGACATCCTGTACCAAATAATGCATGACCTCCTCGTTTTACAACATAAGGATTTAACATATGTTGTTTACAGTTATATGTTACTTCTACCAGTGTAACACTCAGAGGAGTGAGGGTTTCATAGTATATGTTTTAGAAACACTGAAGTTTTTTGCAATTTCACTTTCATAAGTAGCCTCTGACAAACCTGCCATGAGATTATAAGAAGCAAAGAACTCTGGATAAAGCTCAATTTTATATTGCATTGCTTTCACTTGCAAAGAATTCAAATAATAACTTCTAAATTAAACAGCTGTGGAGATGTTAAGGTATTCTCCGTGGACTCTGTGCTGTCGTCTGCAAGCTGATGATTCTGGAATTCTCAGGTATTGTCCCCATGAGGTGCTTTTTGCACTGACCTGTACATCTTTTCTGTGTATGTCCCAGTTTCTTTGCACAGTGTTTGTCCTTGAACCAACAATAATTGGCACTGTGAGACTGTGTTTCATAATAAAAATATACAATCTGTAATGTTCCCTACACTGCACTTCCTGCTCTTCTCCTGGTGTATTTATTGCTAAACAGATTTTCTGATACTGTTGTGACCCCTTGTCATCTTCAGCAGCAGTCCAAATTAAAGAGTAATATTGAATATATCTTTTATGAAAGCAACCACAATTAGTAAATTATTTGTGTTTTCTTAATTTTTCATGCTATGTATGATATGCCCCTTCAGACTAAAGAATTGTCCCTTCACTTTTCATTGAAGTTACTCGTATACTGCAAATGCATTTCTTTAATTCAGCAACTTAATAATGGCTGGTTTTTTTGGTTCCTTTTTCTTTAATCAGTCGGTAAAAATTTTAAAATCACAAGCAACTTCTGAATTAAGGTAAGTTTGTAGAATTTCTGCAATTTCAGCATTGGTTTAGGACAGTGTTTTTGTGAAGCAGCAGAAGATATACAGCAATGTTTAGGTTCAACTCTTACTGCATCCCATAAAAGTACTACCTTTCTTTCACCATTAATATAATTATTGACTATATCCTGTTACATTCTTTCAGTATAGGGGCTTCAGTCCTCTACTGAGTCCTCAAATGAGAATGTTTCCCCCAGGCAGACAGTTTAATTCCTTTTCCTTCTGTATTTGGGCTGCACTGCACTAGTACTAAAGGAAGTGGTTTTAGCTCTACTTGTCTTTTACTCTACACGTGGAATAGGCTCTTGTGTTTGTCAGTAGTTACTGTGTCTTTCTTGCTTGCTGGCTGAGAATCTCAAATGTAGCTATGTCAGGGTTACAATCCCCACAGCATGTGATTGTGACAAGCGCATAACTCCATGGGTCTGGAAACAAGGTTGGTTCTTTCAAAAGCTGTTCATTTCACAGAAGGAGCTTGTGTTATTCAAAGTGAACACCAAAGTTGTGTACCAGGTAGTAGACATTAGCAAATATCCAACGCTCTCCCGCATCTAACTTACAGAAGGTGTGCACTACAGTTTGCCTTTTTATATTTACAGCCCAAAAGATATTTAATTTGTGACTAGAAACCATTTTGAGGTTATAATGATAAGCTGTAAGGATGAAGCTCAACAGGAAAATAATGAACTGTATTTTATGTAGGCTTATATCTCAAAGAAAGAGAGAAATATCCTAGTTATATATTTTGCATTTATTTATTAATACTGAAAGATTCTATATGAGGCATCCTGCTTACTCAATTCTCAGCCTTCTTCTAAGTGTGAAGGGATATTTGGTTATACATTAACAGTCTTAATTTTCAGGAAAATACTGGTTTTGTGGAATTACTGTATTATAAAGGATGTGCTAGCATGTCAGGTTTCTGAGAGGGGAGTCTGGATAATTGATCAGACATTTCGGCATTAAGAACTTAAATAGAAGAAAAAGTATGCTTTCTCTCACAAAGTTAGCTTTTTTAAGAGAAGCACTTTTCTGCAAAAGCAAGAGATCTAAATGGACACTGCCATCAAGCAGCTAGGCTATCATTCTATATACACCATCAAAAGTATTTCAGTCTCCATATTTAAGCAAAGGAAACTAAATAGGGAGAGAGTTTTTTATGGTAGTGAAGCCAAGCAACTGCAATCCCTGTCCCAGTGTGCAGGCATTGATAAGGAGATTGGGAAAAGTACAGACACTCAGCCTCTGGATACGACTCCTATCAAGAGGAAGGGAAAGGTATTTTTTCAGGGATGGTCTATTATTGCATAGAACTCCATGGAGCAAGGTCTCCAGTACCTGAGAGAATTAGCTTTGCTGGAGGTACTCTGTAAGTATTCAGAGAATTTTCAATCCCCTGATAATTTTAGGTGAAGTCCAGTGTATACAAACCACATTGTGAAATGTCCTATGGAGTGTGCCATAGCCACATGGCAACTCCTTGGCAATGATGTCTTGGAAAGAAGGAGAACAAAAAGTGGATCATTTGATTACCAAACTCAGTTATGAAGAAGATATCTCTTTCCTGATACAGGCCTGTGTCTTGACCATGGAAAAACTCTTCAAGGATCTCCAGGAATTTAAAGAAGTGTCCCATGCCCTACCAGTATAGAAAAGATTATCTGGTACTGCCCCTAATGCCTTAAATTTTGGCCTTCATATAATCCAGATTTTGTACTGCATTAGTCTATAACCCTGAACTTCATATAAAGTCTTACCATATTCTTCTCACAGTTCAGTTTCAGACGAAACAATCCTTTTCCAGCCCCAGAACCAAGGACACCATTGCAGCTTCCGGCCCAAAAAGTGTAAACAACAGCAAATTGAGGAGAGCAATCTGGGAGGGTGGGACTCCATAACCTGAAGCTGTAATTGGACAATTAGCCCCAGTATGTAAATGGACCAAAACTTATAAAAGTGTGACAACATGTGGCCGATCCATCTTAAGTGTAGCCTCAGCCAGGCTCTTGTACTACCCAAGGTATATTATTTGAAGGCCTTTTAATAAATAACTACTTTATTTAACACTGTCTAGCCTCTGTTCTAGGTAGCCTCTCAAGGCATCACTCCCCTTCCTGTTCGAGATCATCTGGAATCTCTGTAATCACAAAGAGAAATGAGATTCTCCAGATCACAACTTTGCTTTTAAAACAGGTAGGAAGAATGGCTTTCTGCCATTCTGACAATTGCAGAGGGAGCCAGGAAAATCAGTTTAAGCTACGTACTTAAATTTCAGATGTCTTAATTTAGGTGAGATTAATCTCTTCCCATGAGTGAGAGATTTCTTAATGACTCTTTTTAAATAGAGAAAAACCCAATATCTTTCTATACTGGAGATATTATTAGGCCAAATTAATACTCTCAAGTTATTTTCATCTTATTATCTTGAAAGTATTGTCAAAATCCAACCTGCACTTACAATATCATAAATTTAATACTATTGTAAGTTGGACAAATAGGTATTATTGAATAACTTGTTAATACATGAAAAAAGTAAAAATTTCATATTGTAAAGTTTATTCTCTTTCAAGAGAATTCTAGATATAAGATAGTTAATAATGAACTACAAAACTTAACAGCAAACCATATCGATGTCAGCATTTTTATGAGTGGATTTATTCCCCTTTTATCCCTTTTAAATATCTAATAGGTGTGTTAATCATGCAGCGCTTTTTTTTTTTTTTCTGTTAAAAATCCACACAGAACTGGCAGATATGACAGTAGCTGCAGAGAACCTGTACCTCTCCAAACTGGCAGCTAAAATTGAGGTAGACACTCTAGTCATCTCACATAGTGCTTGTGTTTAAGCAACTGAACCATGCTATTATGAGACATCACATGACTAATATCATGGAAGAGCTGATGAAACTGTAAAGCATTTTCTATACATATTAAATGTGTTTTGCTTTTGCACGGTCAAGCTTAATTCTTTCCTTCTTTGATTATTCAATTACAATTTTTATATTGGCAATTAAATGTTAAAACCCAAAAATATTTGGTTTATGTGATAAGCAACAATGAGCCTTCCACGACCCAAAATTATCAGAGATTATCAAGTACAGCCTGAATTTACATTTGCTTTTTGCACATAGTTAATAAGGGATCATGGTGAAGGAACATCTACTCTTGAAATCACTGACAAAATATTTCTGTAAGGTCTATTGTGGAGTATTTGCACATTTATATGATACTCAGCTGTGGAGTGCTCTTTCCCACAGATTGGACAGAACATCTCGTAATGCAGAATCCTGCCTTTGATGCAATAATTGTATCACCTGAAGAGATGAAAGAGAATGAGCTTTACCTGAGGAGACACGTAAATGGTACAAATTCTAGTCCTAATTGCTAATGAATCAATTTTCATTGCAAAATTCAGAACAGAATGTTTGCAGTCCATCCTCTGATGTTTTGTCAAGTCAGATTTTAACTTATTTAGTATATTGTCCTGGGAAAATGATTTCATATGCTGGCATCTACAACATAATATGTAGCCACATGCTCTGTTAGTCAGGAGCTACTATTCAATCTTATAAGCTCTTATACTGTATGTTGAAACACTAGTGCAGTCGACATGTTGCTTAATTGCTGTCTAAGTCCTAATAACCTCAAAGAGAATAAGAGCAGCTACTGGCAATTTAACAGCACTAACATTGCAAGATGAATCTAGGTAATGGATATAACATGTGAGGGACCAGTGGGCTAATTTACTTAAAACAAAATGTGATTAAATGATCTGAATACAAAATATCTTCAGCAGGTCACGTACCTCTATACCGCATGACAAACTGTTGGATGGATGCCCAAAGCAGCTCAGGAAAGCTAGTATTTCTAAACTGTCAATTCAGAAAACAAATGTATTGTAGCCTGGAACAAACTTCACATTTTCTGAGGCAAAGGTGAGTCAGAAGTACTGCATTAAAAGTGCTGCTATGAAGCTCAGAGGAATGTGATCAAAATAAGTTCCAAGTGGTGAGGTAGAGGAAATAGGAAATACTGAAGTATGATTTGTCTGACATATTTAGATGTTTAACTGAGAAGAGGTGGATTGTACCCTAGAGTGCCTATTTATTTCCTTGGAGTATAGGTGAACTATATACAAAAAGATAAATCTGGCTTGATTCATTTGGATGCCACACAGTTCAGAGGTGTGACACACAGTCTTATAAGGGCCAGTTCCCTTCTGCTGTTGTAACCATGAGCCAGATGGAAGATCCGGAACATATCAGCTGGTATGACTAGCCTCTGTTGTAAAAGCAAACTCAACAGCACAGGGTGAGAAAATGAGATTTTATACACCCATATCTCAATCACTGAACGGGAATATCTATCTGAGGGCTCTATTTCCGAGCACTCGTTATATTCTATTTCATTGTAGGAGAAGGGATTTTGTTGTTAAAGAATCTTAGTGTAATTTCTTTCCTAGATTAGTGTCAGGTGCTATTGCTGAATGGGTACTTGTAGGTGTTTTATTTGAGATAAATAAAAGTTGGGAGAAATAAATACACAAAAATTGAGTGTCTTTTGCTGAATTTTTCTTGACTCTTTCATCCTGCAGTGATTTAGTGTCACAAAACTGAACATCAATGAAGTTTGAATTTAACAGAGACATGTTAGGCCTGAAACTATATGAAAACTAATATGCCTTCTGGCAAATGTAGCACAAAGCAGCAGGTGAAGAAAAGGCTGCATTCTAGCTAACTTTATTACCTCCCACTTGGGATAGATCTTCTCCATTTTCTGCTAGTTTTTACCCAGTACAATGTGTGTTTCTGCATTGTGTTTTTGAGTGATGGGATCATTTTTCAGACTGAAACAATGCTAAGATTGAATTCTAAACCTTCTCAACTGAATAAAGTGCCCAGAATTTAAGTGTAAAAGGACAGACATGAAAAAAAATGGCTCAACTCAGGCCTGGAATATGTAGAACTGAAAAAACCTTCTCATCTCTTTGTAGAAATCTGGATTGTCTCTTTACTAAGTTCTTGTTTCTTGGAACTTTTTGCTGAAAAGCAGCAGCAAAAAGGAGATGGACTGCAACACACAACTGTATATTTTATCAGTCCCACAGTGTCCATGGAATATACATTCTTTACCTCCATTTATTAAAACTTAAAGACTTCTCAGATTCACAAAGAATCATTAATGGGGACGAGAGACTTTTAGCTATAAAATCTGATTTAATTTCATCTGAATACAGTCCATTGTACTTGATGTAGACAGCGACAGTGAGATGGGCAGCTCACTCATCTCTGTGTTAGCAATATTAAAAAGTGGTTCATGAGTTGAGTTTGCCTCTGTTCTCTGTAAAATGTGAATTATAATTACTTCCCTTCCAAGTGAGTGGAAACTGGAGATAAAGATTACATTTTGGGTTTTTTTTCAGCTGAAAAAACCAGAAAATCTTCTTATGTTTAAAGCATTTCCCTTTGAATACAAATATAGAGGCTCTTCACTTACTAGTAAATAATGAGAAAGTCCTAAAAAATGCATATAGAATATTTAAAAAAATCACGTTCTCTTGACAAAATTATTCCATTAGTGGTGCTGCCATCTAGGAATGAACTGTAATCATTATCTGTTTATGTCAATCTCAGTGTGGGTTGTATGCTCATAATGCAGTATTTCAACCTCCTTGTGTTTTAATTGCCAAGTGAGAATGGTAATTCTCATGGTGTGAGAATACTGTGTAGGAATTTACCTTGAGATCTACAGTGTGTTGCCAACATTTCCTTAATTTACTAAGGCTTATAAAAGTAAGACGTAGTTAAGTTGGCATGATTTCTCTGCGACAACTATATGGTGGCTACGTTTTATCACCTTACTTTCCTCTAGGTGCTTACACACTGACTGCTTTAATAAATGTTCTAGCAATTTACTAGCTATTGAATTTAAACTTGCTGTTCTGTAATTTCCTAGATTGATTCCTCGGCTGTTTTAGTGGAGGCTATCCAATATTTTAGGGAATCCATTTCCCAGAAAGGAAAATGTAACACTCTAAATGCTCTTCAGCATCACCTTTTTTATCTTAGATGTACTGTCATGATTCTCTGGTGTCAGTTTTAGAATATCTGTGCATGATCTGAATCTCTGCTGTACTTCCTGGTCTTTGGTCCCTTTGAGTTACATTTTAACCCAGAAAAATTTTGTTGAAATGTCTTCAGTCCATGTAAATTGCCTAAATATCTGAGAAGAAAATGGAGCCTTAGGAGCTCTGAGTGTGAAATTCTTACTTCAAGTAACTGAATAAAACGCGGTCACAAACTCAGAAATATGAAAGCATTTGCCATTCTTTTTGATGAGCTCCTGTTTAATTTGCTACCACACTTCATAGAATGTAAATAAATAATAAATTAAAATTAAATATTATTTTATATTAAAACTTTCTAATGGATGGATATTTCTTTATAATTAATATCAGTGATAAAAAGTTGTGGTTCAGTTAAATGCATCTATATTCCAAGTGACTATCTTCTTTTACACCTCTACTCCAGGGAGAAGAGGCTTGTACCAGCTGCTGAGCAACAGAAGGTGATGAAAGGTTTAACACCAATAAAATACTTGTATAAGGACATAAACTTATAGAAAAAAACGAACAAACAAAAAAAACCAAACAAAAAACGACATTTTGGGTAGCTACTTCTTTCTATTATTTCACTACAGGTGTCAGCTGCTGTTTAGTACCAGAACCTGCCAAGCTTTTCCATGTTTTCACATACACTGTTGAATTCCTTAACTATGAACCTCCTTGAACTGCATCCTTGTTTGGTAAGTCTTATAGAGCTATATTTTGTTTGGTTGTTGGTTCAAGAGTCCAACAGATAATGTAACCACTATGAGAAAAGCTTCTTTCAGAAAAAATTCCCTTTGCATTAAATCCTTCTTCTTATTATTATCAACAAATTCAGAAATGTTCAATTAGGAAAGGAAAGCAGAACTTTTCAAAAAAATCAAGGAGTTATTTTAATGTATTGCACTTCCTCCAGCTGTACCTAATTTTTCTACCTAATTCATTAGTATATTCAAATGTGTGTGGATACAATGGAAAATCTTATACAGGTTTACTGTTTCCAAGGCATATAACATTCAAATAACCTCTCTTACCTCTCTTTATTGTCTTTTAGAGGCAATTTTGCTGCCATACAAAATGCACAAAGCTAAATACAGAATATATGGAGAGTGAAATTTGTGCAAGAGCAATGTTATTTATTATTTGGTATTTTTATTACAATTGGCTTTTGTGATTATGCCTTTGTCCTGTTCACATTTTCCATACTTCAGTATATATCTGTAACTCTTTCTCTTATGTAAGAAGTTGGAGAAGAGAAGGAAAAGAAGAACTTTTAGTACTCACTCTTGTATGCCACTGAAGCTCTTCCTCATCAGAAACAGCTAAAATATTACTTTTTCTCTGTGGAGCTTCTGGATGACAAATTTTTGCAGGTGCTTTGACTTCAAGCATATGTTAGATCTGAATAATGAAGATTTTTAATGATGTCTAATTTGGAAATAAGAATATGCCAGGTCCATTATATTCATTTACTAAGAACATACATATAGCAATTTTATTTTTTTAAAGAAGTTTACAGATACATGGTTTGCATTCATCATATAAATACAAGGGGAAAATAAACATGCAATTAGTGATGAATACAAAATTGTTTTTACTTTATTTCAGTGTTCATGTCTGCTTGGTTTTGATGAAGGATGTTTGAGAGAAATGAAAAAGAGAGGTGTAAAAGTAAAAAATAATTTTGTTAATAAAATTTGGAAGGTTGTATTTTATCAAAGTAAAAAACAAAATAAAAAATAAGAGGACACCTGGCTAAATAATGACAAGAAGAGTCTGAATTTTTTGTTCTCTAATATTTTATTTGTTTACCCAAAGAGATGAAAGAAGAGAACAACCCTGGGAAAAACAGGAACTTCCTGGAAGGAGTCAGAGTAGCACAACAGGTTCTTCTCCCTTCAGTTTCTCTTTTAAGAAAGTGTGGAACTGTTTTGAACAGCTCATCCTAGGCCTCAAGCAACAAGCTCAAGCATACTTTTCATATGTGAGACAGTGGTAATTTAGATTGGGATAATGGGTCCAGACCATCTTAATATGTGATTATAATAATAGTAGAAGAAAAGAAACAGGAAAGAAAAAGAAAAAAAGGAAAAAGAAAAAGAAAAAAAGGAAAAAGAAAAAGAAAAAGAAAAAGAAAAAGAAAAAGAAAAAGAAAAAGAAAAAGAAAAAGAAAAAGAAAAAGAAAAAGAAAAAGAAAAAGAAAAAGAAAAAGAAAGAAAAAGAAAAAGAAAAAGAAAGAAATAGAAGAAAAAGAGAGAAAAAGAAAAAGAGAAAAAGGAAAAGAAGAAGAAGATAGACATCAGTTGACTGCAAATCTAAGCTGCATACTAGTGCCAAAAATCAGCAACATCTCTCTCAACTTTCTAGGCTTGCCAAATTCACTGGAGTAATGTCCATTATGATAACATCTTCCAGCAATCAGTGGTGCAGGGTTGCTGCTGCCTGCCACAACAAGGCAGCAAGTCCTCCTTAGAACAGTATCACTCCCATTTAGGTTCTTGCCCAAACACACAAAAAACCCAATGACTCCCTCAAAAACTATCACGCAGGAAAATAAAGTGCACAAAGGTTTTTTGTATCTTCTTCATTTGTGATGCATACAGTAAAGATACTGTCATAATTCAGGACATTAAAAAAAAATTCTTGACAATTTATCATATTCTTAGTGAAACTCATCACTATACAGATTTAAAGGCTGGCCCCTTAGTTAAATTGCTGTAATTATACTCAGTAATTAAATGAGAAATTGACTGGCCTGATAAAAAAGACTCTACATAAGCATGAGAGTAGCTCATGAAACTATAGCATAGTTTTATCCTATATGTTTGTTGGACATCTGAGGCTTTTTCATGATTTTGCAGTTAGTGAAAAGACTAACTGCAAAATCATGGAAATCTGAAAAGAAGAATCAGCATCTTAATTTTCCTGGTGAGAATGGAAACTATCACACATTTCTGTACTCTTGCCTAACACACCTTGCACACAGTGACAAACTGATGATCATTTCCAGCTCCCACCACGATGTAGCCATCCTTGGTCTTAAATGCCTGGAAGAACAAAGACAGGTGATGAGCTGTAGTGAAACTATAAAATATACACCTTTGAAGTGAAACTTTGTAAATAATGTTCAAATTACTTCCTTAAACATTTCCATTCAGACACAATCTCTTGTTCTATAAGTGGCTCAAAGTCATCCATTCACAAAGATAGGTGAGGCCCTTCTTGATTTTTTTCTTCTAGAGTTGAGAAGGTACCTTGGTTAACAATTTATTTGCCAAACATGTGTCACAAGCCACCTGAAACTTAATGTGTCTCACATTCAGAGGACTGAGAAGGATTACCATGATAAAGTTTACTTGCCAGGAGGCATTTATTCAGCTTCACTCTTAGCCTTACTCAGAGCAGATAGTCACACTGAAATGTCACAGATCCTGACCAAACACACCAAAAAATTAATTGCCAAATAGCAACTACAAATTAGGAACTCCTATGGGAATGAAAGGGATAAACTGCATCTTTACAGCTCTTTGGCTGGAGATAGGTTATCTCCTTGGTCAATGGTCTCAAGATAGATGTCATGGAGGAAATGGGACTTCTTTTCCAACTTTAAAGATGTAATTTTTACTTTTGACTTCATTACAGTGGCCTTAGTGGCACATTTCAGGTTAACACGACATTGAACTGGGTAGAACATAAGAGCTTTCATTTCAGTCTAAACCATTTCACTTAGATTTTCACTGGAAAAAAGAAAATCTGTAATTGGCAACATCCTCAATTTTTACGATTGTGTTAGGGCATCTTCTAAAATTGGATAATGGAACTCATCTTCTCTCCACATCTGTCTCTTATACAAAGGTGTATAACTGCAGTTTCAGTCATACATTGTAGCTGCCCAATTTTTGCAAACATTTGGGAAAAATTCTTTCACCATTAATTTGACTTCAGTGTAAGAGACCAGCATAGGCTAGTGCACCAATGGTGGCAAAATCTTGCAATCCTTTCTTGCAGAGAGGAAAGCTCATCTTCCATTCTTAGAAACCATTTTTTCTTTTTTTTTCCTTTTTTTTAATGAGCTGTCATGTCCTCATTTAAAGTTGTGAATTTTCACAATAAATTTTGGTAAAATAACACACAAATATAAGTCCTGGAATGGAAACACTCGAATAATTAAAATTCCTCTCATGCCACTGTGGCTTATTCTTTTTCACAGCGAGTAATATGCTATCTCAATTTGCAATCTTTCATATAGACACAAATACGTTCACTAAGACTCTTTTACATCTGGTATAGTTAAAATTTTAATATTGTATGTGAACAATCGTGTCCTCTGAAATGCAGGTTACTGTATATCATAGCTAAAATATCACCTGTTTGCTCCTTCTATATTTCATCTAATGGTAAATAGTATTGTCTAGTTATAAGGTCTAGAAATTTATTTTTCACACATTTAATTAAGTAGTTCAGTATAAGATAGCAAGCAAAGATAAAATTCAGCTAACAATTAGTCCCAAGCATGCAAGGAAGTACCATTTATTTGGCTCCAATACAGTAAAACTTTAGTAACATACATAATATAAAGGTACTACATACTCACACAGAGAAAAAAGATTGGAGAAAAGAATACAAAAAAGATTTGTATGTGAACACATAAACATTTCTTAGCTAAATCTGTTCATAAAGACCTCTGTCTAAAAAAATAATGGCAGAAAATGGTAAAAGAATATGTAAGACTCTCCCTCTCAGTAAATGGCCTTCAGTGGGAATAATTATGAATTAAAACTGTCAGTATAAGCTTACTACCTTTAGTTACAGGCAAAATCTGATTTTTGAATACCCTGCCCAAATCTTGATTTGTCTTTGCTGATGTTCAGAGTTCTAAAATCAGCCTCATGCAAGTCACACAAATTATGGGTCAAACACTGTCTGTATCAGTATGCATATGTAACACAGTATAATTTTTATTGGTGCAACCACCTACTACTTCCTGTAAACACAAATCAGGATTCTTTTGTACATTCTTTTAAACTTCTAGTCTGGATGCCTGCTACAGCCTACAAAGCCTACAGTATATGTCATATGTATAGATCCTCCTCCTCAGCACTCCAAATTGTATTTATATTGGTAGTATGAGTAAATCTTAGAGAGTTTATCATTTATCAGCAACTTCTGTTGAGATCCACATCTCTGTAAGAAGGCTGCAATCAGACAATAGCTGCATACCACTGTGAAACATGCATCTGTACCCACTGGCTGCCCATGCAGCAGCGGAAGTCACTCTAAATTTAAGGGCCTGGTTATTAGCATGTGTGCTTCAGTTGCTTTGTGGAATGTGTGGGAAAACTGATTATTCTTAATTGCACTGTATGTCTAAAAAGCTAAAATAACAATCATGTCATCCTTATACAACAAAAATGGTATCATAATAAATGCAGCAGTGTCTTCTTGCATGAAGCTTAACTCAAACGTCTTCAGCTGCTATTTTAAGCTTTCCATTACAAAACAGCTGATTATTTGCCAGTCATTGCTGCTGATAAAGCAGAAACTTCCAAATGTTACTAGCACAATATTGATGCCAACATTTAAGGGTGACAATGGTTTTATTCATCACCCATAAATGTACACATACTACAGGTTACCACAGGTTACCGTCTGGTCACAGAAAGCTTCACAATCTTATTATGCAAAGGAGAGTAAGGGCAAAGTGCAGACAGATTTTAATGAGATTTTGTTTTGATAAACTGCTGTGCATCACATCGAATCATCTCACATTAGTGCAATAAGAGGCACTACCCACACAAGGCAAAAGTCCTTTTTTCCCTTCCCTTTTTTTCTGAAGAATGAGGCCTTCAGATAAGATTCTTCAGAGTACAATCATGAGTTAACCCGCTACTCCCATGAGGTATCCTGTGCAATAGCACATTATTTGGTGAAGACAAGAATAAAATACCAAGCAAAAAATTATTTGACATCTTTTTCACTTGAGACCAGTGTGCATGTATCACCACCTCACCCTGTCAAATGGATGGCATATAATCTCTATCCACTTTCAGGAATATTCTATATGGTTTACAAGCATTCTCCAAATACATATATGTTACATAGACTACACAGTAAAGATACAAGCCAAACTTAACCTAAGTTATTACCAGAGCAAGCAAAGACTTGCTGAAATAAAGAGGCCAAAAGAGCCTTTTTTTTCCACTGCTCCAAGTCAATAGCCTTCAAAATTTGCCAGCTTTGGAGGCATTAATGAAAGACCATTAATCTTTTATTTCCTACTTTATGAATTTTAAGTCTATGTGTCCTATGGCAATCATCAATCATACACAAATGTCTTTGCATGTATTTCAATTTGCATGCTGATTCCACAAAAAAAAAAAAAAAATTACCCAAAAAAAACCCCAAAAAAACCCCCAAAAAACAAACAAAAAAAATAAAAAAACCACCCAAAAAACTTTAATATACAGCAACTCCAATAAAATGATCAGAAGTCCAGGTCAGTTTTCAGTATTTGAGTCCAAAACACAGAAATCAAAACAACTAGAATATTTGCAGTTGTGTATGGTAATGGTTTACTCCCCATCATCAGGTATTTATACATATTCATAAGAAGTCCTTGAGCCTCCCCTCTGACCCTTTAGGCTAAACAGTCTCAGATCTCTCCTAATATGGAAGATGCTTCAAACCCTTAAATATTCTCTTGGCCCTTCACTGGACCTGATTCAGTATGAGCACCTCCTTGTCTCAAAAACCCCAAAATTAGAACCCATTGTGGACCCATAACTGGGTGGAGTAATTATTCATCCTCAGTGGTGCTGAGCAGAAGGAAGGATCACCTGTTCTGACCTGTTGACAATTTTCCTCCTATAACAGATGAGAATTATCTCTTTGTCACAGAGACACACTGCTTGCTCATGTTCCATTTTTTGTTCAGCAAGACCCCCAGGTCTTTTTGTGCAAAGCTGCCTCCCAGCAGGTCAGTCCTAGTCTGTACTGATGCATGGGATTATTTCCTATCATGTGCAGGACTTCATACTCCCCTTTGTTGAATTCCATTAGGTTCTTGATGGCCTGACTCACCAGCCTGTCACAGTCCCTCTGAATGGCAGCACAACCACCTCCTTGTTGGGATATCTGTTGGCGAATCGCGTATCAACCACTCTTCTTCGTTTTGTATGTTCCACAGATTTTGGAGGCCAAACAATACGTGGAGAGACCAATAGAAAAAAGCATTGGGTTTTTCAAACTGTAGGATTACTCCATATTTAGGAGAGGTTAAAAAAGATGTTAATTACCTGAAAAAGTGATTATTTTCATTACCAGTTACCATATTGGCCTGTTTACTGATAACAGCTATCAACAGGGGAAATATTTGAAAGTTTTCAGACCTCCCCTTGGCAGAACATTTGTACTAAATCAGATATGGTAAAAATGATTTATTACTCATATTTCTGAGTTTTCTTATCTCACATTCCAGTGTGAATAACAATTAGGATCTGTAGAGATACCTAACATCCCTTTTCATTGGGAATACTTGACGTTAGATACCCTTGGATTTGAAGCATCTTTCAAGCCAGTGCTGCCTTTTGATTAACAAATATGAATAGCAGCATCCCGAAAAGCATCCAACTACGAATCACAAGGGGAACAGTTAAAAGTTTTGGGATAGTCAGTATGTATTGGTGACTTCTGGAGCAGGATTTAAAGGGACTTAAATTTTTGCATGCATTCTAGCTGCTCTTGGTCTTACAGAGAAAGAGGCTGACTGCTTCAATTGGCATCGTGGAACAGCTTGCTTAAGATTTTGGAGTGCTGGTATTCTTGTATAAAGGCTAGATACAGTATTTCTGTAAGTTAGGTGTTTGTCAGCACAACAGGTGGCTCTCTCTGATGGCCTTCCAGCAGAACACTGCTCTGAGCTCCCTCCCAAGGCTGACATAGGAGCAAGCAGCTTCATGTGGAGGCTGCATGAAACTCTGGGACCAGGTGGGATCAGTGCAGAAAAAAACCACCTTCTTGTGAAGTCTTAAAACATAACACCAGGAAAAGCCAAGCCAGTATTTTCAAGCAAAGCTTTGAAACATATTGTTTACAATTTTTAAGAGATTGCTTTTCAAGTGTCAGTCCTTCCTCTCCCCTCCATTTTCTCATTTACAGAATCAGTGAGACACTAGGTGACCATGCACAGGTCTTTGTTTACAAGCTTGAAGTATTTCCCCAGTATTAATGGGTGTGGTCAAACTGAAGAGCTCATCTCTTGCAGGCTTGGAACCACAGAGTTTTATTAAATAATTTGTCTTAAATAAACTTTGACATTTTCCAGTGCAATATTCAATTTAATGTAAAGGTTGTTTAAGGACAAGCATTATGTAGTCTTAATGCAGATTAAAGGCTATGATTAAGAAGGTGATGTATTCAGGATATGGCTGACCTGTATGGGCTCTCTTGTCCTTCCAACCAAATGTATCTACAGTATATGTTGATTTTTCTCTCTCCAAATCGGCCTAATGAGCTACAGTGTAGGAGATTCTCATTTTTGCTTCAGATCCAGAATCATTACATTCCTTCCAGATGGAATAAACTTCGCACATAATTTCTCTACCTTTACACATTCGTTTGAATAAAACTTCAACTGTGCCACAGAATCATGGAGGAGTCACATTCTTTTTTCTTTCAAGGGAACAGCACAATCCTTTCATAACAACTTAATATTTAATTACTGTAACAAATGGGAACAAGACCAAGAAGTTTGGTCAGTGGTAGCTCTGAGCAATACATATAAACCATAAAGACCACACACTTTGAAACTATTTGCCTACTTTGCACACACTTCCAGTGAAAGCAAACAGTAAAAATAAAAATATGTAAATTTCATGGACTGGATTAATGAATGCTGAACATTCTCACTGAGCAAACTGAAGAAGGGCATTCCACACAAAGATTTCACTTTTCCTCTCTGATCTTTTCAACATACACTACTTGTCTCTCAGTTCCATACCACACTGCAGGACGTTACCTTGCAACTTCACAGCCATCAGTCTACCAGACAGATTAGCATTAACAATATCTGCAAAAATTCTCTTGACAAAAAAAAAAAAGTTTGATTGAATGCCATGAGGTTCTAGGAAAGGTGTTTATTGCAAGAGTGGGAATGATTACTTTGGTCCCTGAGATGAGGCAGAACACTGGCCCTGATGTCAAGGAAGGCACACCACAGACTGTCAGTCAGGGATATGATTCACTCCTACAGAACTTACAACTCATTAGACAAATTTTCCTGATCAGCCTTCAAGTTCCATATATGCATGAATCCAGAAAAAAAGTGATTTTGTCTAACTGACCCACGAGCAAAACTGATTAACCACTCAAAGTGCTCTGAGTGCACCTTCCTGAAAGGGGCAGCAAAGTTTACATAAAATCACAGCATCAAACAGGGATATCTATATTTGGCAATATAGTGTATTACTCTCAACACTCCTTCAGGAAACAGAACTACTTAGAACTGCTCTCCAGACCATGTGTGGTTTTTTATCCAGTTCTTGCCTAATATGAGAATTATAAACTGCTGGAAACAGACTGAATGCAAGGCTTCTCCAATCCCAGCTCACTGTCCTAAGAAATGGGTTGGAGACAGGATCTTTCTCTCCCTCACTTACTCTTCATCTGGCCATATGGTATTTGTACTATTCATTTCCCAATTGACTTGATGCAACACATAGGTCTGTAATCTAAAATTACCAGTTGAGGAAACTATTTACCAAATAGAATTGCACAGTTGTTACTTCATATTCAATACTAATATTGAATATGAAGTTCAATTCAATAGTTTGCATTGCATATCCTCATACTTTCCGCCAAGACTTTTCTCCAGAATATCTCAAAGAGCATATGCTACCAAGGAAATGAAACCATTTTCTTAATTCTCTAATGCAATATACATTTAGCCTCACCACCCAAAAAGACATTTAAAAACTCCTGGAAGAACAGGGAACAGCTTTAAAGTGGGAAACTTGTCACTTTCCCAAATTTCTAAAATTTTAAATACCTAAACTACACCTCAATTAAAAATAAATTATCTGGTACGGTAAACTGGCATTTAAACTTTTTCTTGCTGTTGAAAAATATCAGGCACAGAATCACATTCTCCATTGCCACATTAGTTTTCCATTAATTTTTCAACAATGAAATTACACACACACAGACGCACGCACAAAATAAAGAAACTTTAATCACAGTATCACACTGGAGCCAGTGTAATTAATGTTGTGTCAGCATTTCCATTTGAGCCACTATTTTTGAGAGGTTTATAGCACAGCCATAAAAATTCAGTTTGGTTGAAATTAAGCAAACAAGGTCTTATACAGCAAGCAACATTTAAGTATATATACAGACAGCAGCCAGTTACTGCTTATATGGGAATTAAAATAGACGCTTACTGATTTTAAAAGGCACTGCAGAGCCAGTTTTCAAACAATATTTTTCTCAGCATTTATAATGTCTCAAAAGCTTGAATCCAAACTATGTTTCCTTACTCTTTTTCCTTCTCACACAATAGTTCACACAATTTCTTCCAGTTTTGGGATTGCAAGCATTGTATTTTTGTTTTGCTTTTAAAGTAAAAGAATACAATGAAAACACTTTTGAAAAACAACATACATAGTTTGATCAAATCACAGTTTGATCCTGATACAGGCCTCCAGGCATTAGTGATGCAGAAATGGCAAATATTTCTTACATCTTCAAATAATCATAAGCTATAGGTGTCCAGAAAATCTGAATACTCTAACATGAGGTTTTAAAAATGCTATTTAGAATGTAATTCTAAATTAGGTTCTTTTTCTGTTTTTAGCAGAACTCATCAGAGAAAGATTTGTGTCACTATTTCTGTCCCTTTTCCCTCTATATTCTTTGACCTTAAGTGTTGCGGTGCATGTTTTTTCCTGATTTCATTGTTAATTGTTATTGTAGTTTGTTCCTATGTTCCCCCCCCCTGTTTGCTTGTCCTAATGGTTCCTTCCTCAATTGTACCCTCCCCTAAACTGCCCTTCAACGTGTCTCCTCCCCTTATTCCAGTACCTTCCCTGTCCATCACCCAAACCCTGTCCCTCCTTCCAGACCTTCGCTTGTCAATCCCCACATGGGCCAATCCCTGAAATATCCACCCCCTTGGAAATCCCATAAACCTCCACGCCCCGTTGGCCCATGTGATCCNAAGTGTTGTAGTGGTACAGTTTCCAAAGGTGAGTTTTGTAATACTGACTACCTATTTGGTGACTCGTACTGAGTCAGGGACCATACTAAGTCCCACAGTCAGTCTGGGATTTCAAGCTGCAGATGATCCAGTGCAGGTAAACTAAAACTCAGACTGGGCAGGCAGTGCTATGAAGGTAAAGGTCTCACTAACTTAGTGTTCTGCTATAAAGAAGGCTCTTCAAAAAACGGAGTGAAATAATTTGTTTCCCAACAACCAGTTAACAGAGACGAGCAAGGAATCAAATTAGCAACAATGCTGGTGAAAATCAGAAAAAAACCACCAATGATGACACAACAGTTACAGGGGTGCAAAATTGGCCAGGTTTCACAATTTGGCATTTGCATAACTTAAAATGAGCAGCAGTCCTGTTTGAAAACAGCCATTTTGCTCCTTTCTGCTAATGTGCTTTTGCCCTAGTTTATACCTTTTCTCAATAAAGATATCTGTCAAACATTAAGTGATCCTATCTACTCCTCAGTAAACAAAGTACAGTGAACTAAGGATGGATTTCAAATATTTCAACCTTGACTCTTCAGTATCCTTGATTTGTGGTTTCAAGTCAGACTCATACTAATTATTGCACATAGTCTGTTTTAGTTTAAAACACTAATTTATCTCTAATCAAGGATTTAAATATTGAACTGGTCAGGCACCTAGGATGCACATTATTTAAAGTTCTGAATGTATGCCAAAAATTCGTTGCCAGGCCATAAGAAGAGTGCTGGTGAGATCTATTAAAAAAACCAAAACCACATAACATTTGATGAGTGGAATGCTTAATTATGTCTAAAAAAGGGTCAGAACCCCACTTCCTCTTAATTTTCCTGTTTAGGTTTCCTTAAAACTATAAAATTTGGACTTCTGTTTTCTCCAGTATTTTTGTTATTTTTGTTATCTTTGTTAACTATCTCCTTTATCTGAAAAATACTGAAATTTAATATCACATTACTGGAATTAAAATTCTATCTTCCTAAAATTTAGCATTATTTAAACTTTTTATTTTTGAAAATCACTACAATTAGAAACCAAAATATTATGCCTTTTGTCAGCTTGCTATTTTCCTGGCCAATATTTAACCAATTTTCATTCTATTACCTAATTTGTCAAATTATCTACTGACAAGGAACTGAGGAAATCTGTGATAGCTACTATATTGGTTTTTATCACAGATCTTCATGTCTACAGCTTGAAAAAGGCTTTTGTATAGCAAACATAATTATCCTTTACAAAAGAACATGTTTTGGAGAATCAACACAGTATAAGTATGCTTCTATTATCACACCACCTTTGTACAAAATCTACTTGCAACCCTTGTAGCCCAAAATCTGATGGACATAGGTATGCTAGTAATAATGTGCGAAAAGACAATAGGAGGAGACAAAAGGATAAGTCAAAAATTCCAGTTTTCAAAATTGATCCCACATTTTTCCCCTTCAGATTTGAAAGGAAAAAACCCATAAGTTTCATGTTGCCTCATGCCGCCATAATATTTTTTTGTTGTTGTACTGGATGGCTGAGGGACAGCTTGTTTCTCATATACGACAGTATGAACACCTAAAGGACAATCCTGATTTAATAATCAAAGATTCCGAGGAGTCTGAGCTTATTTAGGGCAGGATTTTGACTCTGAAGACCACCCAGTACCACAGAGTTTAAATTTCTTGGCAGGACCAGCAAATTTACTTTTACTGTCAATCTAAACCCTTACTTTCCACTTTCCTAAAGAAAAGCCCAATTGTAAACCAAAGTGGTGCTTTCGAAGCTTAAGGCCTATATGTACCTCTGCCGAACACTGTGACATCAGGAAAAGTGCAAAATTACTGTATTTTTTTCCACAGATAATTGCCATAAACTGTTTAAGTTATGAAAGTGTTAGATTTTATACAGCAATTTTTTCTTGTTATGTCCTCATTGCTGATTTTCAGCAGCAGCACTCCTAATTTGATTTGTTGCTCTTCTCTGTTGACTGGCTGTCAGGAAACTCACAAATTCTTATTCCACTCAGGTTTTTGAGGAGCCTTCTTTATAGTAGAACACTGTAACAGCATCACTGCACCTCACTCAACTGAGAAGTGAGGGTGAGCACATTTCTGCTGGAGTCTTTAGCAAAAAACACCATTGTTTCACACATTTTCATCAATGATAGTTTAGAGAAAGTAACACAAAACAAATATACATAGCATGATGTTAAATTGGTTTAATTAATTAGTCACATGTAGCCAAATAAGTTTAACGCTATCCAGCTACTGCAATCCAAACACCACAGAACAGTCACGTTACAGCTTACATGCAAATAGCAAAGATCTCCTGTAAGAAAGAACATCTCATAAAGAGGGAATGAGTCTTGTCACAGAAATGCTCCCAGCTGCCAAGGGCCTCAGCCTGGCTGTGCTGAAGGGATGGTGCCAGCAAGTCTGAAGGAGCAGCCTGGCACCTGAACTTCATCATGCCTTTGCCTCCCTCTTTGTTGGGTCGATGAAGTCAAAGGGCTGGTCTCCTAATGATCCAGATGGCCTTCTGGTGACACTGGGGTTGGCATCAAATGGACAGCAGCAAACCCAGCACACAGACCTGCCATTGTACTGGCAGGGACTAAAATGGGCTGCTGGCAGAAGCTTGGCCTGTTCTTGCAACCCTGATGACAGCCTGAAGTGCTGCCTTCCCACTGTTCCCTGGAGTTGGCTATGAAATGACCTTTCACAGAAAAAAGGCTCTTGTCCCCAGATTATATGAAGCTGATATCTGATTGCCTCACATGGGGAGGGGAAAGAAGGAGCAAATAAGGAGAAGAGGTGCACAGATAAGGGCACTCACTCTTCCTCCCCACAGTGGGCTGATGAAAGCATGTTTTAGACCTTCCTTTAAACAGTATCAAAAAGTAATAGATAGAGAAGAGTAACAAAATACACTTAAATGGTTATACTAATTAGTATAGAGACAATTTCAGTAACAGTGGGATTCTGGTATATTTAATTTCCTTCCAATATACATTTCCTTTCACAGTTATAGAGCTTGGGCATTTTATATTAGACATTGACAATGCTGCGCTTATAAGTGGGAAGGATGGCTTCTAAAGAAAATTGTGCAGGGAGGCATACCAATTTTCACATCAAGTTATGTATTGAAGCATAAGATTCTGGAGACAAAGAATGTATTTCTCCAGCTACTTGATCTTTTTCTTTTCAAAATCTGCACAAGTTAAAACAAAATACGCCCAATAATCAAACAAAGCAACCTTAAGCTACCATAAAGAATGTAAAATCAACTAAAATTAGTGAGGCATATAGTTGTGCACTGGACTTCAATGTCCAGATGAAAATGAAGGTCCTATAGAGTAAGACTTGTATTCCTTTCACATACAAACAAAACTTTGGATTTCAAATATATAAAACAGGAGGGTGACCTTCCCTAACAGAAGTTTAAAACCCACTAAAAATCTTTTTGGACTTAAAATCTGAGGAAACAGAATAAAAAAAAAAGGAAGTCTGTGGTGGTATATGATTGCCTACACTGAGAGTATGGGCATTTCAAGGTTTAGACTAGACAATTTCTGTTCTTTTACAAGAAACTCTGCAGAAGTATTAAGGTCAACTCAAAATAACTCCCACTTCTAGTGGAAGGTGTTCCTTCCCATGGCAGGGACGTTGGAACTTAAAGATCCTTAAGGTCCCTTCCAAACCAAGCCATTCTATGACTCTATGATAACTGACCTCACATTTGTCCTGGTTTTCATTAGGTTGCACAGTGTGAACTGAATTTGAACCCTAAGAATCTTCTTGAGCTGCTTCAAGTACTTGTAAAATAGGATCCAGAATGAATACACTGCTAATGGTACCCAGTAGGGGTATTTCAATACCTATGCACAGGGATGTACATCCCTCTGGAACAGCAGTGCTCATCTCCTTCTTGGATGTTTCTGAAAACCTCCTGTTGCTAGCCTGCTGTTGACACCAAGAATCATGAACTTAGACAGCAATGAGAAGGGATGAAGATTTCCACTGATTATCATTATTACAATTACGCTGTTAAAATGCCACCTACAACAAACTGCTGAGAGACAGAGGGCACTCTTGGGTTTTTCCCTTTCTCTTCTCATGTCAGTTAGCAGAATGTAAACTTAGACAAGGTAAAGAAGTTATGCCACAAATGTGTATTAAAACAAGGATCACATATGAGATGGTAGAAGGCACAGGCATGTCAGGAGAAGGAAAGCAGAGGCATTATTATCATGTACTTGAGATCGTATTTGCTCCCATCCAGACTGCAAAAGAAGTAGTGAATAGTACAAGTGAGAGGGCTGGAACATTTTTCTGGACAACATTCCAACCAAAACACCTCTTCAAATAAGAAAGGGAAGGAAGGGCATGGGAATTCTGGGATGGGAATTCTGCAAACCTTAACAAGTTGTTAGTCATTCTACTAACTGCTCTGCAGACTGTGCTTTCCACACAATTGTCCACAGCCGGATGTCCAGGAGAGAGGTTTTGCAGGGCAGTATTTTGTGGATAAATACCAGCATCAACTTGAATAATGACAGATACAGGAGTTCTGATTCAAAAATTATGAACTTATTCTAGAACTGACGGCTAATTTAAAAGTTAGAACTGGATATTGACCTTTTGGGGGAGAATTTGATTACAAATGCCTTTGTTGTCTAGAGTAGCATAGGGTTTTCAAGAACCAAACAGAAGCACAGGAAAAAGTGTCATCATTTCAGAGATAAATGTGGGTCTAAACACAAACTTGGATAAAAAAGTTATGATAATGTTCAGGAAATCAGTTTGTTTTCCTGGCCCAGCTGGCATTTAGATGGAAATAAAAGACAAGTTCTAGAACTGCTTATTTTTCAGTATGGACAGAGTCATAAACAGACTGTAGCCAGATTACAGGCACAAACCTACTCCTAATGAAATCCATCCCTGCTCTTCTTCAGATATGTCAGAAAGCTAGTATGTTTCTAAAGTGAGCAGACACATAGGAACTTTATTGTCAATTAAATTGCTTAACCATGCCATTTTGCCTCAGTTGGCCAAGTCATACGAACAGCATGTAACTTAACACTGCTAAGAACACAAAAAAAAATTTCTGCTGACAGGTGTTCTCACATTTTGCTCCTTTTTGAGGCAGGGTGGCTGAGAATTACTGGTCCATTAAACAACTAAACATAGTGACTCCACAAGTGAGGTAAAAATAAAATAAGCTGCTAGTAAATTTAAAAATATTAGAAAAGATGGGATCTCCAGATTATCTCTCTGTCACATATTCTTCCCCCATACTCCCAATTCAGGGGCCTTTTATCTGGATAACCTCAACTTCACTAACAGGCAAGTATTATGCTTTCTAGATGAAAGCTAGGGAAAATTGTGGCTTCAACAGAACCCTCAGACTTCATCTTTAAAAAAATTAGATGCAGTTTCAGAGAAGTCAACATTTTTCAGCCCTCTGGCTTTGAAGAAGTCGCTGAAATACATAATTACACACCAGGCATCAGCAAATAACTGGCCAAAACCAAGTAACAGTAAAGCAGCAGTAAAACATCACAGCAAGTTTAGGTGTTGAAGGTATCCCCTTCATCTTTATGTCCTTGTTATGCACAGGTACAAAAAGCTCTTTATAAAGGTACAAGAGCGTGTCCTCCAGGCTGGAAAAGAAGCCATGCCAGATCTGCAAGAAGATGCATAAGGTTTCTGCAGCTACTCATCATATGGGGTGTCAACTGTCTCCATAGCTACATGAGGGACCTGGAAAATTATGCTGCTGACTTCTAAAAGCAATGAGCTACTCTTGAAATGCATTTTCACTGCATGCAATGCCCTGAATTATCTTCTCTTCCTAAAATGACAGTTGCATTCATGCTAACAGATGGAAAACATCATCATCTAAACTTGGATCCATGCCTTGCTACTGGCTTTTACAAAATCCATGAACGTGGTTTAATTAGTTAAGTTAAAAACATTTTTGTATGGTGGCCTGTGGATGAAAAGTTTTCCCACATCACACTGCAGAAAAACTCATATGGTGACGTATCTAAGGGAAGTACCTGTAGAGCTTTATGTGATTAAAAACAAAAAAAACAAAAAAAAAACCCAAAAACAAACAAAAAAAAAAAAAACCACAAAAAACCCCCACAAAAACAAACAAATGAAAATCCAAACAAAAACAAACAAACTAAAAATAATAATAAAATAAAAAAACCACCACAAAATCAATAGAGAGAGCAGCTGAGAAAGAGATTCCATAACATGCAGGTCTGTCACAACAGAAAAAGGAATACTTTAATATAAATGAAAGAGATTGCATCAGAAAATCAGAGAGAAATACCCAGGCCTGGAACTCAGAGACATTCTCAGGGACAGAGCATCATGTATATATATGTCAGAGAATATTTGAAGAATCCAAGGAATGGTATTGAGATGAAAAAGGGGGCAATTTCCCTTCAATAAGAGTCAATCCCAATCAATGTATCCTTAAAGAGATTACAGAACTAGAAGAGAGAAGGGAACTACTAAACCCCAGACATGAAAATCCAACATTCAGCAATTCTCTGAGGCAAGATTTTGATGGTTGAACTGTACTGTGGGTCTACCATGGTACTATCATTCTACACAGCTATTATCCATGCTGCTCAGCGTAGCACTATCATTCATATGCACAAAGCAGTTTTCTTTGTCGCTCTGTCTCCATACTTTTCATGTCTAAATTTTTTTAGGGATATCTACAGTTATACTGATGACCAAAATATTTATCACAGAAGACTTCAGCTCTCTCATCTCATGGGCTGTAATTTTTCAGACTATGGGTCAGGGCTCTTTCCATTTCACTGAAACACCCAAGAGACTAGTTTATCTGCAGCATGAATTTCTCTCACCTTTAGTAATTTCTACTCAAGAGCTACCATTCAAAACTGACTAGACCTTCACCTGTAGCAAGAAAGCCACAGTATTTTGGGCTTTTGGCTCTTCAACCTCCAGCTCTACTCCAGTGAATCCTTCCAAATCTGAAACAAAGTCAGAAAGGGTGCAAGTCACTTAAATACTGTTGTGGCTTCTTGCTACAGTGACAGAATTAAAATGACTCTGAGAAAACTACAACCATTCCTCTTTCAAGTCAGCCTCACCTCAGACACTAGCTTTTATTCTTTAACTGTTTGGCAGGTCACTTCTGCCTTTTGACGTGCTAAAGGCTTTTCCCTGTCTTGACAGGAAATTGCTAATCTTTCCCTTTGGAGTCCTTGAAGCAATGTCCTTAGGCTAAACTGTCAAGATAAGATTCTACCTTATTGCCTATTCTCCTCTTCATTTTGCATCCACAGTCTGACATCCTTTAAAGCAGTTTCTGCTACCCTCATTACAATTTCTGAGAAACAGAGGGAGTAGAGCTTTTTAAGAAAAGTAGAACAAAAGTAAAAGTTCAATTAATTGCAGATACTTTAAAAACTCTGTGCTACTTTCATTATTCTACTCTGTGCTAACAGTACTATTAACTACTTCCTTCATCAGTTAAGTGTAAGGGGTTCTTTTTAATCAAGCTTCTGCAAGATTACAGACATAACTTGCCACAAAAGTTTCCACATTCCTGAAATCCAAGCATGACACTGGCTTTTCTTCATAATTTCCCATTTCCATTTTAGCAAAATGTTATGCAGCAGAGTTTCAAGGATAACTTTTGAAAAAAAAAACAACAAAANAAATTTTTAAAAAAAAAAAAAAAAAAAAACAAAAAAAAAAAAAAAAAAAAAAACTAAAAAAAAAAAAAAAAAAAAACAACCAAAAGCTATTTATTAGGATTTGTTTTATTTGAATTGGCAAGAAAACATAAAGAAAACACTTAAAAGTGATCCAAAAAGTCTATTCAGTGAACAAGGCCAAGCATTAAAACAAAATTATTGTTCTGGTTTCAGCTGCTAAGAGTAATATAACTCATCATTCAGGATCAAACCACCAATGTCTACTTATAACAGGGTATGGTTACATAAAATTAAGGCTGGCACTGCATTGGGCTCAGATACTTGAGGTTTGGATCCTTAACTATGAATTTCCTCCCTTCTATGATCTTAAGCCAGAGAACAATGGCTGTGTCTTAATCTTGCCTTTTGTAATTTTCTTGGTCTTTTCTTTCAAGTGTTTACATACAATGATATAACCCTGAGTGATGCCACAAAGTAACACATCATCCAAATCTCGCTGTTTTCCACAGATCCTATGATATCATTCAAGGCTGAAGGAATATTTTTTTTCCCCATGGAATGATAATGGATTCATTACAAATAAGTGACTTTTTTTTTTATTGTTATTCACCCATGTCTGCATCAAGATGGCATGCTTATGATTAAAGGCTGCAATATTGTGATTCACCAAATTTATTCTAAATTATTTCCAAATGGAAAAAGAAAAAGATATCTGGAAAAAACCTTCATCAGCATTACCAAGCCCCTTTGTTCTTATTTTATAAAGACTACATGACTGGAATTCTGCACTAGATTCTCTTCAGCCATTGCAAACAGGTTTGACTTTACTACAGTCAACAAAAATTAACAAGACATCATTTCATTAAATAAAACCAATTTCCACAAGCTAATTGTCTCCTTAATCTAATATTTTCTTTTTTATTGGAACACTTGCCATGCAAAAATATAGGTGCATAAAAAAGATAATTATGAAGATGGCAAAGAAAGTTAAACTCATCTGTTACCAGTGAAAAAGGCTATAATAAAAAATTGTTTAGAACTTCACATTTCCCAGAGGAACTTGAACAAAACTACTGGCCTTTATTATGCAACATAGAAGGGAGACTTCTCTTATTGATTGGCCAACACTACTCCCCTTCTTCAAGCATATCTTCTTTCATCTCAGACAGTCAAAGTGACAGGCCTCTAAAAACATAACATTGTGTTATAAATGGTAACATACTGTTCAAAATCACAAATATTTACTTGATGTTTCACCTTTCTATTAGCGATATTGTATCTGATCCTCATTCTGCACTAAATATAAGTACATTACATAGGGATTTAAGCTTCCTCAATTTTGTCAATGCCACTTAATCTTACAGATTCGAAACTATGATGCTGGTGCTGTTCAAAGCATGCTCTCTCTCTATTTTATTTTCCAGCCAAAACTTTACTAACAGCTAAAAAAGCACCCACTGCAGAAAACCAGGTTAAAATAGCTTTCGATCAGTTCTGAAACCACAGTATAAACAGAGTAATATCTTAACTTTCAACATTTCATTTAGGACTATACATTCTATAATATAAGTAAGAATAGCACAACCAGTTTCTTTGCTTAGATTGTCATTCCCTTGTTTTGCAGACAGGTAATTCTCTGGACTGTGTCATTTCCATTCTTATAACATTTTTAAATAGAAGACAGCAATGTCCATTCTTAAAACTGTTTCTAAGGCATGCACAGAGAAATACAAAAGGGTTGTTACCCAAGGAATAAAAAACCTGTCATATGCTAGAGGTGCCCATAGTCTAAGTCTTCACAAAAAGGAGGTGAGCTGCAGTGTGTGCTTTCTATTCTCCCCTTTCAGGAGGAGAAGGCTCCCTTGCGATCTGCATGCCTAAGAGTAACACAGGATTGGCATTCAGATCAGATGCCATCCATAAATCCATCTTACATTTTCAGTGCGATTTTCAAAATCAAATTCACTGTCACTACAGAGGACTACCTCATCTCTTGTTTTTGCCATGCTTGGCTTTTCCTTGGTTCCATTAATGTTGTCTGACCATGGGTAGGGTCCAAGCAGATGCCATAATCTTGCATAATCCTACTATTGGAATAATCAGACAAAGTTTTTTAAAGCATTAAAAAATAAAAAAAAAGATGGTAGAAGAAGATGTCTAAACTTCAAATAATTTGGAAAAACAAGCAAACAAACCAACCAACTACACATTAGGACCTGGAAGATTTTTTGCTTTCTAGATTTCTTCCGCCCTCCACTGATTTTTACTTATTGCTCTGAGTATACTATTCTTGATCATAAATGTTTAAAATAAAAGGCAAAACATCCAACAGAGGAGACATTAAAAACAGAATAGATTATTGCTGCGCAGATCATATATGCTGTCTTTAAAGATATAATAATGCTGGAAGAAGAGGCTAAGGTATAAAATAATCCACATAAGTAAGCCCTACTGTATTCACATTCTTCATGGAAAAAACAGATGGATTCATTTCACACTGCACCTTGCTTTCTAATACACAGAAGAACACAAAAATACAGTTTTGCTTTTCTTAATGCATAAAAGCATTATTGTGCAATGTAAAATGCAATCTTTCTATTTATTTAAGTAACTATTTATGTAACAAGCTAAATCTAGAGTTAAAGTGTGCTTTCTCTCTGCAGACATGTAACATAAGACCTTCAGAAAGATAAGGCCCCACAGACTTGTTGGCCAGCTCTGGAGATACTATATTTCCAGGACAGAGAATATCAGTAGTCATAGAGTTTCATGTAATCTCACTATTTAGGAGCCTTTCTGGAAAAAAAAAAAATAAAAAAAAAAACCAAACTTTTAATCACCCTTTCAAGCTACCTTAAACAAAAGATATTTTTTAAAATGGCTGATGAACAGCTATGCAAAAGAATTCTAATCTAACACAGCTTCTCTCATCTGCTTCAGGACAAACTCTGTGCAGTTCTTTTTTTTTTAAACAAGCACAACCAAAAGTTTATGTGGCAATCCAAATTGGCAGAAAATCTAGAATTATTTCTTTTTATTAAGATAAATGGAGCTACAAACCCTTGGTGGTCAAGAGCACAAGACAAATCTAAAGGAAAGCTCACTTCAAAATTCTTTTAAAATCTGTTTCTGCTAATGCTTTTAGATTTTGTGCAAGAACATACATGTAGTTAAAAGGAGATTTCCATAATTATTTAAAGAAATTAGCCATATACCAAAAATGGTATTAATTAATTGATTAAAGGTCTCATTATACTTAATGTTTCCTTCTTGAAAAGAATATCTTGTTCCTGTATAAACTTTGAATCTCTGTTCCTTTGGGGTAGGTACTGTTATCCACATACGGAAGGAGCCTCGGGCACTGCCACATTGTAAACCAGCAGTACCACTGGAAGCACATCTGATGACTCTCTTGTTTTCCTTTGTTTTTCCTTGTTTTGTTTTTCCTCAGAAGCCAAAGAGGCCATCTATACCCTAACACTTTATTTCTATCAACAGCTTAAGAAACAACTCCAAGACATTCCACGCAGTGGAGCTACAGTAGATCTATGCGAGCAATTTTTCTGGTGGAGCAAAAGTCTACATTGTAAGAAAAGTTCTTTTGCTGGTATAGTTTATTTGAGTTCCTGAGATGCCAGGAAAGCAACCCCACATTCCTGTTTCCAGTGCAACTTCTGCCAGTGTGGCTGTGTCACTTGAACTGTGATTTTCCCACACATCTAACCAATAGGACTCTGCCGTCAACACTTTAAAGTATAGCCAAGCTTAGCATGTGAAGCAATTGCAGAGATCATTTTTTTCCACGTCTCCATGTGATGTGATTTTGTGTGAGGTGGAAAGGTTACTAAAAATCTGTCAACCCAAATGCCCTGTTTGTCAACTGGAGGAAAACACCACAAAAGATACACAGAACAATAGTCAAAGGAAAATGTTGCTGCATTTTCATCATATGAAGGAGGATTAGGGGGTGGGCAGTATTTCTTTTTTTTTTTTTTTTTTTTTAATTACCAGTGTCTTGCCTGCATTAATTACAAGAAACATTTGAGTCAACTGTTCCTGGCTTGGATTAATTTCATGATTCAAATTATCCTGAATTTACAACACATTTGTGTATGTGTGTTTCATACTGGGACAGTTTCAATCTTAGTAAATTAAGAACTTCAGTCTGCTACATTTGATTGTTTTCTGTTCTACTTTGTTCTCATATAATAACTACCCTTCAGAATTCAAAAGACTTATCAATTTGATCTACAGTCAAAAATTTAAAAAATAGGGGACGTGACTCGGAGCTGGATTTTCTCATTCTCTTTATTCATGGTGGAAGTACCAGCCAGCTTTGAGGCCACTAAATTTTACATGTGCACCAGCCTTGATGGAAAAATGTTATGAATGTTTTTTCTCCTATGAAAAGGATATAGAGGATTTGGAGAATATGGAAGAAAAGAATAAAACAGTTCTATGCAGCTGCAGTCTGCAATGAACACAATAAGAGGACATAGTCTCAAGCTGTGCCAGGGGACAGGAGGAGGAATTTTTTCACAGAAGTGATTGGGCATTGGAACAGGCTGCTCAGGGAGGTGATGGTGTCATCATCCCTGGAAGTGTTTAAGAAAAAAATGAAAGTGGCACTTAGTGCCATGGTCTATTTGACAAGGTGATGTTTTGTCAAAGGTGGAACTCGATCTCAGAGGTCTTTTCCAACCTAATTGATTCTGTGAATACAGAAAGTCACAGATGAGCAAAAGTGAGTAGCAAAATTTACTTATGTGCATGAGTCTCTCCTCTGCATAATTCCATTGGCTTCCCAGACATACTGCTTCCATGGTTCCCAGTAACATTGTTGAAAAATAGTCTCATGACTATTTCAAGAGAAAGGCAGGCCTTCTTTTAGGCTAGTTCTTGTACCACTGGAGAAAATCCAGTAGTAAATAGAATCAAATGGAACCCGTCAGGCTAAAATATTACAGTTCTTAAATAAACAAAAGCCTAGACATAAAAATTGGAGTTTGAAACACCCTTTACACATTCTTTTCTCATTATTTGCTCTGAAAAACAAGTTAGTTTATTCACTATGTGTCAGATGCCCAGTAACTCACACAGTCAGCATATAATACAACTCATAAGCAAGACCCAGAACTACCACAGAAGCCAAGACATTTCATGTCCCAGGTTATCTTCAGATTAATAGATTATCATCAAATTTTGATGATAAATACATCCATGACAGTAATTTTTGTACAGCTATCAAAACTTTTGTGAAGACTCAAATGCTTTTTGAAATATAATTAGGCTAGTGGACCAAATTATGACATTTATATGCTCACAGTCTTAACAAAAGTTTACCTGTCACATTAATAATGAACTAGCTTTGAACATTCCATCAATCACAAAAATATCAACATAATTTTATGAACTCCTTTCTGTATGATGAAACAGTATTTATGACTGTAATTTCAGCTATGGACTGGAAACATATATGCATACCCTTCCCATGAGGCTAAAAAGAATTATCAGGAATTATTTCATCACTGTATACTTTCTTCCTGGTAGAACATAAACCTTACTCTGAGATTAAAAAGTCAGACTTGATTGCCTGTCTAAATCAATGCAATCAGGACTGTGACAATGGCATTCCTGCTTCAGATGAAATCATTTGTTTATGAGTTACATTTAGAAGTTTACCTGGCTATTGAGAATACAGATATGTAAGATGTATTTCAAGAAAAGCATTCTCTCTTATAAAAACAATGGAAAATCTAGTGCAATAGTCACTCCTATCCATGACCAAAACTGTGAGCTTCACTGTTTTCTACTAGCATTGTAGAGAAAGGAGTTAACAGCATTTTCAGTGTACAGAATTATGCTACGGTATTATGTGGAACAAGATCCAGGGAACTGGACAACCCCCCTGCAGTCCTTGGGATTTTAAAGTGCAGCAATATAATGTTCTCTCACAAAATATTACTCTCTGAAGAGCCTGATAAATGTTTATCTTGGGCTGTCTTCCTTTCCTGTTTAAACAGTATAGTTTCTATACTCTTCAATAAATATTCTGGTTTAAATTTAACATTCTCATATCCAAACTTCCAACATTTCCCTGCTTTTGAAATTCATTCTGTTGTCTGCTGTAACTACACAGCTAGACAACATTGCTGGCTTGACTGTTAATAAATTCAGCTGTTCCTAAAACACCTGGGTCATACAACTCTGTCACATGAATTCAGAGTTTAGGTTCATATTTTGTTTCATCTTGCAATACAGTATCATTAATAAATTGTGCCAGGCTGCACAGTCTAGATGAATCTATATGCATTTGTTCTCAAATTGACAGGTCTTACTTTATTTGTGAGTGTATAAAACTTGCGCAGGACTCTTTAATTTGAGACAGAAGGACTTTAATGATGTTGGGATCTTCCACATTTGCATTTTCCACCAGGTCAACAGCTGAAAGCCTTGCACTTTTGTACAAATTCTAATAAAATTATAGGAAATGACAGCAAAGAGAAAATTAATGCATCTTAAATGTATTTCAAGACATGATGGAATCCAAATGGAAAAAAAAATAGAAAAATGCAGGGGGCAGGGGCAGGCTATGAGAAACAAGAAGACTACTGGAAATAATAAAGTATATTTGTAAAAAATAGAACAAGCTAATCAGAGAGAAAAGATAACTGCTTTGAGAACAGTAATTGCTTAGGCTGCAACTTGACACAGTGACTCCTAACTGATTGAAAAGTTGATGTCCAATCTGATGTTCCCAGGGTAAAGCCTGCGGTGTTCTCACTTCAGACCCTCGAATATAATAGTTCCCTACATTACAAACATACACAGTTCAGAAAATTGTGCATTCCTGTTCAGGGAAGTATAGGACTTAAGCTGTTTGGGAACTGAACTTCCTGTCACCCCAATATGGGTGCATCCTGTTGAGCCCCAGTGAATCAACAACATCTAGAAAAGTTCTAGAGGCTGTCAGTTTTTTTTTTAAAAAAGGTACTTATGCTTCAAAGTCTACCTTCTCTCTTTTTCATAACTGTTTGCCACAAATATTCAGAAACGGGCTCCATACTACTACAGTTTTATACTTGTTCTATTTGAAATACACTAAGCTATACTAGATAAGGTGGGTGCACTCATAAAATAGAAATTAAACTATAGAAAAGAAAAAAATACATTCACACACACGAGCTATCAAGCTGAGAGAAAATTGCTGAAATGGCTGAAAAGCAGCTGACCTTTGTTTAGGTTTTTTTTTAAACATCATTATCAGGAGCTATGTTGATCAAGTTTGGTAGGACTTGTTCCTGTTAATCCTAGTTTATTCTTTATTTCTGCACCTATGCTTAGGGGTACAGCAGATACCTATGCTTAGGTGCCATCTGATATATATACTCAAAGTCAGATACATCAGGATATTTCTAGGGCTGAATTTTTTTCTGTGCAAAAAATGTTTATTTGTCAACAGCAGCACTCACTATAACACAAAATCTCAAAGAATAAATACATCTTAGGAAAAACTGAAATCAGAAGTTGCAGTAATTTAAAACATTTGTGATTTTTACTTTTTCAGAGTTAAATGTTTTCCTTTTGAAACAAACTTCAATTTCAATTTTATTCATACAGCAAAATATGCTAAGAAATGGAAAAAGTAGAATCAAAGAGAAATATTACTTCAGTAGTTTTAGCTTTTGAAAAATAGGGTTGCAATTCTCTCTGCTCCTACCTGCAGTTTAAAGCTGAGGGGCTCTGTCCCATACAACCTGCAGCACTACATCATGCAGCCTTTTCTCACTGCAGAGCTGAGGCACAGCTCATCTGTGAAGACCTGCAGCATTTACTTCTGCTACACTAATGGCTTTCACACCACTGCAAACTGATCCAAGATGCACAACTAAATCACAACTCTGCTGGTGCAGGGGTTTGGCTCACACCTTGAGTAAGTCCTGATCTTTATTGTCCCCTGTTTTCCAAAGGGCTGGAGTCACATTCTTATTTCCCATTTGCTCCCTATAAATTCTCCATTCAAAAATGTATGACTGAAGCATTGTCATGGAAACAGTGAAGGCTAAAACTTAACTTTAAAAACAATCTTGAAGAGTTTCGGGCAGTTTTTCTCAGATCACAGCAGCTATATGTTTTCAGGCAGAGCCATAGCAGACGTCACTGTTTCAAGAGACTAACATGAATGGTGACCTTCTTTATACTACAGAAGGGTGGGAAGACTGTGGTCTTTCTGCTTCTTTTTCCCCATTTGTTTGGTATTCCTGCCTGCTCCTCACTCCTAACTCTTTTGCTGGTGCACATCATTTTTCTGCCTTTGCCACTCAGCACCAATTTGTAAAACATTACTTTAACCAGCCACTGCTCCTGGCATTGCCCTCCCTTATCAAATGGTACGACCAGAAAAATGACAGGGGTGCTCTGCAGTGATTTTCCCTTCTCCTGCTGTTCCAACTGACAATGGAACTGAGTAGAGGGGAACATTTTATTTATATGAACCTCTGATCATAGGATCACTGGACAAGTCAGGTTGAAAGATACTTCAGAAAGTCTCCAGTCTATCCTCCTGCTGGGACACCAAGAAGATCAAAATAAGTGCCTTGGGAGTTTATTGAACCAGTTTTTGAAAAACTGTAAGGACAGAGGCTGAAACACTTCTCCAGACAACTTGTTTCACTGACCATCCTCATGGTGAAAATATGATTATATTTGAATATCCTCCTACTGGAACATACTCTTAGGCTGAGCTATACTCATAATAAGCATAAGGAATATAAACATATTCTTTAAATATTGACCTTACCAAATGAGATGCAGTGCTTCTTAATGGAGAAAAGCAAAGTAAACTGGTGACTTTTTGGGTACTTCTAATCAGACTTTGCTACCTGGTGGCTGACAACTTCCTTAACTTCTGTCGCAGGTTCTTCATTTACATAGAATATATAATGAGATCTATTCACTCTGTAGAACATTTGATGTAGATAGAAAGTGACAGGAAAAAGGGTAACTTTGATAATGATGGTTACAACACTGATATAAGTAATTACTATTGTTAAAGCAAAATATTAAACTATACATATATATATGTGTGTGTACATGTTTATATAAATACTCATGTAGTTCCTAACATAGCTATAACCATCCTATCAGTAACTGCTTCTGAATTAATCTCATCCAAATAAATAATATCTAAATTCTACAAATGTACAAGGTTATATATTTATTTATTTAAATAAATATATAAATATACACACACACATATATAGACACATATATAAAATAAAACTACATAAAATTATTCTGTTTTGTGTGTCCATATGCATCTTCTCACCTAACTTTAAACTGTGATGGTCCTAAGAACAAAGTTGCCCTTACATAAGACAAATAAAATTTCTTTACATTCTATACCCTCACTGGAAAAAAAAATCTATAATTCTTGTTACTATTTTGTTTCCAAGGCCACTTAAATTACAGGGACTGAGCAGTTTGATCAGAATTCCACAGCACTACTCCACCCCTATGACACTGTATCTTGAATAATCTTTTGCTCTTACCCCGTTGGAAGACCTTCCCAGACAGATTGCAAATTATCACGTAGGCTTAGCAAACCATGCCTTCAGAAGGGTGACAGATAAAGCTTTTTATTCTCTAAGGGGCTAAACAGAGGATGATCTGAAGAAAACATTTGTTACTTTGCAGCTTCTACAGAAATCATCTTCTTCCTAAACAAGGTTACTGTAGGAAGCCAAACAAAGCAGACAGATTATTAAAGGACAGAACAGTGCAGATGAAACCCTAATTCAACAAGCAATACAGAATCACAGTACAAGTTGTTAATAGAGGCCATGTTAAGTACTGCTCCTCACTTAAAAGCATTGCTTTATAAGGTTACCACTGAAAGTGCACTTGTACATTCTGGCTCCAAGATCTACTCAAGTACATGGTACGGATTTCTTGCCAACTTTGCTACACAGACCTTATTATAGAACAAAAAATATCACACCCATAATCAACAAATACTAGACATGCTGTACCACTCTAATGATGTTCATACCGCATTTTCTTTTGAAGAGCACACATTGCTTCCAAGCACACGTATCTGTATAAAGCTTACAGAGTGGTCCCTTTTAACCATTACTTTACACATTAAATTGGATGCTTTGATTGGTATACTTTATCAACCACTGTATGCTTCCCCATCGGATGGATTCACAGAATGAATAAGAGAAGTGGCCACAGGAGGGATGACTTCTGTTAGCTTAGAGAAAAAGCACTGCAGCTCAGTTCCATATTTTCCTCCAAAATTGCTCAAGCAGAGACAATTTTTGGATAGATTCACTTTGAGGGAGGCATGGGAGAAAAGTATCCCTGATCAGAAAGCACAGAATACAGCCAGAGTCTAGTGTGTGGAGAAGGGCACAAAACTAGTGCCATAGGTTTCACAATAGGAGGATGAGTGACAGGACCTAAAAAGCTTGTTAGGTGCGTGCTTCTGAGTATTTATAAGATGATGCCGTCAGTCAGGCAGGAAAGTGCACAACACTAATGTAAACAGGATGAGATATGTGGATCAAGCCAGTAGAATAATTAACATGTTCGACAGAAACTTTCATCAGATTCACAAGACAACAAATTGAGACATTTCCAAAGTGACAGTGGACACCTAATAAAACACTTTCATTGCAGTGGCCTCTTCTCAACCACATTGACAGTGGGAGCAGCAGGTACTGAGAACCTGGGAAACTAAAGCCTTTTTATTGGGATGTTTAAATATGGCACATCTATTTGAAAAGGCTGACACTTCCTTCCATAGAAATTGATCCATTTGATTAAGCATAACAGATTTTGGACAAGTAAAAACATTTTGATGAATGCTTCCCAGAAGGAACATGGGGACAAAGAGGCAGTTTAAGGCAAGCTGTGAGAGAAACTCAGACTGAAAGGGAAGGGGAAAGGAAGGACACCGGGCCTGAGCCAAGCCCTAGTTACTGCTTTTAACATGTGCCTGGAAATGTATATATGTGAGTATAAGAGGGAAATGAGCCAGAACAAATAAAATTGCAAAGTAAATGCTAAACATGTTTTTCTTCCCCTTCTCATGGGAGAATAAATATTTTATCCTGCTACAGTTCTATTATTTATCTTCTTCATACCACATCCAATTGGGAAGTGAAACTGTTAAGACTTAATGTCAAGGTTTAAGGGAACTGTTTCATTTTGAGTTCAAATGCTACACTTTGGCAGTGCAACATCTGCTTCAAATGTTTCAAAGGCTCTTGACATTTACAACACCATGCCCTGAAAAAAATCAAGCAACTGAGAGCATCAAAAACTGAACATTTTTTGCAGTGTGTCCCTTGCACACTCTTTGTTGTCTTGGTGCAGAATATAATGTGCCACTCTGCACTAAGAATTTTATTTCAACAATGTAATAATAACACATTTTTCATTAGGGAGATAAAAATATCCCTCATTTCTTAGTATAAATAAAGCTGACAGGGGGAGCGGGGGAGGGATGAAAAAAAAGAGGTTTACAGGAACCCCAACCAGCTTTCAGTGTCCCCCTACAGCACTTCCATTGTGTGTCACTATTTGTCTGGATTTCACAGTTGTAATTTTTCCACAGTGAACACTAGTTTTAAAAAAGGATTAAAAATCATATCTTTTCATACGTCTTACGGGTGTTTCTGAGATTACAAAACAAATAAAAAGAATGGAATCTTCCCATTGTAATAATTTTCTTATTTGCCTCCAATTGACCTTAGAACTCATAAATTTAAAAACTGTAGAACACTTTAATTGAATCTCTTATATAATAAAAGCAATCAAACTCTTAGCATAAAAAAGAATAAAATATCTACTTCAAGGCCAAATTTACTGTATTTGCTTACTCTAAATAATAAAAACCATCATGAGAAAATTCTTTGTCTTTAAAGGATAATAAATACAAATCACATGTCAAAATGATATCTAAAAAAACCAATCACATCCTTAATGTGACAAAATAAGCAAAATAACCAAGTCCTACTCAAATTTACATGTCTCATATGGACTGGGTGGATCAATACCAGGCATATACCTTATTTCATGAGAGTAAGATTGAACAGCATCTGTGGGCTGCTCAGTGGTCCCAATAAACATTTCATTCACATTCAACAGGGGCTATGCAAAATAGCAAAACTGTGGGTCCTGCTTAATTTCTACTTATCCATCAACTCCCTATGAAAATCCTCAATCCAAACTGATACCCCATGCCAAAAAACATTGCAAAAGGTTTTCTGGGCTAATCATCATTTGTAGAGACATATACCTTAAAACCACAGCAAGAGGAAGAATATACATACATGAATATGTATGCATACTCATATAACTCCTTCACTGTGTTCTTTTTTGGATCATACGACCATTCAATGGAAGACATGAAATGCTAGAAAGATCTTAAAAGCAGATAGCTCTTCCCTGACACAATGGACATGGGTCATTTTAAGGGTGCAGAGTGAGGATGATGCTCCTGTATCAAAGGAAAATGCTTTCATTGCCTAGAGAAGAGTGACCTCCACTTCATTGTGCTGGCAACAACACATTCATTATCTCTAGAGTAGAAGTTGCTGCAAAACTGTAAGACTGGTATACCTGGCTCAGGCTTTAGCTTTCCAGGAAGAAAAACAGCCTCAAAAGGGCGTATGCATAGAAAGTTCAAGTCAGCACTAAATTAGGACTCATGTTATGCAACCAAACAAAGTGGGAAATTTTTCACACACTCAGGCAAATGTCATAGCAGAGAAAAAGATGCTGACCAGGATATGAATGATGCCAAGTCACTCTTCCAGAGAACTCTGCAAAAACGGCTTCATAAGAAGGATTCCAGTTTTCAAACACAGATGTTACCAAAAGAGGCTAAAAAAAAATGAGTGAAAGTTGTTGACTTAAAGGAAGCTCACTTCACTGAAGTATCCTGCAAGTGTACTCAAAATATTATAGTATGCCAAACATACCTTTGTTTCTTCTAGTACTCAAATGCAGGTTATTCTGGTTCTGCTGCCTATGTACCACTTAGTGAGATGTAGACATGATTGAGTATCAGATGTTCAACAGCAGATTCCAATCCAGTCTTAAGTAATAAAGATAAATATGGGGTACTAATGACCATTTATGTCTCTCCAGCAGAAAATTAACTACAGAAATGCACTTGCTTTCAGCTTCAGAGACATTGTGAAGCAGTTAATCCTATCTGTATAAAAAACAAATTGAAAGTGTAGTCTAAAATAGTCTTATTTATCCTATTTTTTTAAGCTTGGAAATGCCAAATTTAAGCTAAATTCACAGTACTTTTTATCACTCTTTATTGAGGTTGCCATTTTGAGTCTATGCCAAACCATAGATACCACATCTACACAAGATGGGACACTTTTAATTTATCTAAGCAAATGACACAGAGAGAAAAGAAAGAGATGTTGACCAGGTTGTAAATGAAGGTGAGTCATCCTTCTAGAGAACTCCAAACACCACTTTGGAATTCTAAATAAATTATATTCTATTTGAAATAAGAATCTCAACAATGTATATTCTATTTGAAATAATAATCTCAACAATGTATCATATGATCAGATCAACTTTCTATGAGATGGCTATTCATCAGCTAAGAAGAATGATACAGAAGCAAAATCAGAACAGCTTGTGACAAGTGTTTCTTGGGAACAAGCAGGTGTATCATGGTTACCACCAAAAAAATATGAACCTCCACTTATTTAGGTCTAAATTTATTTTGTCCTTTTTCCTGTAATTAAAGAACTATAAGCAGGAGAATTGAAAGATACTGCAGTTACAGAACAAGCTGGAAATTAAATACAGACACCATGAGCTAGCTTTCAGCACAAGTACTGACTGCAGTCTAGCTGCCACGACAGAAACATTCCCAAGTGATACAACAATACCAAAAATTAGAGCAACCTGTCTTAAAATCCAAAAATAATGAGTACAATGATCCTATGGAAAGGAAAATGTCTTTGGCTTTAGAAACAAGGGTTATTTCTTTGTTGATAAGTATTATGTAACTTCACATAGATTTTTCTTTCATGTCTGTTTACTGATATTGGAATATTTTCAGGTGAATCCATGTGATCCAGTCTCTGGAGCTTTCCAAACTTGTGATTAATTTTGCTGGACACTGTCTAACGGGCTTATAATCTGAGTATTCACATTGTGTTTGGAACAAACAGTGATTGCTTTGCTTTCCTTTAAGAATTCCTTCAAAATCAATTCTTTAGATCTTTATGAATACTCATGCATTTTACCTGTCTTAACAAGATGAGTGTGAATTCCACCTCATAATCTAGAGTAAAAAAGAACTTAAATAAATTCTTAGATCTATTTCTATTCTGTGCAATACTTAAACCAAAGAAGGTCTCATCCAACTGAAAATAGTCTAAGTCTCTTTGTCTTCAGTACGAATTTATGTGAATCAATTTAAGTATGTCCACAAGTTTAGATGCATAGGGATGCTTTTTTAAATCACTGTTGATTGTATCTTTTCAACTACCAAGTTACTGCAAAACCATCTTCCTTTATATCTTTACACCACCAGTGTTTGTAATGTTTCTATGCGCTGAGTGCAGAGAATACAGTCCTTATGTCCTTAACATGTTGAGTGACCTAGGAAAAAAAGCCTGAATTTTTTTCTGTTCATAAACTTAATAAACTAAACCATTTTTCCCAGTTATTAATTTTCAGGATCACATGGCCAAAATCTGTAGTTACGACAAACATACCCTTGCTGAGATGCAGTCTTACAAATGCTCATACTGTCCTCAAACTTCTCCAGAGAAGAAAAAGCTCATCTCTGTCAGTATTACACTCAACTTTTGGTAAACCAATCAAAAATACACATGGATAATCTTGTCCACAGGTTAAAAGTTCCCCGTATTAGGGCAATGGACCACAAGTGCAAGCATAAGAATATGAATACTGCTACAATTGATGTATGCACACTTCAAGGCTGACAACACCAACCAGATATGCAGAACCTGAATGAAGGAGTTCCAGAAAATTTGCACTACTTTCAACCAAATCAGACTGACTTAAGAACCAAGCAGTATCTAAACAATCAAGGACCAAAGAACTTTTCGATGGCATTGTTATTAGACAAAGAAATTAGACATGAAAATTGATTTTAAATTAAAATACATATAAATAATTAATCTAAAATCTAGGAATTTTATTGTTTTCAAATAACTTTTGATACATACAACTTC
>VXBU01015033.1:46252-63926 GCA_013400315.1 Bombycilla garrulus
CTAGATACTTGGTTGCAATATTATTGAGGAAAAAGTAAGAATGTACTAAACAAAGAAACGAGAATATGTCAAATTTGAATGAAAAAAAGGCTGATTTGTTCAAAGCTATGAAAACACCTGTGTTTTGTCTACTTGTAGGAGTACATAGCTCTCTTTGTAGGACAAAAGGTGCTTCTGCTTGAACAGTGCAGCATCAGTGACTATTTAGGTTTTCTCTTTATCAGTCCTTTTATTTTGGTATCGACAAAGTTGACTAAGCAAAATTACATCCCTCTTGGCACATCAAGATAAAAGCCTATGTTCTCGATCTACATAAATGTCTGTACTGCAAACCATTGCCTAAAATGATGTTACTCTTTTTGACCACAAGTAATCTGAGTTGATAATTTTTAGTCACTCTCCACTGCATGTCCCTATGTTTCTTTCTGGTCAATGCTTACTCTTCAGAATATTACCATGTTGCCCATCCAAAACAAATCTGTTTAGTCTTCTCACAAAACCTCTAAAAGAGAGTCGGAGGCAGAATTATGTAACACAATGCATCCTTCAAACACAAAACCATTTACAAGAATACATAGCAAAGAAAACTCTTCAGACGAAAAATTGGTATGTCCCTTGATGCAAATGGTCATGGTACGTACTATGCCTGTAAATCAAATTAGCAAATTTAACAAACAACAGTTGGCAGGAAATGCACAGGACTCTTGCCCCTGGGCTACTGTCCTGTAAAATAAAACAGTGATTTATTAAATATATTTAACCTACGTGGGAGCAGTCATAACAGCCCTCCACAGGTTCAATTCACTTTTTTGTAAGACACTGTTTGCTCTTTGGGTATAAGGTACTGTCCATAGCAGATGAACACAAAACTATACAGTTTCTAAGCTTGGATATTTTATTAAGGAGCAGAAAATACACCACTAAGAACTATTATTGAACAACCAGAGCAATCAAAGAACATCTACAATGCAGGTTACAGTTGCTTGTTCTGCCTTCACAATTCTATTAAGTCACTATTGCCTTGATTCACCAAGTTACTTAAGCATATGTCAAATTTTATGAACATGAATAATCCCCTGAAGTCAAATGACTACTCACTCAATTAAAGTTAGACATATGCTTAGGTACCTTGATGAATTGAAGCCCGTAATTGCTTGCAGTTGTTTCTGCCAATTTTCTGCAAATAAAACCCCAGAGTTTTGCCAATGAAAATGTGATATTATAATGCTTTTATCACTGAAAAAAATTAATTTTATTTAGTATTTTTTCTTTTAAGTCTGTTTTTCCAACCATTGTTCTGTGTAAAGAGGTCATCAAAGTAGATACAACAAAGAAAATTCCATTTTAAATGTAAAATAAATATGAGGGTTTTATTTCTCTTCCATTAATTTCTGGGAAAAAATCTTCTGAAATATGAAGTATAAATCTTGGAAAAGACATAGGAGACTTGTTATTTCAAGTAGTTGATATTGAATTCATTGGCCAGAACCATAAGCTGAAGAGCATTATGATTAACGGAATGAGTACTAAGAGGAGTTTCACTTCAGAAGTTTTCCAAGATAGGAAGCTCTGCAGTTCTTTAAAGAGTTAGGGTCTTGCTCTTACTGCAGCCCCCATGAAGTCTAACTTTGAGGTGGACTAAACTTTTACTTCTCAAAAACTATCATCTTCCCCTTGTTTTGAAAACAACCCGATATACTTGGCAATACCTACTGAAAGTTGGGGTTTTTTAATGATTCTTAAAATATAGGCTTAGAAATAAAAGTGAAGGAGAAGAAATATTAAAAAAGAAATAACTTTATGTATAAACAGAATGAAATCTTTGTAAAGTATGTTCTTCAGATCTATTAATACCTTTCTAAAAACATGGCAACTCTAAACAATTTATAACACCACAATTCACAGCCTTCCTGCCTGATCTAAGGCTAGGTCAGAAAATGGCTGCTATTCTGTGACTACAGCTTAGGTAATTTGCACAAGAAAGACATAATTTTTAGTGGACAAAAGGTGAGAAGTAAACATAGTTTGTTATCCTATCTAAAAAGTCAGTATTCAAAAATTTGCCAATAGTGGCAGATTTTGCTGGCAGAGCAATATTGCATAGATAAGTTGTTAAAAATGCCCACAAAGGTTAAATAAAAAAAAGTTAAACTGAGAAGAGTTTGAGAGATTCCTATCCCTTATTTTCTGGGAAAAATCCTTTAATAACACCTACACTAGACTCAGACCTGTAAACTACAAACAGACATGGCAGCACTAGCCTACAAATTTTTGTCCTCATCTGACATTTTTGATTAAAGGAATTGTAAAGGCTTTTCAACTTTTCATAGTGAATTATTTAGACATATGCTTTTTACTTTTCTCCGTAGAAGTCTTAACATTTCCTTATATAAAGAGAACATGGGTATAGTCCACATTTTCCCACAAATCTTAAAAACAAGTAAAATGCAGAAGGTAACTAGTTCTACTTTTGGAACTATATCCAAGGGTTCTGAATAAAATCCACAGTTGTATATAAATCACACATTCTGCTCCCACCAAGATTATCCACCAAAACAATTATAAATTTCAAAAATAATAGAAATAGCTACAAAAAAATCACACTATGTAACACTTAAAAATTTGTTTCAAAGAGAAAAAAAGGTAACCTGACACTGCCCATACATATAAAAAAGGAATTACCACAACTTCCTACAAACTGGTGTCTCAAAAATTCACAATCAGAACTCAAGCCCTGTTTCTGGATCGTATGGGAGAAATGGGAACATGCACTCAAATTTTTCAGATATGTGTACTTACAGAAACAATGCAGTAGGGTAAAAAAAAGGTGTGGTGGGAAACTAATAGGTAGTAGCTTACCCTGGTCACCCCTCAAAGATTACCTAGAAGACGCAAATATGTTTGTTATTAATCTAACACAACTATGACTTCACCAAGTGGACATTTCAAACTGTGTTCAATGCTCCTGAGAATACCCTTCCACAGCAAGTCCTGCTATGTGCAGCAACGTAACACACAAAGTATTTCTCATGGCAACACATGGTCACTTAATAACTACCATTTTGGGTTAACATACTTAAAATACCTCTTAGAATGATTACTGGAAAAATCTGTTTGTTTCACTGACTAAAAACCTATAAATACCTATCATTTTGTTGTTACTACATTAACTCACAGTTTACCCTTGAGAAAACAAAAGAGGAAAGTAACCTGATTTTCCACTTTAAACTATGTTCTCTGAGCAACTTGAGTGTTAACATTTCTGCTAAGACTATCACTGCTTCCAATTTTCCCCTGAAGCTATGACTGTTCATGACCACAGTTTGTTAGAGTGATATACTGAACTTTAAACTTTTAAGAAAATGCCACAAACAAATCCAAATAAAGCAAGCATGCACCTGCTCCCATACTTAATTTTTCTCTGCATTTGGTGAGGTTGTCGAGTCCTCTTATTAAACAATAGCTTGAATCACATCCTGGTTTAAAAAAAAAACCAAAAAACACAAATAGTCCCTTTAAAAATCTCTATTCTTTTCTTTCAAAAGTTTTATAATGAAAATCAGGGTTCAGCTCCTGCAATAACTCTACAGATTGCTCCCACCCACACAAAAAAAGCAGCCTACTTAATGCACAATTTATACTCAAAATGTGTAACATCATTTTCTAACTGAAAACAAAATCAATTGTGTGAAGTGTAGAGCTCATACTAACGTAGAGAAAATAAAATCCAATATATCTTGTTCAAACAGTAAGTAAAATCAGGAAAGCTCACAAGAAGCAGGAGGGAAGTTCAACCCTCAACTGAACTGCTACAAATGGCAAAAGTAAATTTAGGGTCTTGAGGGGGAGAGAGCAGAGAAGAATGTGAGGGCTGAAATCCTGCAGCAATTTTACAATTGCTTTTTACAAATCCTTCATTTCCAGATGATGAAAAACAACTTTGCAGACAAGGCAAGAACACCTGAAAAGGAATAAAAATATACCTTCCTTACAAACTTGTCATCTTTTCATTTTTAATTGCCCTCATTACTGAAATTCAGAGAAACAGTAAGAACATGTAAGGGAGAAAATTAAGAATTTTAAACCACTTCCTACTAGCGCATCCATGATCAGAGAGAAAAATCACCTTATTTGGAATACATTTTTATTTATTCTGAAATATATTCATTGAGACAAGAGTTCCAGAATCTACACTATTTCTGTTCACCCACATGTCCACACAAACAGAGCCCCAAGCAAATAAATACTTTTCCTGTTTACGTAAAAAAATTATGCAGGATTTCCTGAGAACATGATTTTCAAATTAGAGACAAACCAAACTGAAGAATATGTATTTCTTTTACCACAGGAAATGTAGTGGATATGGTTTTAAACTCAATTTATATATCAATTAAAAAGCTGGAATTTCTTATCTGTGACTGAGTTGTGGCAACTTTTGAAAGCTGAGGAAAACAATGCTCTAACAAGTATTTAGCTGTTGAAAATATCTTTTAGAAATGTTAAATTTAATAACTCTCCAGTGCATGTCTGGGATTTCTTTGTAATCTTCTTGAGCAATGTGTAATATTTTGGCAAAATCCCAGACCCTCTCAGTTAGTCGTAGTAGAGAAAAGGAAAGGTTATTAAGTGAATTTGTTGTCTCTCTTCTTTATAAGTTTTAGAAACTTTAAACATTAAAAGAAATCTTGCTTTACATTAACTTCACCCTGTTACTGCATTCCAAAAATTTAGTGCAGATTTGCATGCGCACCATATGTATCTATCCAAATCTGCCTTACCTGCCCTAAGCAATTACTGTGCATGTGCTGACCAGCTGTGAAGAAAGAGAGAGGGGGGGAAGGGGAAAGGGGAAAAAACTGAGCTGCAGACTTGGAAAGCCAAGAGCTGAATTTCCTGGCTTACCCTGTGGCCCACTTAATGTCTCCAGTCAGGTGACCAAAAGAGGCAAGTAAATTACACAGGAGCAGGCACTGGATGTCAAACCATAGATTATGGCCACACAATATTCCAATTTCCTTTTCTAATCACTGTAGCCTCAAAGTACTTGAGTTACATCCTAGTTCGTCAAATTTTTATGGTTGCTTCTCCACACACTTGATTTCCAAGAGAACTGAGCATGATGTTGTATTCCATATACTCTGTATTCTAGAAACTTGGTATTTTTAATTTTATGGACAGATTAATCTGAAAGGGCAATACTGAATGTTTCCCTTTCTACTAACACGCGATTTAATGTGATCCAGCTCAATGCACTATGATATCAATTGATTAAATCCCAGTTGTATGTAGCTGCATGAACAGCAACCAAGAATTTGATATCTTATAAAGTAAATTTTCTACATACTGAGAAGAGGCTTTTAAAATCATTCCACTGTTTTTTAATACTTAATCTGCATTTGCAGAAAGATATATTCTGTAAGTGAATATAAAATACTGGGCTCATGGATGCTATAAAATTAAACAAAATTGTTCAGCTTGTCTGACTTTACTCATATTTTTAGTACTCATATTAGAAGAAAACAGAGAACTAGAATGAAGAAAATAACTTTTAGAACTCAAATTATCACTTCCAGTATCTCTTTTTCTCTAATGCATTTTCACAATTTTATTTTTTACCACTGGCTAATATTCATAAAGTATAGACTCAGAAATACATTGAAAATAATGGTTATGATACAAGTTACTGTTAAGCAGGAAAGCTTAGTCCAAATGGCATGCAGATATTCTTGTCTCTCATCCTTCTTCTGGTTACTTGCTTGAAGGGCATAGCTCTTACTTGGTATTTTAAAAGTCCTATCATATGCATTGGCAGTGTTTTAATTTATTTGATGCTTCCCAGCCATAGCAGATACTTAGCTCATCAACTCAAAAAAGCAGCTGTGTGCAATATGGGTTCAGCTATTCCCCTATCCTGCTATACTTCAAATATTTTTTTTAAAATGCTGTGCTAATCCCTCAACAGTAAAAAAGCAGCACTATATTAATTCACATGTGGCAAACAAAGCATCTTCCCTGCCTGAGCTGAAACTGCCATCACGCCATTACTCAACCACCAACTGCTGCCAGCTCCACTGCAGCCACTTCCACAATGGTTCCAGAGACATTCAGTCTGCAGTTTCTAATGCTCATTACAACTCTTTTACATGTATGTTTTAAGACATTCTTGAAGTGCATGAACACTTCAGAACAACTACAATGGATTTGAACAGCATTTTAAATTTAGTGGATACCAGGTTTGTCTCTTAGCAGCCTTTCAGACGTTGAAGGTCTGCTTATTCCCTAGAAGATGGGTGCGGAGCTTGGAAGCAATGTTATCAGAAATGGTTTTGGGGTAGGAATGTCAAGGGGAGCATGCCTCGATGGAATTACAGCAGCTGGTAAAGTGAATGAATACATTATACCAAGCCACATACTCAGAATCACTCAGATCTCCCAAAAATCATAAAGCGGGCTTGAAATCCATGAGATGCTCTAAAACAAAAACCATCAGCATTTTTCGCTTTCAGTGTTTTTGGAGTTTCAGGGAGAATCTGCCTTTCCTTCCAAGTCCCGATGAGTTGATACATTACTGATGAGCCTGGTGAGTCTGACATATATTACCAAAAAAACATACCATTTACATCCGGACAGTAAAGTCTCGCTAAATCAAGAACAGGGTCTTGATTCCCTCAAGGAACTGAAATCAAAAACACAAAAGCCAAATAACTGAGTAAGCTCTTATTAAAATGGAGGATAAACAAAGTCTAGCATACTGCCAAGCCTGCTTGGGTAATTATGTGAAGGAATCAGCTGTCTTCCTTCGTTTTCCACCAAAGCGAATTTTGGAGCTCATAGTATAGGGGAATTGGCACATTCATCAAGAGGGTTTTGTTTTAACTTCTGTTTCCAAGTGAAAATCTTAAACCATAACACAGGATTTAATCAACAGGTCTTACATGTCCTTGAAGCCATATTGAACTTGCACTTTTAAAGGATTCAATTGGATTTGGATGACTAAGTCTGCGTGTCTATGATGCTACGCAACAGTAATCAATTTTGGTGACTAAGTTTGGATGTCTAAGATGCTCAGCACCGTAATCAATGCCGTATGAAACTAACTCATGACCCTCTTGATCCCTATGAACATTCACAATCTCCAGGAGCAACCCATCTGCCTACTATTTACAGTGTGCAATGTGTTACTATTTTAGTTGCTTGGTATTTGCGTTACAAGTATACCTACTGACTCTATTCTGCACTACACAAACATCTACTCAGTGAATTCATTAACAAGGGTACAGTAGCACACCAACGTGGCAACATACAATGAAATTTGAGCTAGTTTATGAAAATGCTGTGTTGAGAGTATAGTTCTTAAAACACAGAGTTTTCAAATACTCTGCTAAAGTGATGCTAAGATTTTTTTCCAGAATCCTTGCAGCAGAGTCTGAGAAAGCTATACACTATCATCTTGGGGACAGAAGTGAGATACTAGAGACTAGAAATGTGCAAACACAGTGATTGAATTTTAAAAAAATAAAATCAAGCAAATTATATGTCAGCACTTCCCTTCCAGAAGGACATAAGTACATTCACCACAAAACAACCAGAGGAAGGGTAACAGCCAATATTGCCTTCCAAAGTTCAAATACACCAGACTACAGAAAAGGGCAGTACAATTTAAGTAAGACCACAGGAGAAGACGAATTATCAACTGGTTGGAATATCACCAAAAGGGTTTATGAACTATTTGTCAATGTGAAAAAATACTATCAACTATTCATGGATCATTTCAATATTCTCATTAAAAAGACAGATATTGAGAGAGGAAAGGACATATATCAAACTTGAAGATCCCATAAAACTAGAAGGAACTGCAAGTACTGGGCGGACTAGATAAAACTAAAAATGTTTGCAGATAACTGGGAGATGAAATCTGAAAGCAGAACAAAAAATTCAACAATGAAATCAGCTAGGAGGTTCTACAATTAGGCATGAGCAATTCACTGACATGAATAATTCTCATGCAAGAGAAAACGACACAGAATTTACACATTTCACAAACTGAATATGAATTTTAAAGAGGCTCCTTTGCAACAGCACAGTTGTATTAAAGTGGCATTTTAGATCATCAGCAGAACCCACAAGATTCACAAAATATTCTTTCTGTTGTACTTCAAGATGATGAAACTGGAACTGGAGTAATGTACTGCATTTGGTTCTGGATGCCACAAAACTGTTGTGTTCCAAAAGGAAAGTACAGAGATTAACAGTAAATTCTAGAATGTGTGATCTAAGGGGAAAGACTAAGCAAGCTGGGAACATTTAGCCTAGAGAAGTCCAAGATATACCAGCCTACAAGACCATAAAAGACTACTGAGAAGAGGAAGGAATGCATCTTCTTTATTAGAAAGCTTTTTTTAATGTCTGATCTGAACATTCCTAGCATATTGCATTGTGTACCACTGAAATAATGAATAGCGAAGCACTAGAATCAACCACCTGAGGGGTTGTGGAGTCCCAGAATAAATCAGGCAAATATCATTGTAAAGCCATATTGTTAAAAATGATCTCACACAGAGAAGGGATAGCCCCATCCAAGACTGGTTATGATTGTTCTCTGCTTGCAGCATTGAAATTAGCTCCTGTACATTTCACTGTTCAATGGTATGCAGTCATAGCCTGCAAGACACAAATAATCTCTTTTCAACATTTTGTGAACACCCTACTATTTAAATAGAGACCAAACAGGAGAAAAGTAGAAGGAACAGGTCAGCTCTCTAAAAGATGAAGCAAGGGCATGCAAAAGTGCCCTACTCAAATCCCCAAAACAGTAATCAAATCTCAAAACACACACAGATATGTGGCAGAAAACACAGCAGCACAAATTCTGGAAATAACTACCATTTGCTGCAATCTGGAACTGGTGATTTCAAGAAACTTCTCAACCTTGTATTAAAAATGGATTGGGAGCACTCTCCCAAAAATCAGTTGTCACATTAAATAAAGCTGCAACACTCAAACCAGAAATAATACAGGTATTTTGCAAGCAAATACAGAACTACATTTCTTAGTTTCAGTCCAATAACTACAAATCATTTATTTTATCTTTTTTAATCTGGCAAAGGCTTATACAACTTAAGTTTGAAGAAGCTTGCACAAGATGTACAGGAAACCACTATAAAAACCACTGACATTCTCAGTTGCTTTCAGCACCTGGTACTTGAAAAAAGAAACTATTTAACTGTTTTCTCATCATCATTATTACTCAAAACTGTTAAATGGCAGGAAATAAATTACATAAGAATCTCCAAGGGGTTTGAAAAGGTAACAGTGAAAAGACAGCATAATTATGCAGGAGTGCTAAGAGGTTTTACTAATAACATTTTCCTAAATGAGCTACCTGATCAGACTCTTAATACAAATATATATACTATTGCTGCCCATGGCCTTCCTCATCATTCATGGATTAAATACATCAGTAAACAGTGTAGGTATTAAACAAGTCTCAGACTATTTCCTAATTTCAGCAGTAATGTGATGGTGATTTTTACTTCCTAGTTATCTCCCAACTGTGACAAAATGGTGAATATCAACTGAGTATGTAAAAATGGGTAACATCAGGAAAAAACAGTGAAATCATAGAATTACTTCAAGACATTCTGTTCTACATTTAAAATCCTTAAATAAAATACTACATGCTTATACACAAAAGAGGAAAAAATATTCTTGGTTTTGTGTAAGCACTAAAGACTCAAGGTCCATTGTTCTAAGCCTCAAGCCAAATTAAAATGCAGTCTCTGCCGCAATGAGCTAAGTTAATAACTTGTGTATACTACAAAAGCCTTTGTTGAATTGTTACAACTATTATTCATGGTCAAAACTCTCTAGACATTACCATAACCACATATGCCAAAGATAAATTTGACAAGGTTAAACTTGTCTCTGATTAGAAGAGACATGGTCATACAGACTAACATCGGTATTTCTAGTATTTTATATTCCTTGTCTTCATGCTAGTATTTAACTGTTACATAGATTCAGCTCATGTTTCTCTACTTGAAGGAAGTCACATCGACTTCCTATTTGTTTATTATGATGGCCATTCCACATAAAGCACAACCAATATTAACTGACTGCAAATTAAAGGATAACATTTTGTTTGCTTTTTGTTTTTGTCTAGAAAAGGACGGCATTTCCACTAAGATAATTTAACTTCTTCTCTTTACCCTGGTAACCTTCTAAAACATAAAATACAGAAAGTATAAAATACAAAATATGAAACACAAGTTGGGTCTTCCACATTGTTATAACTTTTTGAAATCTCTAGCTTCACCTACCTAGACACACGTGGGGACAGATGACTAATGATGTAAAACTAACATGCCAAAAATGAAAAAGTTCACCAAACCACACAGGGACATCCTCATTCAAAATTTGAGTACCCTCAACTTGCTGTAGCTGACATAAACCAAGATAACAGTCAAGCAATTGCTTTGGCTTCTTCTGCCTCAAAGGTCACTTCTGGAGAGTAACCTCACTTCTGCATGCTTCACTGGATTCAGACTCATCAGTGCAACTGATAACTAACAACTATTGTGCAAAATGATCCATAATGAAACAAAACAAAAAAAAATGGAATACAGACAAAGGAAGCCCAAGAACCTTTTAACAATAGGTTAAATCAAAAGAAGGTTGCAGCTGGTAAGCAAACAGCAAAGTTTAGGTGTAGAACTATATACTGTTCTGCCCTGGCAATAGAACACCTTAGATGAAGGAGATACTACAATGTGTTGCTGCTAAAAAGCTAAAGCAAGTTATTTTTAGGTGCCTTAAACACACATGAAAGTTCTTTGTGTTACTCAGAAACATGTAAAATCCACTTAAGACACTTGGTGGATCTGGACACAGCACTTGAAGAGGCGATTGAAGTGGAATTCATATCGGAGATAAAATCAAAAAGATACAAGAGGTTTAAAAAATATAACCTTGGGAGAAACATGAATGAACTGACTTCACATAATCCAGGAATAAGAACACCATAGATGTACATATATTTACGTATGTAAAAATTTGCTAGATGCAACATGGTGATCAACTGCCATAACACATCACTAACTATATAATCAAAAAACCTATCCCTAAATCCAAGTTCTATCCTCTTATTGAAAATAGAGTTATTTCTTTTACTCCTCTCAATGGGCATGGAAAAACTTCATAAACAAGACTGTAACAGGTATTGCAAAACTTCTGGTGAATAGAAATTGGAAAAAACATCTGTCAAAACTATCCTAGATATAAGTGAACAAAGGTGAAGGTGTAGACTGGATAAAACTGGTTGAGGTTCCCTTGGGGATACAGATGTAAGATCAATTTCTCTAGCTTAATCTGTATTAGAAGAGTGAATTCCAGAGAGTGAGTACTGCATGTTTTAGGTGATGGTCAGGAAGTATGATTTTGTCAAAAAAGAGAACTACTTTAAAATTTTTTTCTCACCTTCACCCTTATCCTTCTCAATACAACAGAACTACTACTTATTAAAAAGTAAGGAAATCCAAACAATTTTGGTAATAATAATGGCTTAATAATAGATAAAGCCTTAGATTACATTTCTTAAGGTTTTTTGCCATCAAATTTTACTAGTAAAAGCATTAGTAAAAATACTTGTGTTAGCATCATGCAACTTTATATCTGAATGTAACAAAGGACATGAGAAACAACATTTAAAAGCACTGCATAGTCAAAGCTTACGTTCATAAGCAGATTTAGCATTTAAATCTTCAATACTTTAGAAAGACAACAGGACTGACACTTCTTAAGTTCATAATTCATCTTTAAAAATAGAACAGAAGCCCTCTTACTACCCTTCCCATTAAATTCTCAGGAGTGACAGTGTACCGGAGTACCACAGTTGTGATTCCAGTGGAGCTAGCCTTATTGTAGCAGTAAGGCAATAATTTTCAAGAAAACAATACAGCCCACAGCAAATTTATTTGCAGACATCAGTGCTTGGAAATTAACTTAATGACCAGGTTTGATGCCATCTCATCTCACTGTGAAAAGGGGTCATCCTGCAAAGTAGCATCAGGTTGTGCGCCAAATCTTTATGAAGCAATGCCCAATATCAAATATATCTAGAGATACCAAACAAGCTTCACAAACTCCACTCACAGATTGACCCGCTCTCTGAACATCCTCACCACACTCCCATCAAAGAAATGAAAATAGATGTAGTTTATATAACAACTGCATTCATTAAACTATCTCTGGAGAGTCCTGTTCCAGAGTTTCATGGAGATAAAGCACAGACTTCCAACATATGTATTAAATGTGAGCAGAAATGCAATTCTCATGCTGGGAGAAAGAAGGATGTTGTGATGAGATGTGGGGAACAAGCCTTTCCTTTAGGGAAGTAAATGCTATGTGAAAGGTTTACATTCTTGAGGACAATATGCAAAAGGGTGAAACAGCTTTGAACAGCTTTATGTTTCTGGTGGCAGATGGCTCCCTTTTGGCTGAACAGTGGTAAAGGTTCTTAATCAGGTCTATGAATACAATGAACCTTCACATCGCTGAAAGAGAAGCATCACTCCACTAAATTCTAGTTCATAAGCAAGTGTTAATCCCCATGCAATGTAGCATTTATCATTTTTCATGCAAGTGCTCATTCCAAAAGGATTATCACTTCCCCATCTTGCCCTCTGGCTGACTACACAGGGCAGAGAAATTCTTTATTCCATATGGAAGGAGAAAGGGAGGTTGGAGGAAGCTGTGATCTCCAGCTTCCAGTTTCACTGTAGCTGCTCAGAGCTGAAAGTGGGAAAGAGCACAGGCCAATGTTGCAGCAGTTGCTCCTCAATGGGAGCATGGATATGGCTTCCCAGAAGCTGTCTAGCAGTTACTACCTTATGCCGTACTACAAAGATGGGTGTAGAGAGGCGGGAGGTGAAAGAAGTTGTGCTAGTATCAGACAGCACAGATCCTATCAGCCCAACCAGCTGAATGCTCAGATGCACTTCTGACCTGTTCACATACAGGGTATTATATTTAAACTAGATTAAAGTGATTCTAATTTAAGTCCCTCAGATATTTCAGCATAGTTATGTGGCAAAGGTATGTAAGTATATAAATCCACTTGTGTAAGTTTCTGAAATTTGAGTCCCCTTTCCTAACTAGGTATACACTTTACTAAAGAACTGCTCTTTTAGTTACATAGAGCTTAGAAAAGATCACATTTGGGGTGGAATTATACTAATCCCATGATATTTTTGTTTTCCTTTGGGGCACAATGCCCTGACCGCTATACTCACATTTCTCCTTGCAGAGAGTTACTAACTACATGCAGCTCACCTGGGTGCTCTTATATAACACATCTACTCATGCAACAATGAATGCTATTGTAAGCAAAAAAAGGTAAAGATGGGAGTTCTAGACTAAGTGGTGCATCAAACCTGTCACAGAGACAAACGTAATATTATTTTGTAACATGCTACACATATATAAAGTCAAAAGCACTGCATATAGAAAAACAGCTAATAATGCTGATCATTTTTATACGCCATCCTACATGGCTCTTCAGAAATAAATGCTGCAACAAAAACTAGATTACATGAATGACATCTAGTGGACATACCTTTCCATAACAATCAGCTTTTCCCAACCAAAACTGACACAAGCTTCACACAGTAGAAACAAGCACCTATTTATGTATATATGCATATATATATGCAGGATGATTATGTCAGAAGTCATTGAGCGAAACTGATACACAGATTTCTGAGTTCCCTTTCAGACTGTTTGAACATGTTTCAGTTTATGAGTGGCTACACTGCATAGTAATACAGTGACTACAAAACATATGTTAAGAAAAGGAAAAGCAAAGCTCATTCTTCTGCCTTAGAACCAGTAAACAGATTAGAAGAAAGCAGTGATCCAGCTGCAGTCAACATCTCCTCTACCATCCCACAGATCCTATTTTCACCACCTTCCAAGAATGTGAAGAGCCCTCTACTGATCAGGGTTCTGTTAAACTGCTCCTCCTAAGAACTAAATTTGACTAGAAGATACAAATCTGTAATTTTCAGTAGCCTTGTAACATGTTTGCTGTAAATAACACCAACTAGATCCCTCACTCCAGCAATGGGCAAATGTGGGGAAACAATTAACAGTATACATAAAAGACAAACGCCCACCAAATGACACTGAACATGAGTACACCTGTATTCCTATCCTAGTTTAACTGGAGTTTTTCTCATGTATCCATGGATAAGTGACAGATAAATAATCTTAATTTACATTCTCTTTAAATGGGTTCAAATAAATATGTCAGTACAAACACATATACAAGTACATATACAAGAATAGTTTGTGACATTTCTCAGGAGGAGATCAAAAATGAGACCATCTCAATCTCACTTGTTAACTATCTTTCCTTAACAATAACTGTGATTATCCATACGTGTTTTGAAAATTCAAAGTGTAAGTGACATTTAAAAATATCTTGTACGTATTGCTTAAAATGAAAAGGTGCAGGAGGATTTCCTTCAGAAAAAAAAACAAACAAACAAAAAAAAAAAAAAAACAGAAAAACTGTGTCAGGTTTTCAGTTAAAAATGCATTTTATTTCAATTTGAAAATTCCCTGTGTACAGGTAGAAGCTGCCTGTGTGCATACAAGTCATCTTCTTTAAAGTGCTGTCTCTGACAAAAGAGGATATACATGAATGAATTTATAACTACATCTCATATCATACACTGAGAACATATCTAAAATGGCCCAAGGCAAATCTACTGAACTGGTTTCCAGACAGCTGCTCTGCCAGGAGAGAGGCTTGACAACCCACTGAAGAACAATCCCCACAAAATTATCAGTATAATGTTGTCAGGTTTGAATAACTAGAATTAATTACTCATAAATGAGCAGCTTTCTACAGAGATTGCCACAGATTATTACTATACTTTTTCAATTACTAAAATTGCAAGGAGAAAAATCTCTACTCCAGCACTTCTTACCAAGCAGAATGCCAACTCTGGTTCTCTATAATCACAATAAGACCAAAACATTTGTGCAGTCAGTGGTTAATCTCATCACAGCATAGTAGGAAACATCTGAAAAAAATCTAATAAGGAAATCTACAAATAGAAACTTGTTCAAAAAGAAAGAAAGGGGAAAAGTCCTGCAATTATATTCTTTTTTTCTTGTTTTCCAGAATCCATGATGACACAAGCTTTTCTCTCTTTCACTCTTTCTTGTGCCTTGTAAGATAAAGACATAAAGGAAGCAGATAGTTAAAAAAACCTATAGGTAAGTAGAGCAAGGCTGCTAAAGTATTCCGGATTCATCATATGAGTAAAGACATTGACCGTAAGGATTGCCAAACAGTTCTTTGGAAATATTATCCAAGTAGAGTGACAGAACATGCTTTGCTGCTTGAGAACACAAAACACCTATTCAGCTGATCTGTGAATACATTTAATTTTCATGTTTAGTGGTATATATGCTTCATTGCTTAGAAGAAAAATATAGGAAAATGGGGCCCCAAGGCAGTCTAAATAATCCAGATGAGTATTATATAGATAATGTTCACAGAATAAGAGGGGTCATCTTGCATTGCCTGAATTTAAAACTTCCCCCACCCCCAAAAAGATCTGTCTTTTACTATATTTCCTGTACATTAGTTCTATCTTCTCCTAGACTAGGCTAATATAGAGCAGAAAGACTTTCTTCCTCTTTGAATTTATTTGAGAGCCTCATGCACAAAAAAAAAACAACTTTGCAAATAATCAAAGTTCTATTCTTTGTAGCTTTTGATTCCAAGATTCATTAACTGCAGAAGTCTCCAACAATATCACATAAAGAAAATGAGCACATATCACCACTCTTGCATGGAATAAGCAGTTTGAAATTTCTAAATAATTGACAAGATTCTGCTGTCCTCTTCACTGAAAGAAAAAAAAAATAAAAGGAGACAGTTCTGAGAGATTCTCTAGAGCTGAGTTAGAAAAATTGGTGCACATTGTGCCTTGTGTGAAAAGCATCTCTGCCAGGTGAATCAGGTCAATAATTGAATTTCTCTGTTCGTGTGATGAGACACAAGTGACATGTGTGGGATTTTCTTTGTAAGACTCCTGGACAGTATGAAATTCTACAACCAAAAATATGAGATGGAGGTGATAAAAATAATGCAGAGATATTTTATCTAAGACTGTACTCATCTTCTAATACCTCATACCTTTCACTTTCTTGTGAGCTTATACTTTGATTTTCATAACACATTTCAACTGACTTTGACACCGAGATAATTTCTTCTTATGAAGAATATTTTATGTCTAGCACAAGTGGAAGTTGATACTTAAAGAATCTAAGTGATGTTTTAACACAAAAATCCATTAGTGTTGGGTCTGATGAGTTATTACAATGCATAGGTCAGTCAAAAGAAAATGTAATTTGTTAAAATAATTTCTTTATTGTCTCATGGTTTTAACTTCCATTTAGAATGGCTGTGCCCTTTGCACTTTCTGAAAATACAGAGAACTATATTTGAGAAAACTCTGTGAATCTTTTGACCCAATCTGGAACAAAAATAATATCATACTCATTATATATCTGCAAAAACCTGCTTTCTTCAGTTTTCCAAAAAGACTTCCATCATTATGGCCTAATAGGAAACAGCCCTATACCTTTTGCTGAAAGTACTGCCCAGTTGCCCAGGGTGTCTGATGGCAGGGTGACAATCAGTCACATGAAACATCTTGTAAACATTCCAGTTAGATAGGCTTTCTCAGGAGAATGAATTCCAAGGGGGCCACTTGAAAGGTGAAAATGTGAATGTCCAGATCTCATGCATGGTACAGGCAAGAGAGCTATATTACTGGAACCACTAAAATGAAGGAAAACCTTATCACCCCCAGTGAAAGACAGAAAGAACTTTACTTTTCAGCACAATTATGTAAACTGGCTGCTTTTAAGTCCTAATTTCCTCTGAACAATCATGGAGCAGCTGTTGCTAAACAAGGTGTCTCATTATAGAAACTGTGTTTAAAAAATTGTATTAATTATATTTAAGATACAGCCCAGAACTCAAGGTTTATGTTTTAACACTGAAAACCAAGCAAACTGGGATCCAATTACATTAACTATCACAGGAGTGACCTATGCAAGCTACATTGCTCTGATTAAATAGCAGATATGCTCAAAGTAGGTAATTTCTGATGAAGGTTTCACAATTCAAAAAAATATTTCTGATTTTGGCTGATAAGTATCTAGAGTACTTCATCTTTGCGGCACATTGCAAATTTCACCTCCACTGAAAATCTGTGGTAAACCTTTACATTTAGTTTTACAGGAACCCTGGGAGACATTACATACTCAAATGACATTCAAATCCTTTCCTTTGGCTTCTGGTAATGAACTCACAGAACTGAAAATTCCGACATTTGAGATGATCATGTCACAAATTCAGCACATTGTCAGCAAAAGAGAAAAGCCTTAAAAATATGAAAGCCCTTGCACACCAAACTTAATATCTCACACCAGACCAGAAATAGATTTTCAAAGATGTTAATAGGAAGGAGAGAACCCATATTCCCATTAATACTTAATTTTTATGTTTTTAAATACAAATAAAAGTAAAAAAGTTCAATCTAGAGAACAAATTCAGGGACAAATTATACTGCTAGTGTTTCAGTCAAGAAGC
>VXBU01015033.1:64060-79034 GCA_013400315.1 Bombycilla garrulus
CGAGAAACTATAAAACCAGTACAATAGCAACAGTGAGAGTTAAGTCAAGTTTATGAAGGGCTTTGCAGTCTAAGTACAGCTTATGTTATTAAAGGAAAAATAAAAAAAACTCTACAACCCAAAATATTCTTATGGTTACAATCAGAATTGCAACCATGATAGCTGATGCAATGTTAAGCCATAAGGACATACACACACAACTCCACCCATAAAAAATCCACCCTAATCATTGGTTTATGAACAAGAAAATTCAAATTAAATTTTTTTGTAATATTGAGGTCATATTTCTAACACCTACTACAAAAACAGCACACAGAAATACAGGAACCATAGTTTTATTAGGATATTTTTAAAAAAAAAATATTTTCATAATGACTGATCAAGATTATATCAAAAAACAGCTAAAACAATCTCCTAGACCTAAAGAGCTGTCTATGAAAAAAAGAAACAAAGGATATTCACTGTATGGTTTTCATTTTGACTGTGGAAAAACAAAGGCCAAAAGGGCATAAAAGAGCACGAGTTTCAGGTTATTCAGCCAAATGCCGTATGGTGAAGATAAAATACTTTGTTTAGTCAGGTTTTTGGGTTTGCTTATACAAACTTCAGATACTTCAGATCTGTTTCATACTTTCAACATACTAAAGTTCAAAAGGCTTGCACCAAAAGGTCACATCACAGAAACACAGCAGAATGTAAATACTTGTGTAATGCTTGGTTAGACAGGGTCATGAGAGTTGGTCGTAGAAAACTCACCCATATTGCTACACCAGCAGCACTGGAGACAAGAATACTGCAGGACTAAACTCATTCTTGCAGAAAGAGCCACAACACCTCCCCATTGGTCTGAGACAATTTGCCATTTGTTGCAGCTAATAAAAGAGTTGGGTATGCAGTACAAGTATTGGAAAAAGTCTCTTAGATGAAGTAGGCTTAGTCCTTACAAAACCAGCTCATTTTGGTTTTAGATCTGAGGAGGTCCAGCTGTGACTAGCTAGTGAGAGAGTTCTGCATAATACTGGAAAATTTTTGCTTCAGATTTTATAGTCACTTGCAGCAAATCTTTCAATTATGATCACCATGATCTTCACCACTGGGAAGACTATACACTAAATTTCCCTCACTTTCTCAGAAAAGCAAGGAGAGGGTAAAGAAACTCAGCAGCATTTGGGTGCAGTTCTCCCAGGCAAATGCTGGAAACTGCCTCTCTCAAGACTTAAAGGACTGGATATAAATTAAGAAATACATGCTCTGCCTAGCTAGATACAAGCATAACTACTTGATAAGAAATGCAAAACAAACAAACGAACAAAAAAACAACAAAAAAAAGGAAATAAATAATAGACTTTTAGAAATTAAATAGATGCTCAAGTCTCCATAAAGGCATGACTTTCATGTAAGAACATAAAATGAACAGCTAGAAAAGAAAAAAGGTTTTTTGTTTACTAGAAGAGTTTACCATTCTGGTCAAAAGTTAGAGAAAACTTGCAGTGAGATTTTTTTTTTCCTGTGTTTGTTTATATGATGAAGGTCATGTTATTTTAAGAAATGTCGACTTTTTATTAGACATAACAGAGTATGAATTCTGCTGAGGAAATCTGAGTTCTGGTTAATTCCCTTTGCCAACCTGTTATCTCACTGAGGCAGTGATTTGCAGCAAAATCAATAGAAAACTAAAAATATCAGTTACAAATATATGTATTACATATATTACAAATATGTCAGATTATCTTGCTCATTTAGATTGCTCTTGTAGACTCACAAGATAAAACCACCAAAATTCAGAGAGAAAAGGTTGAAAGATCTCAGTTTATAACTGGTATGGAATGGAAGTCAGGTAACCCTCAAAAAAAAAAGGTTTCTCTGTTAGGTAAAAACCAATCAAGTCATCACACTGGCTATAAAGTCATCCAGTTTCAGCAAACACCTTTGATTTATTTCAGTGTTCTGTTACTAATCTACTGCTGATGAAGAAATATGCAAAATGCAGAAATGACAATGAACAACAGAAACTTGTCATACCTCAACACAGACATATTACAGACTACAGGTCATGGGAAAAGTCAGTTCTCAATCTCATAATACACAAAATAATTAATTCCAAGGGAAAAAAACTTTTAAGTTTTCTGCTTACCTGATATGGAACAATACTCCCATGAGCAGAACCCCAGCGTTTTGCTTCAATTTTGCAATTAAGGTAATTAGCTGCTACATGAGTAAGACATGCAACCTGAAAACAGAAAAAAATAATCTTATTCAGGAAAGCCAAAACTTCATTGACAACATCTCTGAGATTTCTATGTGCTTTAAACACATAAATTAACATATTTATGTCACAAAAATATCCTTTAGATATTATATATTTTGTACACTTTTTTACTACAGGAAAAACTCAAGCTACAGCTATATCACGGAAGCACTTAAGTACAACTGAATAAACTGGAAAATTATTACTTTCGCTATAACACCAGTAATGTTGGACATGTGTAGCATTAAACTACCCTTAGAAATAAGATAGTGTTACCCTAAATATTTTGCAGAAAAATCAGCTGCAGCAGTGTCTTGTCTGTAGTCTAGTGGGAAGCATGAAGGATTTGTGGGATAGAACTCAGCATTTCCTGAACCTCAATCCCATGCTTAAATCACAAAGATTTTTTTTCCTCAGTTACATTATCTTTTAGTTTTCTTCTATGCTTCTCATTTTACATGTCCAAGCTATGGAAAATACTTCTGAATTCTTCAGCTCCCCCATGTTCTGTAATATTAATTAAGTCGTGGGCCTTGATAAATCATCTGTCATTAGAAGATAAGGAGAGATATAGCAAGTTATTAGTCACACAGAACAGGAAAAATATTAACTTTTGGGAAAATACAGCATGCTAACCTAGGAACCAGAATGTGAGAGTTTTAATATATATTTTGTAAGTATGATTATGTCTTAGGAAAAAGAAATGAGCATCTGTGATGCAGTAATTCATGAGAATCAGTGGTTCTGTTATAACCCCTAGCAGATTCTTTACCCTTGATTCTTTGAGGGAATACAGTGTGTGATGATATCTGAAGCCAAATAAAACAATAAAGCATTACAGTTACCATGAAAGGTTGTCACTAAGTCATCAGACACTATGCATTTTTTTATTCTGTTTTTTACAAAAATATTATTTTCTCCATATTTCTCCCATCGGATGGAATAAATGTCCTTTGATGACCTAAGTGTTTATACTATTTTGTACCTACTAATCAGTCTAGACTACAACAAAACACACAATTAATTCAGAGTCCACCATTCATATTCCAATATGTGAATTATATCAAAATTCCCAGGAAACAAAAGCCATTTAATTTTCTTCTTCTTTTTCCATATATTCTGAAAAGATAATGTGAATCTGACATTGTCATATTTAAAGAAAATATTTAATTGTAAATCATGGATGCAGTGATTTAGTACAGCAGAAAACCTAAGAAAATATACAGTGAGTAAGATTCTAAATACTGACAAAAATTAGATGTGTATATACTAACTAGAAATACAATTCCTTATTTCTGAGTACTGTAGGAAAACACTTTGTAGCTGGATTTCAGGTCTAGCTTTTATAGCCATGTGTCACTTCATTTGGCTAAAATGCTAAACCATGTCTGGTCCCCAGGAAAACCCCAGCAGTTAAGGAAATGGAACTGGAAGTATCTAGAAAGAAATTTTTTTTCCTAGTTTGCAGCTTTCCTCAGCAATATAGAATGAAACACACCATGATTATAGAGGGAGAGTTAATGAGTTACAAGAGTTTGTCATTATTAGTAACACATTCCTGCCATTCCTGCCATTTTTCAGTTTGGGGTCACACTCCATAGTGATCGTTTCTCTAGCACATCAAATGGCTCTGCAGTGATGCTGCAATATTAGATAGTCTTTGTATGCAACACTACACAGCTGACACGTTACACACAAATTCCACTGACAGGTGAGATGCATCCATTTCAACTTCTAAAGACCAAGAATATGCATTTAACTTTCCACATTTTCCATACTGGAAATGCTATCTCAAACTTAACTCTGGGACAGACATAGTGAATTAAAACCTAGTGAAACAGAAATCCCTGAATACTGATACTGAATGTAATTAAGCCAAGATTTCATGCTATCCATTTGTTTCTACATTCTGTGGTACAGAATTAGGGATTGGAGTTCCGTATAAAAAATTCTTGACAAAAAAACTTTTATCCCTAAAAGTTTATCTTCTTAAGAGTGCTGCAAATTGCTTCACCTTCCTTGATGAGATAAATGTAATATTTTCAGTAATGGAAGAAAACACACATCTAGATTTCTCCAAACCACATGTTCACAGTACACTAAGAAAAAGGGGATTAAAACATAATGCTCACTAGATATTGACATTGACATTTCCCAGCTAAAGCATCTGCTTGACACTTGTTTCAATAGTAAGAGACCAAAAATGTCAGGTAAGTCAGAGCTTAGTAAAGATGGCAATGGTGGAACCAACAGTTTCTTAGACTATATCAAGGTCTCAGTTAAACTTGCTATTTAGTATGAAGAATAATTCCATTTCAGTCAATGTGCTGACCACTTGCTTGAATGCATACATCCAGGTAGCCTATAAAACTGGTTTGCATATTGTTTTTTTTCAATAGATCATGAAAGAAAAAAGTTTTGGCTTCCTCTGACTTCCTTCTCTGATTTGGGTACCTTATTCGTAGTCAAATTAGCCAGACAAAATGAAGTATTAGGAGTAGCATAATCACAAAAAAAAAAAAAAGCCAACAAAAAAACTAAAAACCAACCTATATAAACCACAATAGAGTAAATATATCAGTGTTTTTTGTTTTATGTAAAAATACAAAATACACCGTTGACTGAACTAACTCTGTGGCCTTTTACCACATTCATAACAACTTTCTGACAAGTTCAGCAAATTTAGAACAGTATTCTATTTCTACTGTCCCAGGAAACTTTCCTAGGACCACCATGCCTTTCCCTTTCCTCTCTTCCTGGCTCAGTTCATTCTCTTTGGTCTCTCCAAAGATTTACTCCCACTAAAAAGGCAGTGTCCAAAAAAACTTTCAGCATATACAATTTATGTCATTAATAAAGAACATGAAGAATCTACCTATATTTTACAGCTGTTAAGCAAATTGCTAAACTATAAGCATAAAAAAGATATCCCAAATGAACACTTTTATAGAGATTATGTCCTTTAGGAAAAAATGTTTGTAACAATGTAAGTCTATTTCTCCAAATTCCCCTGTAATTCAAGACTCAGGACCTCACTGCTAGAGACACTTCTCTCAGTAGAAACATCTATAATAATCAATCTCTCAAACTGAAGTTTGGGTACATCTGTATGATACATTCATCTAAGTATTTTTAAAATCTGTACTTAAAACTGCTTTCCTGAAACCTTATAGACCCATTTCTTTTCTCCTTTAATTAAGAAATAATCCTCAAAAGTAACCTTTGAACTTACAACATTAAAGCAGATGTAATACAATGATACAGACATCTTTCTATTCATTTGCTTGTAGAGACAGATCTATGAACCGTAAATATACATTATCAAATATCTACAGATAAGCATTTCTTTATTTCACATCAGTAAAGGGAACACATATTTCAACATTCCTTTCTAGTATTACTGTTGATGGCCAAATCCCATATTTGTGTTACAGACTTACTTAAATCACAACAAAAAGAGAGTTGCATTAAGGTCTGAAAAGTTATGCTCAGATTATGATGGAATCAGACAGATGGGAAACAAGATATTAAAAGCCACAAGGTCAGCAGACAAAGAAGAGACAGAATTTCAAAAGAATTTTTTTCAAGATAGCACATCAAACATAATTTATTACAATTATTTTGCTGAGTCAATCAATCATTTACATGCAATTTCAACAAGTGTATATGAATAACAAAAGAAGACAGGTAACTGGAAAGAGAAAATAACATTTTAATTATATTCTTTACTTTCTTCTCCCTCCAATTTTGTGTCTGCTGTCCTGCCACATATCTTAACAATGCTTTGACTCTATGCCAAGTTAATTTATTTCTGTCTCATTCTTTGTTTGCTTTTTCTTAAAGCAACCATGTAGACTTATGAACTTTGAGACTCAGGTATTTTACACTGGCACAGGTAACCCATTTTATGCTATGCTACAGAAGTAGTAACACTGTAAATTATTAATTTACATCTTTGTAGGAAAAAAATTGTTCTAGAAAATTCCATTGCCTTCTGTTGTGCAGAGGCCAATAATCTTCTAATTACACCTTTTCCATACTTCTGGTGACATATTAAAAATATGATATATTAAAAAAAATACATATATATTTAAAAAATCTTTACATGAAAAAAACGTGAACGTAAGACCACAACCCACATTTGGTGCACACTATAAAAGGCCTCTTAAAATCACTGATCCCATGCTACCAATTACCTAATGACTGATTTTACTGGTTTATGTTTTCCCTAATAAGTATTTTGACATTGATGACATCTCAGTTCGACTAATTTTGTTTTTGCAGTTATTCCGTATTGCCCTTATGGAAGCTGCTTCCATGTACATGTGCATCAAGTGACTCTCAGCTCTTGCTCCTTGAGTCATTTTTGCATTATCCAAAAACTCAAAAACCCACACCAAAACCCAAAACTTCTGTCTCTGCCAAGAAACCCCCACTCTTCCACCTAATTATGCAATTCATAAGTATTGACCTAACTCCTTCAGGATGTGGCACTATACCACAATAACAGTGCTGTTCCATCAGTTTTTAGACAGGAAATTGTGTTTCAAACTCCTGCAAGAATGAACTAGGCAGCAGAAAGCACAGTCTTGTGCAGAAAGAGGCAAGAAAGCTGCCCATCACAATTCAAGGCAGCCGATCACACAGGGGTACAGCAGAAAACCACAGCATTCCCAGGTCCTATCAACAAACATCACCTTACATCTGGGCTTGTAAGGGCTGCCCATCTAGCCCAAACTTGAGAGATGCGCAGACACTAAAATTCAGTTAAAGTGTGGCCTACACCTATAGGCAGGGCAGACATTCCCACCTGCAAATACACAGCAAAGCCACTGCCCACAAAGGAGCAAGATTATACTGCTTCATCCGTGGTATCCTTGCATCAAGGCAGCAGGTCTGGCCTGCAAAAGTTAACTAAAAAAAGTAAAACTACTATCCCATAGGCCAAGGCTTAATATTATTAAAGAGAATTTTAGAAGAATGTCTGTGGTCATGTTATGAACACTGTGCTCTGAGTAAAAAGTGTTTCCTACTCAGTGACATTGATTTCTCCTAATGCAAAACTCCAGGAAGTTACCATGAATTCACCCTTCACAAAAGAAAACTCCTGCCACTGATCTATCCATAAATGGCATAAACCTTGTCACAACTACAATCTTGTTAAGATAAAATCAAATCTTTAAAGACAAATTGTTGCAATCTTTGAGCCTCTAGCAAGGCCTCCATGGAGAGAAAATGCATAGTCATGTACTAAACCCTACTTCCTAAGACCCTCTGTTATCTCCCTGTAACACTATTGGCTACATTCCAGAAACCCAAAGGCTATAGGTCAACTCACCCAGACCCCAGACTATTGGCTAGTTATCCCAATCCTACCTAATTCTATAAAAACCCCTACTTCTGCCCAGTTCGGCAGAAGACGCCGTTCCTGGACCCCTTCGCGGAACCCCCAATAAAGACTTCGTGGAATGCGTCGCTCGGCTCTTCTCGTCTCTTCACCCCTGAGCTAGCAAAGCGACTACCTGGCAAGCTGCGAGCTGAAATCACTGAGAGCTGAAATCACTAAAAGAGCTGAACCGCCTGATAGCCTCAGGCTGAGCTTGCCAGGATAGTCCACGGCTAGGGCATCTGCCGGAGGTCTTCAGGACAAGAGCCGCTCCTGGGACCGAGACCGGGACCTCGCTGTCCGGGCAAACTAAAGCGGTACCGGGGGTCTGACTGCCAGCCCGGCAGGCCACCCGGGCAAGGCGGGCAACCCCCGGTCACCGTTTTAACAAATAACTAGAATTTTAAAACAGGTCTCCTGTAGTGTCCTGTTCTTGTACTTTCCAGACAGATACTTAGGCAGGTATCCAAATCCATGCCAGCAATCACATGCAGCATGAGGGATTTGCTGATTCAAGTTAGCCACCTGACCAATAGCACACAGAAAATCACAGTCACACAACAGACGTTCTAAGAGGTGTTAATTGAACCAGAAACAATAAAAAACCCCAAACCATGCAACAAGAAAATTGAAAGTAGTGTATTTGAATACCTTTTCTAGAATATAAATTCTCAGAGGTTAAGATAGGTAAAAATAGCAAAACAGACTTTAAGGTACACAGCTGTGTAAATATATTTTTAAATATTAAATATTAATTTTTTAAAAATTAAATTTTTTTATTATGTCTGATAACTTTTTTTTTGTTTTTAAAAAAGTTTAGACTACTTAAATAGAGAAACTGAGACATCTTCAAAAAAACAATGCATTTGCATCGCAGAGAACTGCTACGTCCAGTGAAATGAAATAATGAAAAAAGAACTGATCTACAAATCATTTTTAATGAGCTATTTAGAGCTTATAAAAGACCAGAATGAATGCTTCCCACAGCATTCAGGAGATCAGCTCCTGATTAAGATTCAATTAGCATTAACAATAGCAAAGATTGATGCAACTAACAGATGTAGGACTTGTAATTTCAAAAGTATGTACTATTCAGCACAGTCACAAGAGTAAGGAACTGGACTTAAATGGACTCCTATCTCTCCTCAGTCTCCAATTAAACAGGCAAATAAACAAACAAACAAAAAATAAACTTCTATACACTCAGATGAATTGTAGGTGGAGGATCAAAAATAAAAATCCTGACCATAGAAGCTATTGTACAGCATTGACATTAAAGAGAAAAAGGAAACTAAAAAAAAAAAAAACTTTCTTTTAAATGAGCTCCAGTTGAAGAAAGACGCATTCTAAAAGGAAGAATAAAATTAATTTTTTTTATTACAATAAAATACTAGCCTTATTTTTTCTGAAAGTGTAAAGAAAGATACTACTTCAACCACTGAAAAAAATCTTGATTTAGCTTCATAATTACAAAGGAACATCTCTAAGGAACCTGTTACTTGAAAAAAAAATAAATCCAAACATTAAGGCTAGGAAAAAAAAAACAGCTAGAACTCCACTAACTGTAAACTCTGTGCAAAATCCAAAACCTGAATGCACTGTGTTTCTCATGAAGAAAAAAAAGGAAAAAAAAAAAAAGGAAAAAATCCTATCAATGGATTTTCCCATAATATGATCCTGGAAACAGATGAATCATTTTTGAAGTAACTTTGAAAACAAATCCCTTTTCTTTTCCATGACATGGAAAATTCAGCCAAAACAGTTAAAACTTTGGCGGTGTTCTAACAAATGAAATCAGATGTTGATAACAGACATATCATACAACTTTACCCATAAAATTCTACAATTATTTTCTTAAGACTTTTTTTTCTCTGAAGAAAAACTACATATGCATTGAAATATCAACTGCATTGTGTTCTGCATTTCACATATCTTTACTTACTCCAGGCAAAACTCAACTTACAAAAAGTTTATTCTGCTACATTGTATACGGGTTTCTCTAAACTATAACACATTTTGTGTCTTGATTTTCTAGAGCTGAATGATGGTGATGATAAGGTTGAGTATTCATGGGTAATAATCAACCAGGCCAACAAGGCAGACATCCTGGTGGCAGTCTTATAGATGCCCAATCAGGATAAAGGGCAGATGGAATATTCTGTAAGCGGCTGGCAGAAGTCTCACAATTGCTATTCCTTGTTCTCATGAGGTACTTCAACATACTAGATGTCTTGAAAATACAAAAGAAAAAGGTAATAATCTAGAAGGTCTCTGGAGTGTGTGGTAGATGACTTCCTGCTGCACTTGGTGAGAGCCACCCAGGGAAAAGGCCCCCTGGACCTGTTGTTTGTGAACAGAGAGGGAATTCTGGGTGGTGGTGGAAGGCTGTGTTGAGCACAGCAATCATGAAATGACATAATTTTTAAACCTTGCAGAAGGAAGGAGAGGGCAGTCAGGAGAACAGTTACCTTGGAATTCCAGAGGGAGGACATTGGCCTATTTAGGAGATTGGTTGATAGAGTCCCTTGGGAGGAAGTACTCTAGGACAAAGGAATCTAGGAAGGCTGCATATTCTACAGGAAGGTACATCTGAAGGTTCAGGCATAGGATCATCATGCTGCACATGCCTGACAACCACGGGATTAGGCCCAGTCAGTATAGGTTTATGAAAGACAGGTCCTACGTTACCAACCTGATCTTCTGTGGCAAGGCAACTCACTTAGTGGATGAGGGAAAGGCTGTGAATGTTGTCTACCAGGACCTTAGCAAAGCCTTTGACATTTTCTCACAGCTGCCTTCTGCTCATGGCTTGGATGGGTGCACTCTTTGCTGGATAGAAAAACTGGCTGGACCTAGGGAGTGGTGGTGAATGGTGCTACATCCAGCTGGTCAGTAGCTCCCCAGGTCTCGGTATTTGGGCCAGTTCTGTTTAACAGCTTTAACAACACTGGACAAGGGGACCAAATGCACCCTCGGTCAGTTTACAGACAAACACCAAGCTGGGCAGCAGGGATGATCTGCTGGAGCGTAGGAAGGCTCTGCAGAGGGACCTAGACAGGCTGGATCAACGGGCCAAAGCCACTGGTATGACATTCAACAAGAAGCGCTGGGTCCTGCACTTTGGCCACAACAACCCCAGGCAGTGCTACAGGCTGGGACAGAGTGGCTGCAAAGCTGCCTGGTGGGAAAGGACCTGGGGGGGCTGGTCAACAGCAGCTGAACATGAGCCAGAGTGTGCCCAGGTGGCCAAGAAGGCCAGTGGCATCCTGGCCTGTATCTAAAATAATGTGGCCAAGAGGACTAGGTTAGTGCTCTATAACCAGAACTGGTGCAGCCTCGGATCCTGTGTTCAGTTCTGAGCCCCTTAATATCAGAAAGATATTGAGGTGCTGAAGCATGTCTGGAGAAGGGCAATGAAGCTGGTGAAAGATCTGGAGCACAAGTCTTATAAGAAGCAGCTGTGGGAGCTTGCATTGTTCAGACTGGAGAAAAAGAGGCTCAGAGAGATGACCCTTATTGCTCTCTACAACTTTCTGAAAGGAGGCTATAATGAAGTGGGGGGCCAGCCTCTTCTCCCAGGCAACAAGTGATAGGACAGGAGGAAAAGGCCTCTAAACCCAGGTTTACATTAGATAATAGGAAACATTGTTTCACAGAAAAGGTTGTCAGGCACTGAAACTGAAGCTGCCCAGGGAAGTGGTGGAGTCACTGTATCTGGGGGTATTAAAAAGATGTGGCACTTAGGGGCCTACTTTAGTGGTGGACTTGGCAACGCTGAGTTACTTTGATGATCTTTAAGTTCTTTTCCAACCTAAATGATTCTTTCCTATTCTAAAAATAATAGCTATATTTGACAGCTGAGAATGGAAACAAGAAAGCATAGAAACATGATAAAGACAAACAGATTTTGCTCATATAAAATTTAATTACCTGTGAAGATAGGCATCAGAATAACTATAGCAATTTTTATTCATTTGCTATAGTGTAATATCCAGAGACTCCAAACTGGATGCTATAAACACTTTGCGAAAGATACTATTTTTTAATTTAATCAGTAATAAGGATGCTTACCCATGGAATGCTGTCAACATCCAAAACAATCTGTATTTAGGCACTTCTCATTTTTGTTCTTATGATAGGAACAGTGCTATTTACAACGAAAATATGCATTTATCTAACCATTTACAGCACTCATCTTTTTTGACTCCACATTTATCAGCATTAATACTTGCATGGAAAAAAGTTTGTCTACTGACATTGTCATTTTCATCTTATCTGTAAATAACAAATACAAAAATAAAATACAACAGTAATTTCAACAGTTTGTACTGCAGCACTGCAAACATGTAGATTTTTAGACTATTCATTTGATACATAGGCAAGCACATGCAGAAATAAGTCATGCCTTTTTGGTTTTGTGAGAAATGTACAAATGTTGTTTCCGTATTATCACAGTGAAATCTTCCACTCATTTAAGAATTACCTCAGCAGGACAACACTGGCTTTAATTCTAATACTGAAAGTCTCCATTCACTGACAATGAAGTACTTAGGTGCCAACACACTACAGGGATGTCACAAGAAGCGAATCATGCAATTGAATGAAATGGTTGAAACAGGGTGCTTCACAAGATTATAAAATCTGGTACCTCTGCAGCATTAAGCAACGCCCATAACGCTCTTTTGAGTATTTCAATGCTATTCACATTGCATATGTAGCTCATCTACTAAACTGTTACACAGCATGCAAGTCAGAGAAATGTGGTCCAAAATTCTATTTGACTTGAGTATTACCAATGAGTCTGGAGTCAAAATATGGTGCTTCTACATAATGTTTTTTTAAGCAGTGGCAACGCTGTAAATGATACCCTGAAGAAGGAAGTTATTCTTTAGCCAATCTACAAAAATATTTGGGTAGTATCACAAAAAATCCAAAATGTTTTATCAGAGAGGACACTAGAATAAAAAAACTTATAATATATATAAGAGAAAACTAGTAGTACCAAATTTATTAAAAGCAAGGTGAGGCATTTTTACAAATAACTGAACACTGGCTAGATGCTCACACTGATGGTCACATTGATCCACCCCAGAATAATGAGGGAAGGAAAAGAACTTGTTAAACCACTCTCAATTCTCTACAAACAGTCAGTGTTAACTGGAGAAGTTCCAGCTGACTGGAAATTAGCAAATGCAAAGCCAATCTATGAGAAGCAGCTGAAGGGTGATTCAAGGAACTACAGGCCTGTCAGCCTGACCTCAGTTCCGGCAAGGTTATGGAAGAAATGATCCTGAGTGCCATTATGTGGCACATGCAGGACAATCAGGGGATCAAGCCCAGCCAACGGGCATTTATCAAAGGCAGGTTCTGCTTGGTCAACCTGACCTTCTTCTAAGGCCAAGTGACCCACTCAGTAGATGAGGGAAAGGCTGTTGGTGTACGCCATCTAGACTTCAGTAAAGCCTTTGAGAGTCTCCCACAGCACCCTCCTAGATGGATGAGCACCCTGGTAAATAAAAACCGGGCTGGATGGCCAGGCTTGGAGAGTTATGGTGAATGGTACTAAATCCACCTGTGGGTCACTAACGATGTTCCCAGGGCTCAGTTTTGGGGCTGGTCCCTGTTTAACATCTTTTTGGATTATCTGGACCTGGGGATTCAGGGCACCCTCAGTAAATTTGCAGAAAACACTAAGTTGGGTGGGAGTGTTGATCTGCTGAAGAGTAGGAAGGCTCTGCAAGGAAACCTGGACAGACTCAACCAGTGAGCTGAGGACAATACCATGAGGACAAAAGGGAAGTGCTGGGTCCTGCACTCGAGTCCCAGCAACCCCATGAAGCCTGACAAGCTCAAGAGCTGTTCAGCAGAAAGGGACCTGGGGGTGCTCAGTATGACCAGCAGTGTGCCCAGGTGGCCAAGAAGATGAATGGCATCCTGGCCCCTATTGAGAGCAGTGTGGCCAGCAGGACCAGAGATGACAGAGATCAGATCACCCTCCTGCACTTGGCACTGCTGAGGCCACACCTCGAGTCCTGTGATCGGTTCTGGGCCTCTCACTTTAGAAACGCCATTGAGGTGCTGGAGCGTGGCCAAAGGGCAACAAGGCTTGTGAAAGGTCTGGAAAATGTGTCTTGGGAGGAATGGCCGAGGGGCTGGAGTTGTTTATTCTTGAGAAGAGGGTCTTGCTGCTCTCTAAAACTACCTGAAAGGAGGTTGTAGTGAGGTGGGGACCACTCTCTTCTACTGTATATGCAGTGAGAGGACCAGAGGACATGGCCTTAAGCTCAGATAGGGGAGATTGAAGTACTAGGAAAAAAAAAATCAATGTTAGGGTGGTCAGGCATTGGAATAGCTTGCCTAGGGTGGAGCCACTATCCCTGGAGATGTCTAAGGGGTAGCTGGATCTGGATTCAGTGGTTTAGGGGTTATAGTGTTAGTTCTGGGTTGACAGCTGGACTTCATGATCTTAAGGGTCTCTTTCTTGATGATTCTATGACTTTTAGACAGTTTAATGGAAGTCCTAGAGTCTGGACACATTTTTTTATAGCTTTCACTATAACATAATAGAAAATGAATTATGAATTTTGGCCTAATCACATGTCACTTCTCTAAAGAGTTTGCAATCTGATTAGTCAAAACCACTACTGAATACACAAACAATACTGTGTTGAATACAAAGAGAAATTCTGGCAGCAGGACTTCATCAGACCAAAGGAAGTCATTATTTCAAATGTGTTTCAGCATCATCCTTTACTTCACCTTTTTCTTTTTTTTTTAATAAATTATAATCTATAGAGAAATTTTAATGAAAGTTATCTGAAATAATCAAACCAAGCAATGTTGAAACCTTAGCTAGAGTTCTATCACCATACCCAAAACTGCCAAACATGTTAAGGTTTATTAGATTTCCAGAGGTTCAACAACACATAAAAATCAGCTGTCTTGGTAACATAAAATTTTCCATGACATAAAACTAAAACCTCTTCCATAAAGTTACAATATTTTTACTTGTTATTTACATAAATAAATGGAGCACAATGTGTTGAAAGGCTCTATCAGAATTTCATTAACTTCTAGAATGACTTCTGAAAACTTTTATGAGTTCAGAGGGGCAGTGAGCTTTTGAGGTACACTAAATGTGTATATTGTGCCACTAGTTCCTTAAATCATTCCCCTTTCTTTTCATTTACCCCGGTTATCCTTCTCCTAATACTCAGCATGATTCTGAAATCTGATCTGCTGGTAATAAACATCTTGATTCTGTTTCCAAGATTACACCCTTATTTAAAGGTCATCTAAATTAAAAACTCATTAAAAGAAATGCCTTCTTTTGTCTTCAA
>VXBU01015033.1:79082-200048 GCA_013400315.1 Bombycilla garrulus
TAGTAATAAAGAGGCATATTTTTTTTCTATCTCCTTTCTAGTCTTTCTCTAATTAATGACAGAGGCAGATCAACACAGGAAAATGAAGCTGCAACTCATTCAGATTTGGCTTCTTTAGCACAAGAGCAATAGTAGCAAAGACAAAAAGCCACAGAATTTACAGTTAGGTAGCATTTAATGAAGAAATTCCCTAGCATTTTGAATATGTACTCTGTTTACAGAGTAAAGAAAGCCTCTAAACAAAACCAAGATCCAGTTGGAGGATGTTCTACCAATGACTGCATAACTAATCATTAGAAATCATAACACACATTCCACAGAGGCCAATATTAAATTGAGTTACTGTCATGTGTGTATAGTCTTCTGGTCTATTCAATCAAATTCTGGCTGCTTAAAACCCAGAGGGACAAGTTCTGTTCTTAGTTATACAGCTGTCCTCAATGGAAATTGTCAAGAACACAGGCCAAGAAGTGTTTAAAGCGCAGTATATGTTTAAAGAAATGTTCACATTAATTCAGATTTTATTTTTCCGTATGAGAACTATACAGTGAAAAACATGACTTGTCCATATAGCACATGCTAAATTTTTTATTACAATGGAGATTAAGAATACTATGTTTTGCAAAGATTATTCTTTATAAGCTTGTAAAAAACCCACTTATTCAAACCATACCCAAAAAAAAGGCAACTGTGTAACAGTCTTCATAGCTGGCCTCCAAAATCACCAGAAGTAATAACCTCTAAAACAGATGATTTTCTTTTGGAATTCAGTCAACTCATGACACTCAGCAAGTGGAGAAACAACAAGATACAGTGAAGACACCTGAGCAGTATTTAAGTTCCCAGGTTGATATTTCCACACAACATACTGCTCAGGAATTCTATGATGCCTTTCATGTCCTACAGGCAGTATGCAACTGTTACCAGTTTCACCCCTACTCAAAAATTGCTAAAAGACATGCCAAGAAGGCCCTGAATAGATAGCATTGAAAGCACATTAAACTAATAAGCCTTAAACAGAATCATCTTGGGAAAATATGATGTAGGAACAAAAACTAATAGCTTCTAACCTTCAACATTCCCTCAGTAAAATAACTGTTTAATTAAGCACAAAATTATAAAATATTTTGATACTGAAAATTATAAAATATTTTCTTTATTAAAATAAGGACAACAATTTATACCAATTTTCTAGTTTCATTCTAGAGTCACTTCAACATTTTTAGAAGATTAAGTGTTTGCTATGACAAATATAAACTAAAACACTGTAATTAGAAGCAGAGAGGTGTCTGATGAACAATCATATTCTACAAACAATATTAACTACATTATCCTGTCTGTGGAATCTGGAAAAAAATATACTTCAAAATTGCAGAAATGTTAAATGTGAAATATTTATTCCAGATTTTTAATCCAAACAAAACCAACTTACTATACTATTTGTTGGAGCCTGGTCGTAATTAAATACAGGAAGGATATTAAAACTTCCAAGAGATTTTTTTAAGCCACAACAGAAGAAAAGGCACAATTGCATAATTGGAACCAAATCCAAACCCCACTTCCTTCTTATTTACCAGTATCATCTAAAGGACACTATTTAGATGCTGAAAGGTCTGGAGCTTACAACTGTGAATCATCTAAAAGTCAAAAATCTCAAAGGAATTGTACAACATGGGTTAAAAGTTTATAGATGAGAGATATAGAAAGTTTCTGCTCACTGCAAAACCACATCCTAAGAGTTACCATATCTCTCATTCAAAAAAATCCAAGAATCCTATTTTGTCACGGGGAAAGAAATCTTCTTTGGTAGTAATAAGTGTTTAAAACACTGAATTTGAAAGAAAGATATATATTTTAAGGTATTCTAAAATAATACTTCTTCATAAAACAGGATCTCACTTATATTTGGTTCTACACATGTTGGAAATACAAAACTAGCCAGTGGGATAGTTCTTTAAAAATTTCAGATCAGTTTTGTTGGCAGTTGAATTCAATTCAATGATCTTTGTTATTTTCATATGCCTGTGCAGGAAATTAGTACCAAAAGCATTCTCCAGCCCTCCCCTCAAAAGAAAAAAAAAATATTAAAAAAATTTCAATATTCTTGCATTTCTACAAGGCATGTAGAAAAGTGATAGCCCAGACACAGATGGACATTTAGATGCTAAGTTTTCTGCTATAAAATAAACCAAGCAGTTTTCAAGATTTTCTAATTACCTGAGTGACTTAATCCCTGGGATTTTTTATTCCTTTTTGACACAGTCAAAGCCACCAACACTGAACAATGAAGACATATGTATTGGCCAGGTTCACAATTTTCAGTTCAGATGGAGAGATGAACAAAAAATCCAAGCACACTGCTATAGTAGCTCAGTGCATGAAATGCTGACAAAACCAACGAGTTTCATAAAAGACCCTGCCGTCACAACATTATAAGTAGGATAGTTCAGTACACATAGAAGATTCCTTTTTTTCTCATTAAAAATTACTACACTTCAGCAAAACTCATGCTGAAGGAAAAGTTATCACAATGTCTCTGTTTGACCCCTATGTCCTACCATTAATCAACACCAACAAGACCCTAATAAACTGAAAGTCTAAAACTTTAGGTTCCTTATTTTTTTGGAAGCATCCATGTGAAACGCCAAAAAGTCCTTCATTTTAAACATTCATCACATGAGGAAAAGCTAGCTTTATATACCCAATTGGAAGGTAAAACCAAAATCTCTTTGGAAACATGTATCTTTAAAGACCCTGATCATAACACAGTAATTGTCTAACTTTAAAAAAAACTCATTACCATCAGAAGTATTGCAAGAGTAATTTATTTATTTACATTAATTTTTAGATCTGTAGTTCTTTTCCTTAGTGCAGACACTCACCCTTAAAGACTTATAGGTAGCCACTAGCCTTACAAAAGAAAAGAAAACAAACCAAGAAACTTATGTTCTGAGACTCAGTTGCCACTATGTTTCTCTTCACTCATTTTAACACATCTTTTTAAAGGGATTAATCACATGCTTTGGTGAAAAAGAATAAATCCTCCTCCATAAATACTTCCAATTGAATAGATGTTCTCTATTCATGATTACAGTCTTGGGCTAACACCCTAAAATTAATTTGGACTGAAGCAACAGGGTCATCTAAAACAAAAGAGCTGTTTTCTGAATAACATCTTTTATCCATACTCTGTTCCAATATACCAAATTATTTGAATTTCATTTACCCAACATTGAAGTAAATAAAAACAATTCTTTTTCAATGAGAGTGTGCATTTATGGAATTATTTCTTAATAACTTTTAGACAACTATAATTTGATAATGAGCAGGGAAAGGGGTAATGTTTATAAAAAACCAAAAAAACTCCTAAGCTTTTCCTTGACCATTTAGCACTGCTTCAACTAATCATGCAGAAGACAAACACCATGTCATATGCTTTGTTCACTAACATCTATCTAGGTCTTCAACCTCTTCCTTGTGCATGTTAGTGAGTGGCCCAAAGGACATGTTCAGATGGAAATTTAGCAATATAAGAACACTTCTGTGTATAGACAAAGCTACCCTAATCAAGGAAAAAGGTTATAAAGACAAATGAGGTAACAAAATAAGCTAAAATAAGAGAGCTACAGAAACACCTAATTTCAACTCTTCTGACAGGTATAATGTGAAGAAAAATACAGTCAAACAAAGTTGAAAACAATGGAGCACTGTGGTTGCTTTAATTAGGACTGCATACAATTTTGATGTACATTTTAAAACATAAAAATTCCTCTGCATCATGTTGGTACCAGCAAGTACCTACATTAGCAAGACAACGTATTGTCTGATCATATGCAGCTCATATCAATGTCACTTGCTTTTTTAAAATTATCAATCATTGCACCAATTGTGTTCAAATATTCCAAGAAGAGTTCTCATTATTTGTAGTATATGCTATATCTTTCATGATTAAAACAAACCTTGCCTTTAATGCCTAGGAAAAATGCTCCACCTTCAGGCTTACTTCATTCTTTAACTCACAGAGCCAAAAGGCAGACCTCCTGGATTACATTACTTTGAAACTTGGGTGATACTTTAATACTCTGGGTAATTTTGCACGTCATTCAGTCACTCTAGAAGTAACTTTATCCAGTGCCAAAGCCTTCCCTTCAACATTGGTTTTACCAGTTAGGTTTGTCTGACTCCAATTACTCACTACAACTGTTACAATCTCAGTGTATCATAAACGTTGATTAATCTGTTTTTAAACATGTCAAATATCCTTGATTAACCTATGAGAATATGGCAGTCCTCTGCCAAAAGTGAAAACCAAACTTAGTGCAGTAGTAGCAATAACCATGCCCTATAAAATGGTAGCTACCAGAGTAGCAGGTTAAGAGAACGATCCCGAATATCTTTATTTTTGTTGTCATTAGTTCTACTAACTAATGCACATTAATTATATGCAAATGGTATTCTTAGGTTCAAACATCTACACAACAAAAAGCAATTTTTTTCACAACTCCTACCTGAGTTGACAAGAGATTGCAGTCAATGTGTAGTCCTTTTCCCGTCTTATACCTCTGAAGTAAACCAGCCATAATTGCTCCATATGTATACAGCCCAGTAGCAAGGTCTGTCATTGCTACACCTGCTCTAACTGGCTCACCATCCTAAGAGAAAAGAAAACACCCCAAAATGAAACAAGACTAACAAATAAAACAACAAACAAAGAAAAAATTAAAAGCAGGAAAATAAGCAGAGACAATACAACTGTGCGGGGTTGGGATCTGATTGGCATGGCAGAGATATGGTGGGATGACTCCTGTGACTGGAGTGTTGGAATGGGGGGATACAGGCTCTTTAGGAAAGGCGGCCAAAGGAGACAAGGAGGCAGTGTTTCCCTCTATGTCAACGACCAGCTGGAGCACACAAAGTTTCACTGGATGGACGAAGAGCTGACTGAGAGCACAAGAGGGCAACTGCAGGTAACATTCTAATCCTGCCGCGTGCACACATCCAGGGATACGGAGTGGATGGGTTCCTCGATAGATAGATCGCAGTGGCCTCTAATTCACAAGCCCTGGTCCCCATGGGGGGCTTCAACCACCCCAGTACCTGTTGGAGAGACAACAACATAGAACCATGTGCTGTAGGAAAAGATCAGGTTCAAGACCATCTAGGGAACCTGAAGGTGCCTAAGCCCATTGGACTGGATGACATACACCTGCAGGATCCCTGGGATTTGGCAGTGGCAATGGCTAAGCCACTATCCAACATATTTGAGAAGTCATGTAGTACCAGGAAGTTCCCACTGACTGGAAAAATGGAAACGTAACCCCCATATTTTAAAAGGGTAATAAAGAAGACCCAGGGAACTATGGGCCCACCGGTCTCCTATTCCTATCCAGAAGGATTATGGAGCAGATTTTCCTGGAAACTATGCTAATTTGTGACAGCCAACACAGCTTCACTATGGGCAAATTGTGCCTGACAAATATAGTGGCCTTCTATGATGGGGTTACAGCAGTAGTAGATCTGGGAAGAGTGACTGATGTCATCTACTTGGACTTGTGCAAAGCATTTGACACCCTCCCACACGGCTCCCTTGTCTCTGAACTGGCCACTTGGTAGATAAGGAAGTGGTTGGATGGTTGCACTCGGTTGCAGATAGTGCAAGAAATTAGTATCTTTGAGTGAACTGATGCATAAAAACTACCACTGAAAACCAGGTACTCTTGCAGCATGTACACAAAACTGCCACTTTATGATGCCACATGCTGCAAATCATGAAGGATTTATTATGCAACTATTTGTCCCTAATAACATAATCACCATAATCACATAATCACTGGTGATCTTCAACTCACCAGTGCAAAAAGAAATAATGTTAGAGACAAGAGAAGCTAGTGAAGACTAAGTTTACAGTACGCTGACACAGGTGCCTCTCTGTTTAAAAGGCAGAACCATATTGCTTCATTTTTCTCACTTCCTTTTTCTCCTTCCTCTTCAGTCCCTCCCCAAGTCAAAGTTCAGTTTTGTATTTCCCATTTTACATATTCCAAGCTTCTAGTAAGAAAACAAAAACAAATTTTTGTTTACACATGAAAATATTACAAAATCAAATACACACAAATTCTGACTGAAGTCACTGAAAAGTTGTTTGCTCAAATATCCTTTTTCTGTATGTCATCCCTTTTCTGGCATCAAGAGAAGGATCTTCATGTTACATCATGTAATCACTGGCATGATATTCTTCCCCTCTGAAATCAATGGCAAAATGAACTTCTAATTTCAGCCCACTAGGCATTTATCATAGTGCTTCTTCTGAAATATTCTCCATTTCCTACTCTGAAAAGTTTAAGGTCAGGTGATCAGATTATCACAGCAGTTCCTTATTTTCAAGTGTTACTTTTTGTTTGATTTTTTTTCAAGTTTTCAAGCTTTGAAGAAAAATAGCAGTTCAAAGCTAATGAGACACTTGCAGAGTTCTGACACCCAAGTAAGCCTACCATACTTAAAATAATTACAACCAACAAATAATAACTGTTTGGCAAGTTACCATAAATGTATTTAAACTAATGTAGCATAAATTCAGTAAAATTGAATTTACAGAATTATTTTAATTAGCCATGTCTAACCTGCAAAGTGTAATTATTGTAATAATGATCTTCCAAATAAGACTGCAAGAATTGTTTCCTGATAATTATTTAAAAAAGAATGTCTTAGCTTCATGTAAGAAAATCTTCACCATCATTTTTCACTTGCACTCCAACTGAATTTACACAAATCTGATATCAAGTCATACATGTTATTATATTTTTCTTTAAAAAAATTTAATTTATTATCAACTACTGTAATAGAGCAATTCTGAAATAAAAGAGTAACAGTATTTTCTACATCAGGCAGAAAAAGCTGGTATTTTATTCATATCATGGAACTGACTAAAAATTACAAAAACTGTATAAAATACTGAAACAAATTTTTTAAAAATTAGTTATTCTCATTCAAACCGCAGTAAAGATTAGTCTGTGATTATCCATAGCCTAGACATCCATAGGATGACCTATAAACTACACAATATTAAAGTGAACACTGTTTTAAGAAGTATAATTTTTTTGAAGAATTTCTTATTTTTTCCTTCTTCCAGACTCTACACTAAGCTATTTCAGCCTCCCAATAGAAAACACAACTCAAAGGTTCTAGCTATTTACCACTCTTACTGTACCAAGCTCTGGGGAAAACCAGGAAAGTTCATTTTTCACTTTTATATGCACAGGTCTACTGAGAAAACTAAATAGCCCATTAGAGGTTTTTGCTCCTCAGAGTTACCACAAAGAATTAAAAGAAAAAACAAAACAAACAAAAACCCCAAACAAACAAGAAAAACCCACACAGCAAAAAACCATAAGCACACACAAAAATACCCAGCCAAAACCAAAAAATTAACTCATATTATCTGCAAGTAATCAGTTTGTTAAATTGTTCTTTCTTTATTATAACCACTGCATTACATTCACTGGGTTGACAAGAAACCAAAAAGACTTTAGATTTTGCAAATAGATATGCTGCAACATTCTTGGCTTGAAAACACTTTCCACTGTTTTCAGAGTGTCATTAATTTCACCCTTGAGAGAGAACGCTGCGAAGATGGAGAAATTTGGATTATTTTAATAGGTCGTTATATATGAATTCCAGAATCTTCCTCATCAAGTACTAAACCATCTAATGTTTAAAAGCAAACACTTCTTTTGCCTCAGTAAAAAGTTCACCTTTATTTCTAAAAATACTTTCACAATTTCCCCTTACAGAACACTCCTACAAACCACTAGCACTATATTCCTATGTTATTTTTAACATGTTGGCTTTCCTTTACCCTAACACTCCACAACCTATAATTTTGAACCAGTCCACACAATTTCTAGCCATCCTTGGTCTTTTTATGAAGACTCATGACTAGCTGCACTGTCTCACCATTTAATCAGCTTTAACCAGCTCCTGTGCCATAAACCAGTCTTTCTGTGGCAGGATGCACAGGTGTAAGTACTGTGAAATGGATTCATTCAGGCTTTTATTCCTGTCCTGCAGAGCAACGGATGTGAAGCTGTTTTACATGAGGGATAAAGCTACACACACACAGAAATACCTTCCTTTAGACAGAGCTTCTGCCAGCACAACAATACTTTTGTGTAGCTAACATACCAGCTACCTGGGCAAAGCAAGGATCTATACAGTGTCTTTTATTCAAGCAAGTTATTTCAAAAGTGACAAACATCACCACCCCTGCCAGATAAAATGATATTATCATTCTGATAGGAAGACCAAACATAGTCTTAACCTGGGAGAATGTGTCTTAAGCAAACAAAGCCACCATCCAGCCTCAAGGTCCGGTGGAACCCTAAATTAGGCACAGCATCAGGACTCGCCCTAAAGATTCATACTAGTAGAGCATACCTTTTGTTTTCAAATCACTGTGTTTTGTTATTGCTCAATCTCATAGTTTACCCTTTTATTCCTAATTTTTGCTCTTTTTAAAATTCCTTACAACTTGTCAATATATAGCCACAACATGCTTTAGAAGCTTCCTTTCCTGATTTTTTCTTGCCCTTTGACATAATTTTTCTTCCCAAACTTACATCAATAATACAAAAATCATCCATTTAAAATGAAAATTGTTTTGAAATGACATGCTTAATAAAAGCATACTAAGTCCACTAGTCTTTACAGATGTCAAATAATTGCTGAAGCTAATATGAACCAGCAATGGCTGTATTTTTCAACAGCTCTGAGCTATATATACCATGTGTATTCTTTCATAACAGTTTGTTTGGTACTAAACCAAAGAATGGCCTCTCTGGATTGCACATTAAATGCTGTCTCATATTCACTAACACAAAAATGTTTTTTTCCACAAGACAGAATACACCACCAAAAAGATACTTCAGATATTGAAGACCACATGCAATAATCCACTAGGAGATGGAAGGGGATTTGTAACCAAAATGGGAATTAATTAATTTTAAGTTATTGCCTTGATGAGTCATGGGAATTTTCATCAAATGGATATTCATCTGGCACTGATATAACTGAATATATTAAGTAAAAGCTTTCTGTTCACCAAATATGAAACTTGAAAGTAGTGTTTAACCAGGAAATATCTATAAATTATGTCGTCCAAGACAATAAAAGTGTCATCAGTGCAAACTTTGTCTTTTAGCACATTTTAATTTATGTAAAGAAAACCTGAATGTGTCCTGAAGAACTACTTTCCTTCAAAATGGGTTTGTGTTAGCAATTTACATGAAACAGATTTCCCTCATAAACACATTAAAATTTCAAAGTTGACAGGTGTGATACACTTCTAATACAGAAGTAATCATATACATTTTATTCTCAAAACAAATCTGACCCTAGTCCACCTATTCAAATGAACTTATTAATTCTAGTACATTAATGCCACGTTATCTAGTCAACAAACAATTTAAGCTCTATTANATGTTGACTGAAACAAGATTTTATACTTTTGTTCACACTTAGTTTTGTGAAATTTTAAACACTATTCTCTCATATGAACATAAATGTAAAAAAAACAAGACAGAATATTTTACTATCATTAATACTTTGCTATTTTAAAGTAAGTTTCAAACAAGCATACAATATGACTTTACAGCCACTTGGTTAAGTTTTCGCTACAACAACAAAAAGCACATTTGATTTTTTGGAGTCATTGACTACTTAAGTCTTTGAAACAATACTGTCCCTCTATACATGAAAAAATGGTTTTGAGAAACTAAGGAAATGCTACATAAACAACCTCAAATAAAGGAAAATAAGCCAATTTTAGCATGTTTATTTTAATCATGTGAAAGAGTGACTAAGTTTGAATTAATTGTTAGAAGCCCCCAGTGAACAGGCAAAGCTGTTACTGACAATGACTAAATGATTCCTATGATTACATTACCTCAAGTCTTGGTGAGGTGATGCAAACATCTGGTTTTCCAGTGTAGATCTTAGCACAATCTTTTAATGAAATCCATCTTCATAACAGCCACTGAGGACTATTACTTTCATAATATTACTTGCATGCAATTATTCATTATAACAGTTATTTATTCTGGCATTCACATATCATTGAAAAGCTGTACAAAAGTCCTGTGTTTTTCAATCTTTCTATCTACTTTTCTTTATTCATATTGTACTAACAACATCTGCCCCTTTCTAACAGTTTTTATACCCTTTGAATTTTGATTGGTATATTTTGAAGTGTGCATGAGGTTTCTGGCATTGTATTGAAGTATTAACCTCTACTCTATAGACACAACATTAGATTTACTTACACTACAGTTACTGTGATCAGTCATTGCTTAGTGTATATGTGCATTATAAATTTGAAGGGAAGTGCTTGTAAGGACTGCGCTCAGTTTCATGTCTCCTCACATTCTGAGATGGGACATCCCATGAGCACATACAAATAACACAGTAGAAATGGACAGTCCCAGAAAACTAGGCACAAGATGTTTCAGCTTACTCAGTCCAAAAATGCTTGATTTTGGCTTTTTTTCCCTAACAAAAAGGGTAACTCCGGTAACAATAGTTGCCAGAAGTACGAACTTCTGATGTTTGCCATTGTTCTCAGTAGAAAACAAGTCTATTGGCAGAGTATCAACCCCACAACAGAGTTGTGTCCTGATCATGTGTGGTTAGCTTTCAACAACCTACTCAAATAGCTGACACTTAGTACAGAAACTTTATGAATTCCTTTTTTATCCAGAACATGCAAGTACTGTACTCACAAGATCTGCACTACTGCTTCCAGAGCACTAGGAGAACCACCACAGAACAGTATCTAGCATTTATAATGCACAGAACAGACTGGTAACATTACCTCACTTGAAAAGGGACATTTGATGACCACATTCCCTGCATCTGTAGGTGATTCAAGACAGCTTAATTAAATGCTTATTTGACCAGCATTTTTCTGAAGGTGAAGACACATGCTGTGTACCTCTAGAACCCAGATATTAAACTACTGTTCTTCTTCCTGCTCTGCCATAACTGCCAAAGATCTTAGGTGTCAATGGGAATAGGCAGCACATAAAGCTTTTCCAGAAATGCATGGCATCTGTCTTCCTATTTGCAGGCACAACAATTGAAAAACACCCACTTTTTGTCAGATTTATCTAGACAGCTTCACAATTCCCACTTTTACGGAGGGAATATCAATATCCAAGCATCAGTGAGATTTTACACTGATAGGTATTGTTCTATCATCCAGCTGTCAACAATATGTCTACTACAACTCTGCAAATGACCAATAATAGGTTAAGATACATTGCCAATTTATTCACTAGAGATTTAGGATTTTTTTTTCTTTAATTTTCTTTAATTTTCTGTTTCTTGAGCATTTCTTCTTTACAAGCTTGAAGTAAAGTACTATTATTTTCTCAGATTACCTCAGATGGGAACACTTGTTGGACTCAGGAGGTTTTGCATAACAGACGTGCTAGCACAGGCTGACTTGTTCCATGCAGCAGCCAGTTTTGGTATACTGCACAAAGATTCTATGAAATTTGTAAGTTGTGCACTATACCTCATGCCCTGTGATATGCATGAGACCAGAAACAGCAGCAGCAATGGAGTCATATCCACCTCTCTGAACCACTGGACCAGTCTGACCATAACCTAAAAGAGAAACAGAACAATTAGTAATTCAACAAAGGACAAGTACAATGTAAATTATTTTTGCACATCAGCTGTTGTTAACAAGCTGTCCAGATTGTACAACCAATGAATGCTATTATATTCTATTTATTCCTGCATATTTTTAAGAGTAATATTGGATTTATGCTCCATGGGTTGAGAATGTGTTTGATCTTAATTCTAGACAGACTTGTAACTCTGTTATGTTTCACTCCTTTCAGATAAAATTTCCTTTTTAATTCACTGTATCAGTCAAGGCTAGATTCAGATGTTATTTCAGAGAATCTACAGTATCTCTACAGACCTACAATTGCTGTCAAATAGGGACCATCTCGCCTGTGTTATCTCCATTGTGCTGTAAAGATACTTTGAACACCCCAAACAATACTAAAATCTTGACACTATGGTTTGGACACATGAATTGTTCCCCCCTCATTTCTGTTACTTCCATCTAAACAGAGCATCAAAACAAAACATTGTTTACAAGAGATGGCAAGGCTTTAGCAAGTACATACAGTCTGTTTGCCAAGAGTTAGCACCAATGAAATCCAAAATACTAAGAATTTTTACTGAACTACCTAAATATAGGGTTTTTTCAGCTGTATAATTAACTTTAAATGAACAGCTGTAGCCAAAAGAATGCTGTCTTACCTTTCTTTGCTATGGTCATTGTGTTCTTTCAAAAACAACTACAAAATCTTCCAACTGAGGAGGTCCTGCACAAGCAGCTGAGGAGGTCACTGCAACCAGTGACCACCATGACATAGGGCAGAAATCAACAGGGAAGGAGGAACATATTTGATTGATGGTTTCTATTAGTTCTAATAACAGCAGAGCCCTCAATAATCAGATTTAAGCACTTGTCTTCCTAAAAGAGGAAGCACACTCAAAGCTATTCTTGTGTTTTCTTTTCTGGTATCTCTAAGATAAATCCTTTGAAGTAGCTACAAGATATTTGCCACAGACAAGATTCCTAATTTAATTGTAGTTTTAAAACAACATTTCTGCTTAATTCTTACCTGTGAGTACAGTATTAGAATTACATTATATCCACATATCATGCAAGCTAAAAATTCCTGAATCTCTAGATTCCTTTTCATAATTTGCCTGGAAAATTCTTCACTATATACAGACAGTCTGTTCAGTAAGCATGACAATCTAAACATTGGCTTTATGAATTAAAGCAGACAATTGAAAAATCATTTTTTATTGAGGTAATCTACTTCAGTCCCTCCGCTTGGATTGATGCTATTATGTGCATAACTCATAAATTACTCCTAAGACATAGTATGAGAGGATTATGATTAGTGCAAACCGGAGTTAAAGCACTTTGTTACTCCAATTGATAAATAATACCAAGCAAAACAATATCCACTTACCACGCAGATTTCCCCATTATACCACAAAATATCTCAATTGCCTGATCTTTTTCTGGAGAGAGGAGATCCACATTGTACAAGGCTGTAGAGGAACTCAACTTCTACAATCAGTGTCACAGGGAATATCAGAACACTACAGCCAATTCACTGACTTTATCAATGTAGCTTCGATGTAAATATTTTGCAAGAAAAAAGTCAACATTTTTCTTAAGGTCAAATCTGTGTCATTACTCACAAGAGAGGAGAAAACCCCACCCAGCTTAACCAGCTTTATTTGAAATCTGACAAGACACAACTCAGATCCAAAAGAGAGCTCATGAAATTTCATTTCATATTTATACTCTTCAGTTTACAGCAAAAAACAGTGTATTCAAATATAAGAGGACTAGCATAAAAATATACTGGATCCACCCAAAAATGTTCCAAAGAGCTTTAACTAGGCATATACCATTATCTCATTGGAATGAAAAGTAGAATTAAAACCAGTTAAGTGTGTGGGGCCACTTCAAAAGCAAAATCTTGCTCAATAAAAACAAAGTACTCAAAACAACTTTAATTGAATAGTGAAAAGCATATTGAAGTAAGTGAGAAACTACGTAGTGGCCTCAATTACTAACAAAGAAAAGACATCTCAACACATCTACTCACACAAATGTTTTCATAAACAGCAAACATCTGAAAATTAAACATTCAGCATGTAGACAGAACAACTACAAAACACTTAGCAATGATCTTCTGGTAAGAACAAACATCCAACCCTCAAAGGTGACAGGCAACAAGATCTGCATATTTCTAGAGGATTTTCACAAATAAAAATTTTTAACTCCTTTTCACACATGGTAACAGTCAGGTTTCAAAATAAAAGTTATTATTTAATGACTTCCTGGATAAGATTAGAACTTGTATGGAGTGTTTAATTAGTTTTTACAGGTCAGAATAGATTAAAAGAAAAAAATATAATTCCACTTTTGATCTGAATTCTGAGCGGACAAAGCTAGTGTGGGGACAGAATCTCTTATCATTGGACGTGGTTTGCCCCAGCAACTTGTATATATGGATATACAAGATTCCTGGAGGAAAAAGTAGAGTTAATTGAGAAGTAACTAATGCTAAAAATTGCTAAAGATCTCATTATCCACACAAAAATCAAAGGCTGGACATTATTTCATGGTCAATGGAGCAACCCAGCGCAGATGTTTTAGAATTAACTGTGAACACAAACACAAAAGTCTTGAAGAGTCCAAAATTGCATTCAAAAAATACTCAGCCTGGTACACAGATTTTACAGTACCTGTAATATATACACATACATACATATGTACATATACATGTGTAGATATATATATAAATATATAAAATAACTCCCTAAAGATAAAAATGCCACCTAAATATCCTTAGTTCTCTCATCCTTAATTCAGTGTGAAAAGCACAGATTTGCAATTACACCCTCAAACCTAAATATAGGCTTCTGTTAAATAAAATGTACTAAGTGGTTTAAAGTTCAGATACTATGAAAAATACTTTAGGGTAAAAAGAATCCTAGTTGAATACAGAGGGAATAAATTTAACAGTGATGATCTCGGTAGGTAAGGCAGCTGATTACACTCCTGCTCCCCTTTAGTGGAGCTTATCACCATAAGCCAATATTTAAATGGTCTCTACAAGTAAAGAATTTATTTTAGATCCTTACATCCAGTGTAGGTATTTCCATTTTGGGGAATAGATTTCAGAGAGACAAAAGCATTTAAATTTTAATTGAATAAAACGAAGATTTTTCTAAATCATTTCAGCTTGACAGGCAGCTGCCTAGATTCTCATGCAAAGCTTCAGATTTGTGTAAAGCAGAACCTGCAAGAAACAAAAGAAAGTTGCACCAAACTAAACCTCTATTCAACTCCCAAAATGGCCATTCTATACCTTGCAGCAGGAAGACATGATTTCTTCTAATTGCTGTCACATCCTCATGTGTCTAAAATTCAAAATCATTTCAGTATGAGCCAGTGCTCCCTACTGCAAAATGTGCATCAGTTTCACAATCAAATCGAGTACAAGACAATAACCCTCAGCTAGATCTCCAAGTGCTCCTAAAAATTGTCATTGTCAAAACATTATTTAATCTGCATAGCAAACTTTTGAAATCACACAAAATCACAGAATGGGTGAGGTTGCAAGGGACCACAGTGGGTCATCTGGTATAACCTCTGTGCTGAAGCACGGTCATCCCAGAGCACATGGCACAGGATTGGGTCCAGATGATTTTTGAGGATCTGCAGTGAGGAAGACACAACATGCTTTCTGGGAAATTTTTTCCAGTGCCTGGTCACCAGCACAGTAAAGAACTTGTTCCTTATATTCAGGGGGAACTTCTTGTGTATCAATTTCTTACCGTTGCCTCATGTCCAGTTGCTTGGCACCGTCAAGAGCCTGCCCCCATCCTCTCAGCACCCACCCTTCAGGTGCTTAGAGACATTGATGAAGTCCCCTCTCAGTCATCTCTTTTCAAGGCTGAACAGGCCCAGATCCCTCAGCCTGGCCTTGTAAGAGAGATGCTCCAGTCCCTCAATCACCCTTATAGCCCTCCAGTGGACCCACTCCAGGACCTCCATGTCACTCTTTTGCTGAGGAGCCCAGAACTGGCCACAGCACTCCAGATGTGCTTCACCATGGCTGAGTAGAGGGTCAGGATCACCTTCCTCCACCTGCTGGCAATGCTCTTCCTAATGCACCCGAGGAGCCCATTGGCTGCCTTGGCCACTGGTGTGGGCTCACTGCTGGTTCATGGACAGCTCATTGTCCACCAGGACACACAGGTCCTTCTCCACAGAGCTGCTTTCCAGCAGTTTGGCCCCCAGCCTGTACTGGTGTAGGGGGCTCTTATTGCTCAGGTGTAGGACTCTGCAATTGCCTTTGTTGAATTTCAGGCACTGCTTTCTGACCATCTCCCAGTCTTCCAGTTCTTCTCTTCCATCTCTTTCAAGGCCCTTTGGAAGAACATTTTTTGAAGCTCTCTGTAGTATCAGCCACTCCTCCCAGCTTTGGGTCACCAGTGAACTTCCTGAGGAGGCATCTGCCCCTTCACCCGAGTCACTGATGAACAAGTTACACAATACTGGGCCCAGTACTGACCCTTGAGGACACCACTTGTGACAGGCCTCCAGCTAGACCCTGTGCCACTGAAGGACTATGTGCCTATTCAGCATAGTCATACCTAAATCTTTCTTTCTGACCCTGCAGCCAAGTCTATCTTCTGCATAAGAAAGTGTAGAAACCTTTACTCTTCGAAGCTTTTTCTGATCAAGAAAAAATAACTGGGTATGAGAAATATGAAAGAACTGGCACTGGCAACTTTGTGTCAACCTAAGGGAAACCTGGGCCTTTACTGGAGGCATTTACAAAGCAAATGGAAAATGCCCCAAGCTTTCCACCAGCAAACCCGTACCCTTAGCTCAAATGAGAAGAAAGAAAGAGACTTTAACCAATTGGAAAGTTCTGAAAAACAGAGGATGATTGAATAGAATCAGTAAAAATAAATTTGCACATGAAATTTTCAAAGAATTTTCTTAACCATGATCTCCACTATCACTCTTTGTTAGTCTGGAGCATTACATAGTGTATGTATATTCAAGATGAGACATGTTTAATATATCAAAAAACAATCAATATCTCTCTGTTCCTGTATCTACTTCCCTTTCATTATTTGGGTAAATATAACAATTAAAGTTCTATAAAATAAGGTGGTAATAATGCAGCTCACACCTGTTCTAAAAGTCTCCAGCTGTTTGATGGCCAAATCTTTGATAGGGAGCAACGAGAGAAGATTTAAGGTGCCTAAAAATATTTCTCTAGCAAAACTGAAAAATAATCATGTCAAGATAAACAGTAAATTATAGTAGCACTAAGATACTCATCACTAGCTGGGGGCATTGCAGAAGTAACTTTATGCAAGACACCAATTGCAGCTGATTGAAGATTTATTTGGTAAAACAAATTGAAGCATATAAATTTCCTGTGACTATTGGCAATATATACACATTCCAATTAAATCTAAGAGCGAGATTGATGCTATTATCTGATAAATTACATTGCTATTAATACACCACAATTCCTGACAAATTGAAAGACTAAAAGTATTTCTTTCTCCCAGACTTTTACAGTTAAATCAGATAAACACATTAAAAAAAATTAAAAATACATTCTTCAATGGGAAATAAATTATACCTACTTTTCTAAGGTTGTTGTGACGTTCTTCCATGATGAAAGGGGGCCAATTATTCTGAAACATGGAAGTTACTTCTAACACAACAAAGCTTACAGTTCTGGGCTTAGTATGCAGGAGCCACTTGATGCACTCAAGGTTTGGAACATAGCACAGGAAAAATTATAATACTTTTAGGCATCATATGGGAAAAAAGTTTGGGGAAAAAAATAACATGTCATAACAAACTACTGTTAGTTTATCCACTTTTAGATGGTCAATATATTTATCACATAAGAGAGACATAACGTGCTTTACAATCCGCTCTAAATGATTCTGTTCTGAGACACAGAAATAAATATTATGAAGCGAGAAAGGTCAGGCTGAAGATTACTTAAAAAGTAATAACAGTGAAAGTTTCTGGACTGCACAGAAGTGTTACTACCTAAATTGCCCAATGTTAAAAAATATCCCAGTAAATTTAAAAATGCTAACAAAAATAAAAAAAAAAATAAAAAAAAACCACCCAAACCTTTTTTCCAGAAAGAACTCTGTTAGAAAAATAGACTAATATGTTTTTCTTACAGGTTTACTTTTCTAATACCATGTCAGCTACAATATAGCTTTATTTCATTTTTGCCAGATGACAGGGAGAATTTTAGATATATTTATGGCAGATATTCTTCATAATTTTTTTTAGAAAGCAGGCAAACCAATTAAACAACTCTGTCCCAGAAAATGTTTCACATGCCTGTAGATTCTATGCTATTCCAAGATGTGTAAAGAACACACATTTGGACACCTTCTTTCCTTGCCTAGGAGTTACTGGTGGATACGATGACAGAATTCCTAACGTTCCTAACAATTCATTTTGGCTAGGAGCTGCCTGAAAGCATCTGGGATAAACAGGCACTACTGTATTGCAATATCATCACTTCAGGGACAATCACTCTGAAAGAAGTATTTTTGTGCAGGTTAGTTTAGATTCATTTGGGATTTCTATGAAGATTAACAAAAATGTTTCTCCATTTCTCAGCTTGATGTGTATTTGATTTGTATTTCATGAAATTTAATAGCCCAGGACAGTGGGTCACAAACAATTTACACATTCAAAAAAACAACTGAGAAAGAAGTATCACAAAATTACTAAATGTACAGAAACTGGAAAGGGGGAATGAAAACTCATTCAACACCTGAAATTGCTATTCTCACTTCTTCAATACAACGTGCTTTCAAGGTAATGATGGCCTCATAATTAAATCTACAGGACACCCTGATTATGATTTTCTCTGTCATAAAAAGAAAGGTAATTTCTCATTATGACCTGTGTACAAAATATTTGTATCACATGCAAGAGAAAACCAAAAGCCATAATTTCTTCACTTCTTCAACATTTGATAGCATGATAAAACTTTATAAGGTCAAATATAAAACACATTGTACTAAAAGGATAGGAAAAACCAACATGGAGACATGTTGTCACCACAGACCTATTCCCTGTAGTTCAACTCCGGGATGACAAATGACATTACAAAGTCAGGCTGTATAGAATATTCTCAGTAAAACATAGAAAAATATGTTCAACATAGGCATTTCTACAAATAGGAACTAAACATTGTCACAAATTCAATCCAGATAGATGTCTATCCCTGCTGAATAACAAATTAATGAGAAACACCTTTTGGCTTGTTCTACAGCCAAAAGAAAATATTCTATTAAAGACAGCTTACATCTTTACTTAATAAAGATTAATGAAACAAGCAGAAGAACACAAGCAATTCTCTGTGATGACAAAAGCCAAAGCCTAACAGACGCATTATATGAAACTTTGCAGTGTCAGAGCTGCCAAATGCGTTAGCAAAACGAGTAACGACTTTCGGAAAATGCTTGCCATGTGTTGGTCAGAAGAAGAGGAAGTACAACTTCCTGAATAGGCAGGCATACAGGAGATCAGAACAGATACAAGAAAGGTGAAGTCACAGCAAACTGCCAAGAGAGATGAAAAGATGTTAAAAAAAAATAAGCCTTAAGTCAGCAAGCATAAAATCTGACCAATCTGATAAAAACATTTCATTTCCCAGTTGATGACTGCAAAATGCCTGCAATATTTATTGGTTTTACACATGTTGATTTAGACATTCTAACCCTGTGTTTGAACAAAATCAGGTGTTATAAGTTGGAAGACATAGATAAAACAAAATTGTTAAATCAAACACAAAAGTCTATGCAAAGATTTAGCTACTGAAAGACTAGGAGAGGACAAACAGCCTCTGCCACTTTTTCAACTCCATTCAATTTTGTACCCAGCCTCACACAACTCCTCTTAAGGCACCAACCACACTTCTGGGACACAGCCACAGACCATTTCGAACAACACAAGTTTGGTTTTCAAAAGGCTTTTAATCAGCCTGCTAACTTGTAGGCCATATTTTCTAGCTTTATAACATGCCAAATATAAGTTACAAGAAAGCAGTCCTTCCCTCCATAGCTCAAGCTAATTACTCAAGAGATGCTATCACTTTCTTTTGCTAAGCCAGTGAAAGTTTGTCACTCTCTGAATTTCAAGGCAGAAGCAGCTTCCAAGTCTAAGTGGGGTTTACACTCTTCTATACAATTTAAGAAATGAAATGTGTCATTACGACCATTTATGAAAACCAAATTGCAATTAAAAGCTTTCAGATGACACCAAGATTAGGTACTCAAACTTTACTTCCCACCTTAAATGAGGCTAGTAGACACCAAAATTCCCCATAGCTATTCTGGGTTTACACAAATATTCCCAGCTGAATACACTTAAAAGTAACAAATTTGTCCCATGCTTGGTACAGATATAGCTGATACTAGGACTACAAATATTTATATAGTGAAAGCTAATATTAAAATAGTGAAGTGAATTACTCCCAACAGCATAGCAATGGCATTTCCCCAGAACATCCAGGTTGCAAAACTTGCATAGAAATTTGTTAAATACTGAGCCAAGCTGTCTGCCCTGACCTCCATGTGTCCTCACCTACTTTGCTAGGACTGCTCTACCCACCCAACTCTGCCACACTATTATAACTAAGATCAGGGAGCAAATATTTGTGAGAAATATCTGGCTAATCTGGAAATCAGTCAAGAGTCAACAGAAAGACATGACACTTTAGCTCAACAGATCTTAATAATCTTACTACTTCTTATAGTGAAAAAGAGTCATGTAAAATTAAGAAGTACCTGCAAGTTGTTTTTTCCATGAATATTTATGATGCTATAGCCAAGCAGTGTAGTGTGAGGATAGTCTCAGAGAAGTCTTCTGATAAGGACATGATTATCTATGACCCCATGACAGAAATGTAAAGTAAATACTTAATTACATAATTATTTCTCATCTGAAACAGGTGACATACATTCTAAAGTGGATATTACCGGAACAGATATTCATTTGTTGTTACATATTTATGTTGACAGACAAATCTGTGCAGCAGTGTCCAAGGAAGGAGCTGACCTTGACCAAACACTTTCCCTGGTTGCAAGTCCATGGCTGAGAATACATACTATGACCCTCACAAATACATAGTGCCTCAGGGGCAGAAGTTGGAAAAGCTGATCAAATGAACTCAAAATCAGTACGTCATTGTTTTTCAAACTTTCCAAAAAGTTCCTCAAAAATTTTCAAAACAATTCTATAAAGTTTAATTCTCAAAGAGGATTAAGTCATATGGAATGCAACAGAGTTTTAGAATTCCAGGCTGTCATTTCAACTCTTTCAATAACTTCAGTGATTTTTTTTGAGCCTGATTTTTGTTCTTTTTATTCTACACATACAAAATATGCAAACAGAGGAGATATGATAAAATACATGGTCTGGAAATAAAGATATTTACTCTTTTCAGTTTTAATCTTAAAAGAAGCTCAATTCATTAATAAATTTATTCCCACATATTTTAAGACCATTACTTTAATTTGACAGAAATAAAAGAAACTGACAAACAATCACATATTATATGTTCTGAGCAGGCACATGATATATAGCACCTCTTCTTATTGTACAAAGAGCTTAGTTTTTTATGAATAAGCAGTTCCATAAATAATTTTGAAAGATGCAGTCTCTTAAAATAGAATAATAAAATCAAAAAAAAATTTTGGCCTCCTATTTTCCACTTGAAATTGTGGCAGCTATAACTGGCCTATAGCTGCACAGATAAATTAGCCTAACAGACACCAACTTGACCGGCCTAAGCGCCTCAGAGAACAAGGAGTAAACAAGTTCCCAGGTATGAAAGTGATTGGCTGAATTCAAGCTCAAACAAGGGGACCCCAGCCAATCCCTTTGAACCAAGAATGAACCCATATCATTGGCCAGTGAGCTGGGTGAAGTTAAGACCTCTAGCCAATCAGTGTAAGTGCAGAAATTTTTTTGAAGCCGCTATAAAAGGGGGCTCTCAACAACAAAACGCAGCTGTTGCTGCACGGCTTCGGTGTGTGTACATGTTGCATTCCCGTCTCCAACATCAGTGACATAAAATGGTGGTCAGGTGTTAAGAACCGATCACAATGGTACTAGGTATCCTTATGCTGACCTTGCAATACCCACGAGGGCTCTACGGGAAAAGAAAGCCATCATCTCTGTCAGGAAGCTTTTCAGAATGCTTAATAGGAATCTTTTTTTTGCAGAAATTTTAACAGTTACTCCTTGTCCTATGTATAAGGGATTATTCTTTTCTCTTTACAAGAGCTTTTACTTACAAGAAGACTGTTATCCACAAACCTGCTCTCATTACATCCTTACTTCACAGTAACATTCTCTACTTCCTATGTCCATGTTTTCTCTACAAGACAACTCGCAGATCAATGGGTTTAGCTGTTGGCACAAACAATGGGATACAAATGCTGTTAATGATCAGGTACATGGAAAATTGCCAGACACTGACACTATTTTGGTTTCTAAAAATGACAGAAAACAGGCTGTTTTTCAATATTTTTGTTTTCTACACCCAAGACTGTTTTCTTTCCGTTTGCTAGCTACTGACAGTGTTTTATTTTATAACAGTATTCTAAAAACACAAGTAATGAAAACCATATGCTTACTTGGAAAACATTTTCAGGTCAACAGCAGCTACTTACAGTCTTCCTACAAATCTAACAACACCACAGACAATACCATGAAAGGGCGCAACAAAGACAGTGGATCTTTTCACCATATTAGTTATACTAATTAATACTTGCTTCTTTGGTGAAATCACAAAACCTCACCAACTGAAACAATGAAACAAATCAAACAAAGAAAAACTCCTGCAATCTTCATGAAGTAAGTCCATCAGGCAAGGAAAAAGGATTAACAAAAGATAAAGCAGATAAGAATGCTATTAGACAGGAGATACCCTAAAAAAATAATTCATTTGGAAACAACCAGAAAAAGATTTAGTAATAACAAACAAAATACTTCATGATCTTTTCATGATCAAAGTCTTCTCTTTAGATTATAACAACACAAACACAAAAAACACTGCTTTACAAAAGCCAGATGCATGGCTTCTGAAGATGCCTAAAATCTTCCAGCTTTATTTCTGTTAACTTAGCTAGGCACAAGTCCAAGCATAATAGCTACTGAAAAATAAACATTAAACCATCAGTAAGTGTCTTCACAATTGTACTGTGCTGTTCATATCCAGGATTTTCAGTGTCTAATCTGGTTTCAGTCACTGTAAACTAACCCAGTGTTTAATCTTACAATTCACAGGCTCTCTGTCTGATACTGTATTCTTCATTAGGACAGAGTCCAAAATTCTGAAGTTTTTGATTTTATACAAAATACTTCTACTTAAATGGAAGAACAAGCAATAGAGTTAGAAGGTATAAGAAAAACATTACTTTCATGCACTGCTGAAAGTCAATACTTAATATGAAATCAAGGAAGAATTATGACTGGTTCATTAAACTTTTTATATGCTTCATATTGAACAAGGAATGGGAACACAATGTTTCAGAAAAGCACTCATTTTCAACTGTTTCTTGTTCCTAAACTCACAGTATTTTGGACATTCAGGCTATGTGGGACCGAAAAAATAATAGTGGAAAAAACAGCTAAGCCCTCCTGCTAGGATGCCAAATGCCAGTACAAAAGGGTAGCTCAATCATTTACAGGAGAAAAAAAAATAATGCAGTCTAGGTGCTGCCGGTGTGTTGATAACAGAAGCAGCAAAAGTCAAATATTTAGTGTCACTCAGCTAAAACACCCACCTTCCTGAAGGCGTACAGCAGATCTGAATCCTGCAAGGATATCAATCCAACCAACAGAAAATGGATTCTGTCAGCTCCCACATATTTCTCAGTAACCTTCTGTTGACCTGCCACCTCTCAGTCTCTACCCTTTTCATACCTGTTTGTGTTACTGATACATTTCAAAAGTTTGGTCTGTGTCAATGCCAGAGTCCTTTATTATTTTAGAAGTACAGGCAAAACCGTGCAAATATAGGACAAATGCAGCTTTCCAGACCAAATTGCACTTCATACTAGAATGCAAAACCATTTCCAGAGAAACATCTCCAAGAACAACTTTACCAGCAAAATATAGGTTTTGTCAATATAATAACGTACTTGCTAACGGCTTCTGCCAAAACAACTAAACCAGTCAGTGTTAGCACCTCTTCACAATCCTGTCCAGCACAGCTGTGCTACAGAAGCCTGTTGTATAGAAAACAGCCTCTTGCTCAGTTCCAAAAAGTTTGTCAACCAGATGAATTTTACAGAATCCTCTTTTGAATAGACTTGTTTCGGCCTACGTTAATTTTGCAAGCAGTAGAGAAAAACATATAAACCAGCAACAGGAATGTACTTTAAATAGAAAAACTAACCTTTGGTTCTGCATCTTGACACAGCATAAATATATTAATCCTATAGAAGGAGATATCTTGAAGATTGGTTTTATGGTAAAACACCCAAAGTATGCAGCTTTGTAGTACTTATATTTCAGTCTCTCTAGAACTGAATACACATTTTTGTGTATGGTACAGGTTAAAAAGCATTGTTGCCACCACCATTAGAAAAACATAAACACTCCAAATTCAAGTCCATTTTCTTTCTCCTCCAATTAAGAGCTACCAAGCTTAATTGCTCTGCAACACACCTCAGTCAAATCTTGCTTATTCACATTTTACTCCGCAAACTCTGTAAAAGCATATTTAAAGGGGTTTAAGCCCTTTAAATATGCTTAAATAGAGAAAAAAATACGCTTTAAATTGCACACCACAGAAATATGAAAACAAATGGAGACTCAAGACCAGCTAGCTGCATATTCTGTCTCCAGAAACAGAGAAAGATAGATGACAAGATGAAGAGGCTAAACCTAATACTACTCTTGAGTACTATCCAAGTTGCAACAGTTTACAGCTGATAGTCTTCCTTATTAAGTAGATGAAGTTGACAAAATTTCCCAAATCAACTACTTAGGGTAAGATACACAGAAAACCTTTGCAATTGTCAGGCACTTTAGGTAGGCAGACACTTCAAACTTACCTAATCACAACATAAACAAACACAAAAAACCTGACCATTTTGAAAAATATTACAATACTTTTAACACACAGTCCCAAAAAATTCAAATCCTATGGATCAGGCTTTTAAAACATATGGTTCTTAGAATTAAATATGAAAAAATATGTGAACAATAACAGAAGAAGTAATTCAAAATAGTCCCATTTGTCATTGTTTGCAAGTCTGATTAGCAGTACAGTCATTGTTTCCCAGTCTTCATCACAATCATTAGGATTTTTTTTCAGTAAAAGTAGATATCAACACGAAATAAATGAGCTATTTGTTAAGAAAAAACCCCAAATATGTTACTAATCCCAGTAAAGAGAAAAAATAACCCTAGGTCTAATAGACCTATTATTACAATATTTAATGTTTTTCATTTTTGTCTAGAAAAGAATGAGTTAAACACCTTCTTACAGATGGATCACCTTTGATACAAAACAGCTGGAAAGATTTAGAAGACCTTCAAAAAGAAGAAGCAGCAGAAATTAAGATCAAATTCTTTATACACAATCAGAAGGTACACCCTGTTTGTGTAGCTGTGTTTCAGTAGAATAATAATTGGCACCATGAGCTAAGAATATAAAATTAAAAGCTCCCATTGGTCCTCCTCAATTAATTCTGAACACAGAAGTCAACTGCGGAAGGCTATAACAATATTTGCTTTGTTTTATATATAAATAACATTTACAAAAATTAAATTTTGTGTGTTTAGGATTGCAGTTTATACTCCATATACTGAGTATTTTACACCCTGGGAAAAAATACAGGCCACAAAGTACCAATCCTAAGGCATCAGTCTGTTTTGAAATGAGTCTCGTGTCAAGCACAAGGAGGTTTGGGATTACACAGGTTACCTTCTACAAGACAAAGTAAAGGAGAGGCACAAAACTATCTAAACAGGTACTGCCAAAATGAAGCAAGTCTTTAAAATGGGATACTACTTAAGGGCTATTTTCAGAAGCATCAGCTATAGTGCTGCCTCACTTTAAATCAATGGACATCTATTTCTAGACCTTCCTTCCAAAAGTTTTGCAGGCACACAAATTATCTTTTGATCTTAAAAAAGTACTGAGAGTAAATCAAATACATATTGCTACACTATGATAAATGGCTCAATCAGTTCAGCCACAAAAGCAATGCAGCTATAATAGTTCATATCTACCATGCCTGTTTAGAGAGAGCTCTTGTTTTTGTTTCTACACAACACTATTCAGTAATGTAAATGTACTCTGCCTGGCCTCAAAAGTTCCCTTTTGTAAAGGAAAGAATCTATATAACAGATCAAAGTAGTTCTCTCTGGGAATTTACCTAGCAGAACTATGTACCACCTAAAACCGCCACTGATACACCAATGCACTGCTGTGGTGCTTGATTCTTTTCTTGAAAACAAAAACTGTTTCTTCAATCACAGGACTAAGTGACTTTTTTTTCCCTAACTGGTAGTGAAAAAGTACTTTTTTGACCTCATTGAAGTAGTATCTGGATATACTCATTTCTGCCAATTAACTTCTACAAATAAGCAATCACTTTGCGTCTTTACGTTGACGTTTTCTAGTTTGATGGCTCAGCCAAAAGGAAAAATTTGCACAATTTGCATACTCAAATGGCATAGGATTAGTTCTTCAGGCCAAGGCACAAATCTGTTTAGATGTCTAGAAAGAAATCAGGAAACTTGAACTTATGAGATAACAAAAAACTCTACCTCTTCCACATTAAGTTTTTTTAAATATTAAATTGTAGAAATTCTGTTTGCAAACACTGTATAATAGAAAGAGAGATTAAAATTGTCTCATCAGTTTCTTTAGTGGCTTTATTCATATGGTGAAGGTGGGAAGAAAGGAATCCTAGTTTGAAAAACTGGCCTACTGCCTGGAAGCATAAGGGGAACCAGCTCCTTGGTTTTGATTTACATCAAGCAAACTTTCAGTCATAACAATAAACTTCTTTATGAAGCTATGGCTTTACAATATTTAATACTTGTGCTATGTAAGTTAAAATTGTTCCAAATTCCTGCAGAAATGCATATTTAGAATTAATACTGTCCTAAAAGCCTCAGTCCATTGGCTCATATATTGATGGCCACCTCAGCTATCAGAGTAACTACACATGAGATGTATAATAAATTCTTAGGGCTCCTGCTGTATGCCATAAACCTGGTTCTTTACTGCACAAGGAACCAGTTACCAATCTGCACAAATATGCAGTTTGCACTGAGAATAACAAAGCAGCATATTGGTGCAAAAAAGCACCAAAGTATTCAATATCCATATCCTTTTTCATTTTGTACACTGCACGTGTAATCCCAGTCACTTAAATCTCTGAAAACAGAAACAATCCACTTCTCCAGCTGTCAGGTCTGAACACTTATTTTAATTAATATCTCCCAAAATATTTTCTTAAGATTTTATTTTCTTAACACACTCATTCTTTGAATTCCAAGTAGCATTTTGGCTAATTCTATGCATTAAGCAAAGGGTTTTGATGGTTTCATATACTATCAGAATCTTCGTTTCAGAACTGCTGTGTGAAAACGTACAGAATGCTTTAGGAAGAGATCGTTAGATGACCAACCACAGTACTTCCTTCAGATCACAGCACCATTTCTTTTAAGAAAAAAACCTGATGTTCCAAGCTACCTTTCATATACAATGTTTTTTTATTTATAGATTGTTCTTCACTGAACTCTCTTCAGTTTTTGAAACGTGGTACCCAGAAGCAGACTTCATTTCCAACCTTACCAATGTGGAGCAGGGTAGAGAAACAGTCATTTATGCCATATTCATCTTTATACAATCCAGTATGACACTAGTCCTTCATCTAATGATATCATCACTGGCTCATGTTCAACTCTGATCATTCCCCATCCTTACAACCAAGGCTTCTGTGAACCCTCTTCTAACTCAATGTTCCCCATACTATATTAAAATTACTTGATTATTTTTGATTAAGCACAGTACATTGTCTTTGTTCCAGTCTTTTATTCTGCCCTTCCTCTTTTATTTATGTAAACAATTTGGTCAAAGTAATCTTTAATTCTAATCCTGTTGTATAAATTGGCTCCCTTTAGCTTTGTGGGCTTTCAGAGCTGCATAGAGCTCTCAGGCCACTAAAAATGGACTTCATCACATGACTGTGCATGAGGCTATGCTGACACAGAGCCTGTTAGGAAGGATTCCAATTCCAGGCTTCAGTAAGAAAAACTGAAAAGAGGCCAGCCCTCCACGATTCTTCTGAGAGTTAGCCAGACCCCCAGAAAATATTCTAAAAGACATATAAGGCTATATGGGAAGTGATGCCTTCTACCTGTAAATCAGCTCCAGATTCTTCCTGCCTCTCAAATCTAAACCCCACAAGCCCTGAGTAGCACACGATGGCATCAGAATTTTGGGCTTACCCACATTGTAATCCATCACCCATATTAATAAAAAAATAAAATAAAAATCCAGCAACATCAGTTCTGAAGCATTTTCTTCCATTAAGTCATCAAGTATGTACAGTAAGCTAGGAGAAAGCTTCTGATCCCTCTTGAACCAACTATTTTTTATTTCTTGTACATCACATTTTCCTAGCTTTTCTGTGAAAGCATTACTCAAAAGTGTAAAAAACTTTACTACAGACAAGATATATAGCATAAGTTTTACTATCCTTGTATAGACCACCAATTATATTGTCTTAAAATTATTTGTGTATCTGCTAATTAGCTTGTCAAAGAATGGTCTCAGACTATTTTATTTGCAGACCCTTATAAACTTCACTTAATTGTCCACGCAGGTAACTTCAAGCTATCAAACAACTTTTTAAGCCATCTATCTTCCAACTGCATAATGCAAAAACCAACAGATTAGGGAAGTTTAATTTTCTTTTCCAATGCTGGAAAGCTCTATTTTTATCAAATCAAGCTCAGGTAAGATCTTCATATTTTTCCCCTCCAAATGCTTTATTCAATCATTGTGAGCACTTAAATTCATACCTCAAGGCTTGCAAACTTCTGATTTTTTTTTGTTTGCTTAAGAGCAGTATAATATTCACAATTTTCCAGTCCTCCTTCCTTATACTTTAAACACATTAAGAACTACTGAAAGCATGATACCCAGTTTGTTCTGACAATGCCTCTTTTATACATCAGGCAATGCATTATTTTCCATTAATAGAAAACAATAGATTTATAGAAAAATACTCCATTAACATCTTTTACTGAATACTGGTACCACAACACTCAATACTCATTTTTTTCAAATTCCTTAACTAACACATTCCCCAAATTTTTGCTGTTTTTAAGATACTTAAAAGTCAGTGATAATTATAGTTATTGGTTAATTCTCCTAATTTCCAATTCATTTGGCACATCATCCTGTTTGAATTGGCTATATGACTAAACCAGATATTTTGCAATTCAGATGAGTTTTCTGACCTTTCTTTTTTTCTTTTTATTTCTTTTTTTTCCTTTTCTTTCCCTCAAAATGTTGTGTCTGGTTTGTTGGTTTTTTTGGTTTTTTGGTTTTTTTTTGTTTTTTTGTTTTTTTTTTTTTTTGGTAATTACCAAAAAAACTCCCCAAAGAATTTTTTTATCAATTTCAGGTCACAAATTCTAAAAACTGTTGAACAGATTAATGCTCAAGACCATTCATATAGCTGCTATTATTTAGTTACAACTACAACCATTGCCTGAGTCAGCTTCTGAATAACTCTTTCTTTTACTAGTATGCTATCAACAAATAATTTACACCACCAAGAAACTATTTTGCTCAATGAATTTTAAAGTGAAGCTACCATGTTTTTTGGCAGGTAATCTATCCATTTGTATCAGGTAACTATAACCAGGCTTAAACCATATAGAAGCCACAAAAACATCAATAATCAGGGGAATGAGTGGGCATGAAAACACACACACTCAAATTTATGTGTAATTTTATGGGCTGGAAACATTTGGTAAGAAGGAGTCTAAAAGCTGTACCTAATCCAGTCAATTCCACATCTTACAACAGTTCGTAAATTGAAGGATCTGAAGAACACTTTGGCTAGCCTTTGCCCAGCAAAACACATTGCGGTTGTCTTTTCTTTCCTGTTGTGAAAATACTAGAGACAAAGCATACATTATAACATTACATCTTCTCATGGAAAACCAGTACAAATTATCTGTACAAAACAAGATACTGGGAAGTACCAAATGCTTGTTCTTTTAAGTTATTACTAAATCTTATGTAAATGGGTGGAGTGAAGAACTATTTTCCTACTCAAAGGTTAACCAGAATCACTCAGGAGACACAGAGGACTTACTGTTTTGAAATGTGTTCATTTATGTATCTTTACAACTTTATGTACATTATATAAAAGCTACATATACAACAATTCCAGATTCAGACCCATAGAAAACTCAGGTGACCCACAACACTTCTATAAACCTTTTGTTACTCTTTCCAACAAATTTTTGCCTCTTTAGCAACATACTGTTTGCCAACAAACAAACGGTTTAGTGTAGTCAAAGCGTATGTCAATTCAGAGTTAAGACTAAGTTTTGTGGGGCAGAGAGTGCAAATCCCCAAGAAATGCGAACTATTACACTAACACAAAATTAATAAAAATATCTACTCCAAAAAACTTATCTTCACTGTTACTTTTGGTTGAAACTAAGTATATTTTCATGGCAGATTTTCTACAATTTTATTTGTGTGTTTAAAGACAGATCCCAAGTAGTCATGATCAGTAGCACAGGGTCTAGCTGGAGGCCTGTCACAAGTGGTGTCCTCAAGGGTCAATACTGGGCCCAGTATTGTGTAACTTGTTCATCAGTGACTCGGGTGAAGGGGCAGATGCCTCCTCAGGAAGTTCACTGGTGACCCAAAGCTGGGAGGAGTGGCTGATACCACAGAGAGCTTCAAAAAATGTTCTTCCAAAGGGCCTTGAAAGAGATGGAAGAGAAGAACTGGAAGACTGGGAGATGGTCAGAAAGCAGTGCCTGAAATTCAACAAAGGCAATTGCAGAGTCCTACACCTGAGCAATAAGAGCCCCCTACACCAGTACAGGCTGGGGGCCAAACTGCTGGAAAGCAGCTCTGTGGAGAAGGACCTGTGTGTCCTGGTGGACAATGAGCTGTCCATGAGCCAGCAGTGAGCCCACACCAGTGGCCAAGGCAGCCAATGGGCTCCTCGGGTGCATTAGGAAGAGCATTGCCAGCAGGTGGAGGGAGGTGATCCTGACCCTCTACTCAGCCATGGTGAAGCACATCTGGAGTGCTGTGGCCAGTTCTGGGCTCCTCAGCAAAAGTGATCTATGGAGCTCCTGGAGTGGGACCATTGGAGGTCAACGGAGAGGAACATCTCCCTCATGAGGCCAGGCTGTGGGAACTGGGCCTGTTCAGCCTTGAAAAGAGACAACTGAGAGAAGATCTCATTAATGTGTACAGATATCTAATGGGGAGATGCCGAGAGGATTGAGCCAGGCTCTTCCCAGCAATGCCAAGGAATAGGACAAGAGGCAATGGGCAGAGACTGATGCACTGGAAGATGCAACAAGTGACCAAGCACTGGAACAGATTGTCTAGAGAGGTTATTGTGTCTCCCTCAGGGGAGTTATTCAAGAGCCATGTGGAAACAATCCTATGCCTTGTGCTCTAGGATGACCCTGCTTGAGCCAGGAGGTTGGACAATATGTCACGCTTTCAACCTTACTTATTCCGTGATTCTGTAATTCTGTATTCAATTTCTTTCATGCATAAATACACTAATAACTCTTCACAGGAGTAAAATTTCCTTAAAAGGCAGAAAACTAAGCATCACATTTATATTCTATAAAATAAAATTACACAAAATACTAAAACAAGATTTTTAATACCACCAGCAACATACAAAGCAACTTGTATACGATATAAAGCACTACCTCCTAGAAAACGAGGAGTTAAAAAAACCTGCACAAAAACAAGATTAATCGCAATTCACATAGATTAACAGAGCAAAGGGCCAGGGGTAGATAACCTGAGAGAAGTACCTTTCATCGTTTATAAACAAACTGTAGAATTCTTTGAAAACATACTACTTTCAGAGGCTTAAAGGAAAAAAAAGGGTTTTGATTTGGAAACCATGTTGTCTTTTTAAACAGTGCCCCCTTCCGTTCAGGAATAAACTGTGACTTTACTAGTGACAGCATCACACAGACCGTAGAGAAATGGTTACTCCCTTGTGACCTATACATGATTTTCTTTAACCATCCAATTTTCCAGAACTTAAACCCATCTCAACCACAGAACTATCAAAATGTATTATAATTAAACTAGTTCTAGCCAAGAAAAGCCAGCTTCTGAGTGAGAACAGGCAGTTTGGAGCTCAAGTGCACTCAAAGCAGGAGGAACATTGGGAAATGTCCTGGATATACTCAAAACCCTGCAGCAGTCTCTACAAAGCTGTATAGATTCAATCAGATATGTTTGGATAAGAAACTGGGTTTTCAAATCACAACTTCCAAAATGCCATAAAAGAGATAGCATCTGGCATACCTGTGTCTAAACTCTTCACCTACACATGACCCTGGACTTACTGAAAATACACTATATCTCATTTTACTAACACTGTATATAATTTTACTGTTTTCAGTTGTCCAAAATTCAGATAGGCAGCTGCACACAAAAATTATTCCTGTATTAAAGAAAAATGGCTCAATACTGTTTCAGTTATAAAGTAGCATATTTTCTGATTTCTAAGAAACATGTCTCCTAGATCTTATATTTTGCTACTATATGTGATCATTCACCAGAAGCAGTCACCTCCATATGTTTCATTAACAAAAAGTATTTTATGTAATGGAGTTCAATCCTGAATTTTAAGTTGCATAAGAATGAGAAGTTTGAATGCTTTCAAAATTTCTCACACAATGTTTCAGCTGTTCTTGAACACAAAACTTAAAAAGGAAGCAGGTTTGTTTTGCTACATTTAAAAACCCACAAATTAGAGTTGCTTTCTTAAAACACCAGGAACTTCTGTTCTTTTAAATGAAGACTTGAAAGAGAGGAAGACATTTTTGTCATGGCTCTGCTTCTTTTTAGTGCTATTTGTTGGCCATCAGAATTGATAAGAAAAGGATGATAGAAGTAACATATACTACTAGAACTGGGATTGATTAGACTTCATGGTGATACCGTAGCTTAGAGCAAGGAGGGCAAAGTAAATAATAAATTAAAAGTAAGCTGATAACATCTCTATGATAATTTATGTACCAGAAAGAGAAATAATGAAATACATACAAGTGTTGTTATATTACATATGGCACGTATGAACTATTCAGGGCCACATGACCAATGTGGTATAGTCTCAAGACAGCCCAGCCTGATCTGGCTCACATCAAGCAGTACAAAACAGTAATTCCTACATAACAGGATTCACCAAAACAGTATCATAAGGAGTGCAGCCCTCCAGCATCTGAACCACTTCAAGGATCTGGTAGATACCCTAATCCACACTAGGGTAATGGCTGCCATCTCTGTAACCACAAGCACAAAATGCCAGCAGGTGCTGAACTAGCCAGTGCTGAGTACAGAGGGACAATCACTATTTTTGATGCAGGCCAGGATGCCACTGGCCTTCTTGGCTACCTGGGCACACTGCTGGCTCAAATTCAGTTGCTGTCAATCAGCATGCTCAGGTCCCTTTCTGCTGGGCAGCTTTCCAGCTGCTCTTTCCCCAGCCTGTAGTGCTTCAAGGAGATGTTGCAACCCAAGTGAAGAACCCTGTACTTCACCTTACTGAACCTCATACCATTGGCCTTGGCTCATCAGTCCAGCCTGGCCAGAACCCTCTACAGAGATTTCTACCCTCCAGCAGACCAACATTCATTCACAACTTGGTGTCGTCCTCAAACTTACTGTGGGTGTACCCAATCACCGTGTCCACATCACCAATAACTTCATTAAACAGGACTGCCCCCAACATTGAACCCTGAGGAACCCCACTTATAACAAGCCACAAATTGGATGTGGCACCATTCACCACCACCCCTTGGGCCTGGCCATCCAGCCAGACCTTAACCTAGCAAAGTGTGCACCTGTCCAAGCTGTGGGCTGCCAGTGTCTCCAGGGGAATGCTGCAGGAGACAGTATCAAAGGCTTTGCTGAAGTCCAGGGAGACAACATCCACGACCTTTCCGCCATCCACTAGATGGGCACTGGTAATTAAAGGAGATGAGCTTGGTCAAACAGGACCTGCCTTTCACAAACTGGACTGTCTGGGCCTGATCCCCTGGCTATTCTGCACATGCAATGTAACACACTCAAGATAACCTGTTCCATAACTTTCCAGGGCACCAAGGTCAGGCTGACAGGCCTGTAGTTCCCTGAATCCTCCTTCTGGCCCTTCCTGTGGATGGGCATCACATTAATCAACTTCTGTTGGTCTGGGACTTCCCCAGCTATCCAGGACCGATGATAAATGAAGGAGAGCAACTTGGTGAGCTCTTCTGCCAGCTCCCTCACTACCCTTGGGTGAATCGCATCTCACTCCATGGCCTTGTGAGTGTCTAACACAACAGATCACAAACGAATTACTCCTGGATTACAAGGGTTCTATTCCGCTCCCCATCCACCAGCTCAGGGAACTGGTTGATAAACCATCTTTCTGTTGAAGACTGAGGCAAAAAAGGCATTAACTGCTTAGCCTTATCCTTATTTGCAATATTCCTCTTTACATCCAATAGAGGTTGGAAATTTTCCTTGGCCATTCTTCTGTTGTTAGTGTATTTATAAAAGCACTTTCTGTTATCTTTCACAGAGGTGGCCAGATTGAGTTCTAGAAGAGCTTTTGTCTTTCTAATTTTCTATGTGATGTAACAACACTCTGTACTCTTCCTAAGTTGCCTGCCACCTCTTCCTAAGGTGATAAACTTTTTTTTCCCCTAAGTTCTAGCAAAAGCTCCTTATTCAGTCAGGTCAGTCTTCTTCCCTAACAGCTTGTCTTTTAGCACACAGGGACAGACTGCTCCTGTGCCTTTACCATTTCCTTCTTAAAGTATGTCCAGCCTTTCTGGATCCCTCTGTTTTTAAGGGCTGTTTCCCAAGGAACTCTTTGAACCAGTGTCCTGGACAGGCCAAAGTCCACTTGCTGAAGTCCGAGGTAGAGGTTTTGTGGACTCTTTCCTTACTTCACCAAGAATTGAATACTCTATTTTGTCATGGTCACTGTGCCAAAGATGTCATCTGACCACCACATTTCCCACCAGCCCTTCTCTGTAAAAAGCAGGTCTAGCAGGGCTCCCCCCTTGCTAAGCTCACTTACCAGTTGTGTCAGGAAGTTGTCCACACACTCAAGAAACCTCCTAGACTGCCTCCTCTGCACTGTGTTGAGTTTCCAGCAGACACCCCCACAAGTTAGTCTCCCACAAGAACAAGGACTAGCAATTTTGAAACATTAGCCAAATGCTTACAGAATAGCTCATCCATCTTTTCATCCAGGTTGTGTTGTCCATAACAGACTCCCATCAGGATGTCTGCCCTGATTCTTACCCATAGATACTCAACCTTGTCATCATTATCCTTGAGCTCTATACAGCTGAAAGACTCCCTAATGTACAGAGCCACTCCATCACCTCTCCTTCCTTGCTTGTCCCTTCTGAAGTGCTTGTAGCCATGAATTGCAGCACTCCATTTACATGCCTCATCCCATTTAATTTCCCTGATGAAAATCTACATCACAGCTTTCCTGCTGCACAATGGTCTTCAGCTCTTCCTGTTTGTTACCCATACTGATATAGATGCACTTCAGCTGGGCTATCAATTTCACCCCTCACACAGGCATGCCACCCCAGGCTTATCTCTAGTGAGTCTGGTTCTATCTGTTTCCCCCTTTAAACCAAGTTTAAAGCCCTCTCAATCATTGCTGCCAACTCACAGGCCTAGAATCCTTTTTACTCTTTTAAACAGGCAAACCTCATTTGCCTGCATCCAGCCTAGTGCTGTAAAAACTATCCCATGAGGGAAAAAGCCAAAATTGCACCAATGGCACCAGCCTTTAAGCCATGTATTTATTGATCAGGGTTCTCCTGCTTCTTTCAGCATTCTTCTCTGCTGCTGAAAGCATTGAGAGAAAAACCACCTCTGTCCTTACCCCTTCAACCAGTCATCCCAATGCCTTGAAGTCCCTTTCTGATTGCCCTAGGAGTTGTCACTGCTGATCTGGAAACCCAGAATTCGGTAATAATCAGAGGACTGAATCAGTCCAAGGAGTCTTTTAGTAATATCTCTCAGGCCCCAAGGAGGCAGCAGAATTCCCTGTAGGACAGGACAAGTCAGTGTACAGGGCTCCCAGTTCCCCTCAGAAGGAAGCCACCTACAAGTACACCTGTCCTTTTTTTACAGCTGTACTTGTAATGTGTCTGGTTGACTGACTTGCCCCAGTTTGACCTTCACTATCACTTGCCTGACCCTTGAGTATCAGAGCCTCATACCTAGTCCCATCTCTCTTCACAAAAAAACACCCAACAAAAAAAAAACAAAAACAAAAAAAAAAAAAAAAAAAAAAAAAAAAAAAAAAAAAAAAAAAAAAAAAAAAAAAAAAAAACCAAAAAAAAAAACCCCAAAAAAAAANNTAAAAAAAAAAAAACAGAAAAAGACCGCATATCTGAATGCAGCAAAGTCAACCACAGCACAAAACAGTTAGGAATTCTAATATCTAGAATCACATCACAGAGATTTTATAAGTCAATCAGAAATTCTTAAATCAGTTTTCTGACAGATTGTGCCAAAAAATCCCTCCTGCATGTCACAGATCTGCATTTGGTCCTAGTCTGGTTGCTTCTTTAATTATGCATAGATTGAGGCTTTACCATTTCCTGTCTTAATTCAATGGATTTATGAGCAGATTTTTTTTTTAGGTCACTGGAGCCTGTCTTTATTCCTAAAAGATGCCCCATCCTTAAACAGACATTGCTTATCACCTGTTGAGTATCCAAGACTTAAACAACCATAATTTAAGATTTCAAGTTGCTTTATGGGTGCCTGACAAACATCACTTAGCTCTTACTTCCCTAACATTTTCAAGTTGTCATAGTCTCTGAATAAGGCTTATGTGTTTTCCATTATAGAACATAACTGTAAATTATGCATTACACAAAGCTCTAAACAGCAAGATTATGTGATTTCTTTTGTCCAGCTTGCCTTCCAAGCAGCGAAAGCAGAAGCAAGTGATCTAGAAGTATAGAGGTGCTGTTTGATCATATGGTTAGAAAAGCACAGGCTGATGTGGATTTGAACTTGACAAAAGACTCAAAAGGCAACATGAAAGGATTCTACAAGCAAACCAGCAGCAGAAGGAAGACTAGGGAAGACATGGACCTAAGGCAAAATGAACAAAGGCTACAAAGGTGGATGCATTTAATGTTTTTTTGCTTCAGTATTTACCAAAAAAAAAGACACCTCTCAGGACTTCTAAATCCCCGAGACTAGAGGAGAAGTCTGCAGCAAGGAAGTTATCCTCAGTTGAGGAAGCGCTTAAAACATATAAAAGTATGCAACCTTGTAGCAGAGGACAGCAGTATTTTGCTGTGCACTGGGAAGAATGTCAAGCAGGCCAAGGGGGTAGAGATCCTTCCCCTCTCCTCAGCATGGTTAAGGCCACATCTGTACAACACAGACATCGACTTAGTGAGCCAAGCACAGAGTCACAAAGTTGATTTAGAGACTGGAGCATCTGACACAAAATGAGAGGGTGTTGTACCTCACACAGACTGTTTGGATGTAATTTTAATTATTTTTCATCATTATGGGTATAACAACTAAACAAAAAAAAGCAAACAAATGCAAACACACTTGACAAATTCCAGTTGTGAGATTATATGCACAAGCAAATGTGAAAAACGCTGTAATAACTAGCCACTGACCAACCTAAATAGGTATTTAAACAAAGATTCTCAGCAAGTCCTGAATATAACTGTCTTTCTTCTCTTGACATTTTCAGACATTTGCTACACAAATATCATAAATAAATCACACAGGACTAAAAAGCTATTTGATTTCTATTAAATAAATCCATACCCAGTAACCAAAAAGCCAAAGCCTGCAGAAATTGAAAGGTAAAGCATGTAACTCAGATTTTAAACCCAGTCTAAAAATATCTGTAACTTCTGCAGTAATTTAATTGCATTTTAATATTAGACTTTTCATTTTAACACTTGATTAAGATTTTGGGGGCGTTTTTGTTGGAGTTTTTTAAGCAGTTTTTCAGACTTAAAATTATTTTTATATGAATATCAGGAACTGCATATGTGTGTCGACTTCCTTTTCATTCTTCTCTGTTTTTATAAAGTACATACAACTCTTCTACTGTTTCAGTCACCAAGCAATAGACTGTAAAAAAAACTCATGTAAAGCTTCCGTAAACAGGTAACTGCACAATTCTGAAGAGAGAGGTACTTCAAGGTAGTAAAAATCACTGAGATTACCAGAGTTAAAACACACAGTAAGTAAATTGATTCAGTGAAACTGCTGGGAGAGGGGAAGAAAAAAAAAAGAAAATCAGTTTTCAGCTAGTTTGAAGCAAAATCCAAGAAGGTCAGGCCATCCTGGCTCCTTTGAAATCAATAGGAACATGTCAGGCTTGCATGGCAATGACACTGAACAGCTACTAAGCTGTTAACTTGGTTGCTTCCTCAAATATTTTCTGTACCTGGTTTTGAATTGAACTCACTTAAACTCTCAATTTATCTTAACTGACATCAAATTAACATACTTCTATAAAACCATGTGACTCTTGTAACATTTTGACTGAAATAAAGGAAATAATGAACACAAAGAATTGAAAATAAAATACCTGTTATTGAACAGTACACTATGTGAGGAGCAATCTTCTTAATGTCTTCATAACCTAGACCCATTTCAGCCAGCTTCCCAGGGACAAAGTTTTCCACAAAAACATCAGATGCTGCTGCAAGCTTTAGAAAAGAAAAGGGTGAGTAAATCTGTTAATTATGTCCCAAAAGTTGAATAAATTCCTATGTAACCTAATTTTAAAATCTTGCTAACCAAAATGGCTCTGGTCTTCCTGATAAAAGAAAATTGACAAGCCTATAGAGATATTTTTTTGCCTGTCAGACTGTGCATTTCTGCAAACTACATAATAGAGACACTGCATATCTAGAAAGAAGACTGTCAAAATCCTAAAGTGATTAGACAAAACTGTGATATTATCAGCATCACATCAATTTCCTAAGGATTGACAATAGTTTACAGAACAATTTTCACAAGCATTCTTTCTACCACCTTTTTTTCAAGAAAAATGAAGTGATATATCTCCATTATTTATGTTGTCTCCATAATAGAAATATATTTTAAATTATTTTTCATTTTCAAATCATTGATTACAATTACCATAACAAAGCCATATTTACAACTTCCTATATGCAGAAGTAGAATAGGTAGCCCAACAACACATAAATTTAAAAAATTAAAATTAAGATCTTGAAGTCATATTAAATACAATGGCACTGTCAACTCTGCAATATGACTTTTTTCATTGCTTTCAAATGAATGACCCGGTCCAAAAATTGATTTATGGTAAGATTAACATATAACCTTGATTTGCTTTAAATTCCATCCTCTCTTATAAAAATTATAAGCAGATATACATACACAAATTTCAGTAAACCCCCGAAGCGTGAGAAGTACATGTTAAAAGACAGATCTATGCCTTGAGGGACTTGTAGGCTTTCTGCCTGGTAAATTGGGGGGGTGTGTGTGTGCACAGGAATTTAAGAAATGTTCCCTGACTGGTACACATGTTTGTGCACCCATTTTTAAGCATAACTAATATATTAATTGCTTCATACTATTTGCAGCCAATTGAGGAGTCACAGTCTCTGAAACTGCCATGTCACTGTCTAATTAAATATACAGTGTGTTCGACAAGCTTCTATAAACTAGTGCCATCATAACAGAAATGACAATGCCTTTAGGAAAGATCAAATTAAGGAGGTTTTATTTTCTATTTAAATCCATAACAGTTTATACATAAATACTTTTCAAACAGGTAATGCTACAGCTTTAGCCTAATTCATTCAAGACATGAAATTGATTACTACTTGTGTATTGCTTTCACTGTGATTTTATAGTCTATGAAAATTACAGTGATTAGATGGGCTAAACCAGTGAAAATTTGTTGTCTATGTTATATTGAAGAACTAAACTCCTACAAGCCACTGAGGAAGAAAGCATGACATACAGTACTGTAACATGAAAAGCACCATACTTTTGGATTGGGCAACATATGTGGAATGACGAAAGTGTATATGATGACTTGGGCCCAGTTCAGCAGGGTATATGGTCTCAGAGAAAGGAGTTTTCAAGACACATTACAAGTGCTGTGTCAGCTCTGCATATGAGGTTTTCATTGAAAATAGATTTTAATGTATAAAGGCAGCAATCTACCAGTAGCGCTGATGCTTAATGAAACAACAATTCTGGCATTGTGGAAAACTGGATACAGTCTGATCCAAACAAACTATATTCTCTGGAAACATACAGATTTTCAGTCTCTTAAGTTCACTGTCAACTAAAATTTCATCCTTCATGCCCTAAAATTCCCCTAAACATCACTCATATTTTAACACCTACTAACAGAGCAATACAACACAGATCTGACTTGAAGTACTATCTGTTCCAGAGAGAACAGTGATAGGCTCAACATCTATGCCTCAGGAAATAAAAAACAGCACAGTTCATGCCAAAGTAGTCATTAAGTTATATAACAAATAATGATGCTGCTAACTTTATAAAGGAAACCATGCATACCTTTTAGAAGTTTTGGTTGATAGGGGTTTTGATTTTTTGGTTTGTTGTTTGTTTGGGGATTTTTTTTTTTTTTTTTTTTTTTTTTGGTTTTTGTTGTTTTGGTTTTAAAAGGGATTTTTTTTTTTTTTTTTTTTTGTGGTTTGTGTGTTTTGGTTTTTACAAGAACTCTACAGAGGAGAATCTGCATACACATACATATAAACAATATATGCATATATATGGATATGTGATTATTTTGCTTGATTAAGTAAAAGAGCAACACATGGGACACATTGACCTATCAGCTAAAAATAGCATAAGAGAAGTGCCATCAGCTCATAGTCATTTAAAGTCCTAAGTTCTTCATGAATAAAAAAATAAAAAAGCTCATTAGTTAAGGGTAAATAATTCACAGAAGAGAAGTATGCTCAAAGTTCTTAAAATGAGTTTCTGGCAATAATTGATAAATAATGTTCTAAAGAGATACTACAATAAGATATCAGAGCACGGGACTGGCACATACACAATCACTGAAAAGAAAAAAATTATTTTCATTCAGGAAGACAGACAAATATTTGGAAGGCAGTTAACAGTCAGCCAAAAACACTAGAAGGGAAGAAAGGGCTACAAGTGACATAGAATAAAGAAATAAAGAAGACACAGGAATAATTTTGTGGAAACCAAGTAATCAAGTATGAAAGAACAGACCCTTGAAAAAATACTTTTTAGTATTGTGCCAAAGGATAAAAAGCAGCCAGGACTCCAGATTAATAGATTTCTTCAGCTCACTTGATACTACTGACTAATTACAAAGTCTGTGCTTTTGTCATATACCTGAAGACTCTCTACTCCTGTTTCTAACATGATTTTAAACTGAGAATAGCCCTCTTCCAGCTATACAAAATATATGTGGGAAATAAAATATATTCTAAGCATAATATCTTGCTTAATAAAGGTAAAAAAATATAACCTTATTACATTTCTTTGTAGCTTTCACGCTGGTGACACAACTCATATTTATGTATGAGTAAACAGTGTCACAAACTTGAACTTATACTTTTCATTAGCTGCTTTGAAGATATGGACACTACTTGTCATAGTAACAAATACAATGCTGAACAATGCTCAAATCTATACACATCTGTCCTGATGACAGCAGGAGACAATGAAAACAAAAGTTATAAATAACTTTCCTTTACACTTACTTTTTGACAAAACCCCAAACAGATCCATTTGAGATGGATAATGGAATGTCAAGACCTCTGCACCAAATGCTTTCAAAATACATCACTCAAAATCAAGCAGAACGATGAACAACTCCACAAGTAGTGTGACAAACAGAGCCTCATCAGTTCTCAATGTTGCTATATCACAGGTGGGGATGGCATTGATTTAAGGAACAGAAAGCTGTAGTGGTTATTAAAGCAACTTTTAAAAGGAATAGAAAATATAAGAAATTTGTCACAGGTAGTCTCCTCATTTTTACAGCTAGTGTGGTAAATATTTAACAGGTGATGCCATTTTTTTCCTCCACCTCATCTTGACTCATAGGCTCAGCTGCCTTTAACTCTTCAAATACCTTCAGCCCACACATGTGCAATCAGTGGACACTTTGAGTAGTTTTTCTTTACCATTTTCAAAGGTCAAATAAAAAAATTGTTTTCTTCCACAGGAGGAAAATTTTTATAGCACTCGATTAGAATATGATTAGTTTATCCAAAAAGATGTCTGTGTTATACCATGCAAATCTTTTCCAAATGAAAATTTCTACTTCCAAATTGTTAGAAGATAAACATACAGCTCCATAACAAATCAACAGTAAATGGCTCTGTTCTGCAAAAAGAATAGGCACTGTAGAATCCTTAGCTTATAATCTCCAAAGATTTCCGTATGAAGTACCCTTGAATAGCTAACAAATCAAAAGCAGCAGAAAACTTACTCTATTTCCATTTTACACAATATTCCAAATTAAAAATACTACCAGACATTCCACCTACGGCATGACACATAGTGTCACTGTGAAAAAGGGATTAGAACTGATACTGAAACAAACAGTAACAGAAGTCAGCTGCTACTACTGCAGGTCTTAAAACACAGCATCAGCAAGTTGCAGATCTTGCTTGCACTTCTCAACAAGTAATAAATAAAGGGATGAGAAAAAACAAGTTTGACAAAATGTGAAATTTGATGCTTTTATTGTTTTTTAAATAAATGGGTCACTTTAAAAGATCTTGAAGTCAAATACTGAAAAAGAAACAAATACTACATTTCACCTACAGTACAATGTTTTTTCAGGAAGATGTACAGTAACTGAAGTCATGAATACACTGTAACATTCAAAACACTGTATTTACAGCTCACTGACTTCACCGGATCAATCCATCTTGAATCTTTCTAATGCAATAGTACAGCAAGATCAGTAGTAGTACAGCAGCACCAACAGGAAAGGAACACGTTATTAGAGACCACTTCCTCACAATATTTCATTTGAAGATTTTGATTATGATTTCATGTAAATTTAAATCTAAAGTCATTACAAGTTACACTGAACATTCAATCCAAAAGCATAGAGTATAGAAGCTATATACTGTAATTTACAAAATTTAATGCATACACAGATTTTTTAAGTTATCAAATCAATGCTTGAAATGCAGAGTTTCATCCTCATTACTTAGGACCACAACAATACAAAATAAGGATGCTTCACGTGCTATCAAAACTTACCTCTTTGATTAGCTTTACTCCTTTTGAATCCTTCATGTTGATGGCTATACTCTGGGGATTAAAAATAAATACAACAGTAATTTATGTGAAAAATTATGTGAAAGGGATTATCAGGCTATTCTAAACATATCCAACAGTTAAATTTCACACTAAAGCTAATTTGGATAAATAAATTTTAACACATAGCCCACCTCCTCCTGCAAAAGAAAAAAAAAATTCTCTTAGCAAAGCAAGCTGAATTATATCTCATTAATGAGTCAGACAAGCACCAAAACCAGTCTGATAGATGTGCAGCCTGCTCACTATATATTCACACAGGAAGGACCCCCTAGTGCAAGTACACAGGGGGACACCAGAAACATTTGTTTAAATGGTAACAAGCCATTAATTCAGGTATGTCATGAAACTTCATGCTAATCCCAAAGTTTCAAAAGCTAGATTTAGCCAACCTTACTGTGGTATAATGGCAGCACTCTTCCTGCCAGCTGACACAGGTCAACTGAGCTGATGCACCTGAAAAAAATGGTCACTCAAATAAAATACCCCTTGCTTTCAGCAGGTTTCATTTTCAGTTAATTAGTGCCAGCAGCTGAAGACCAGCAGCAGCACTCTTGCTTTTTTATTTTGCCTCAGCTGCCCACAGCACTGTACCAGAAATTTGCAACTTTTTTGTTCTAAAAACTTATGGATTTTCCCTGAAATTTATTCATCATAAAATTAGGTTAATGTCAGTACTGCTCCATTATATATGTTAAGAATCAAACTAAGAAGAGTTATGTATTCAGTTATAATTACAGAAAATAGTTTCATGTTCAGTTCCAAACCCCATTTACCTTTTTATTTCTGTTGACACTGAGAAAATAAACACTTTCTGTCCCAGCAAAGGGTGGGCCCCAGGCTCTTGTGTCATCACCAGCTCCTGAAAGAAATACCATCACATATTCAGAATTGCCCAGTATCACACATCCAACAAATAAGAATAAAAAAGCTTTACTTCAATATCACATTTAAGTCACCTAGGCTTCATCTAGCAGGCAGGACAAATATTAGTTTAACATATATATTTTAGGGTATTTATATCAAAAACCACCTTAAAGTGAATGCAATTAAGTGAAGTGAACTAAGTTTTTGCTAGTGTTGGGATTCCATTTAGTCTTAAAAATATTAATACAGCCACACACTACTAATGTATTTGCAGGTTTTTTGGTTGTTTTTCACTTGTAGGTTGCTATTTTGGTTGTTTTCTTAGGGAGGCTGGGGAAAGGGTAATTGGAGTTTCTTTGTAGCTCATTTGTTTTAACTTAAAGTAGAGCTACAATGTAATTCTTTTAGTCAGTCCTGAAGGATTTAGTAGAGGCTCTTCCCTGCACTTCCAGCTCATCTGGTCAGTAAACTGTTCTTGAAACACTCCAGACACAACATCAAGATACCACTGATAGACAGCAACTGATTAAGTTGCACGCTGCACAACACCAACTAAAAGAAGCGCTTGCTACAGCTGGTGCAGTGCCTCACCTCCAGCTCTTCCAGAAATCCTGCCTTAAATGTGCTGCAGACACTGATACCACTGTATCACTTATGCTTAATTTCCAATCTTTAACCTTTCTTAAATATTATGAAGACTAGCAATCTATTTTAAATAGAATTAAAGCTAAATTCAAATTCAGATACAATCACTGTCCTGAGTGTTATCAAGCATGTGCATTCCTGTATCTATTTCAATAACTAGACTTCATCTTCTTGTTAACTTCACATAACTGAAAACTTTCCTTAGTGAGGCATCACGGAAGACTGATACTGGCACAGATACAGAAACAAGCTGAAGAACCTTAGGTGTCATATTATATAGCCACTGTCACAATTATGCTATATACTATAGAAACACAAAAGCCATTTAAGATCTACAGTGGAAGAAGTTATACAAGCATACCAATTGCTTATCAACATTTCTACTGCTTAATATCTCAAAAGACTATTTTGGTTCCAGCAGGATGCTTAGGGGGACAGGGGCATCTCTTTTCTGTCTGAGTACTTTAAGCGATTCAAAGCATAATATTTCACTATTACTTTCCCTGTAGAACCCTCATGGGGCTACTGTTCTTTTTGGATTAGTACTCCCGTAGACATCTTCTCACAGAAAGAGAGGATTACTCCCATTCTAAAATGTTTGAAATTTAGATTTCTGAACCTGCCCTTCTTCTTTGATCACACAAAAATGCAAAGCTCCAAAACCATTACTTCATATATAATTGCTGACATTGCTCTGTTCCGACTACCTAGATGGTTGGAATAACACCAGGGTCAGTCTAATCAGATATTGCAAAATTGATGTAGCTTTGCCTGGTCACAAAAGTGAAAACCTTTATTACAATGGTCAGAAATTAAGGATGACCTATTGACTGACGTGGCAAAACCTTTGTCAGACATTCAGTGTTTCATTAAATGTCCAAACAAATAAAATATAGAGAATGTAGTATGTTTAGTATCTCAAATTATGTTATAAATTATTATAAACTGGGGAGTGTAATATTGTTTAGTATATCAATTATTTTCACCAACTAGTTTCAAGTATGGTAATACCAAAAGAGAGAAACTTAAAATATGGAAACTTAAAGGGAAAAATACATTACATAATGTGCAGCTGCTATGGCATAATTACACACCTCAGATGCATAATGATGCATAAAACTTAGAGCCAAGTGAGGGGACTATTTCTAAAAAAGACCCAAATGCCATGCAATTTGTTATTCTTCTTATATGGTCTTACAAACTAAAAAGTATAGCTATACCATAAGAATGAAGCTTTTATTTTACCATTACCCAATCCTTAGCAACTCTTTGACTCTTTGAATAAGAAGTGCATACACTGAGTGGAAGAAGAAAAAAAAATATATAAAATAAATACATATATATGTATACAACAGTTGAAAGTTTATATACAGTTATATAAACTATATATGTTTATATACACATATATAATATATATATATAAAGTAATGACTTTGGGTAATTAGCTTTGTATATATATAAATATATGTACATGTATATACACCTAATATCCAGTTCTTATTATATCTAAAATAAAAAAAGAAAAATCTTACCTGGTCTTTCCACTTTGATAACGTCAGCCCCTAGATCTCCCAAATTCATTGTGGCAAATGGTCCTGCAAGGACTCTTTAATACGGGAAAAAAAATATTGTTTTCTTAGTTTTTCCAATCAGAATATTTGCATTTAGACACACTGTTACCAATGACAGACAAAACACAAACCTTGTTAAATCAAGAATTTTCACACCATCCAATGGCTTTACATTACTAGCACCTGACAGGAAACAAAAAACAGCGACTTAGATCCAAAACAAAAAAAACCCAAACAAATTATTTTTATGACATTCATCATCCTCCCTCATCTCTCTCCTCTAATAAATGGTAATAAAGCTTTCTGAACAAGCTGGTTATTAGGTGCATACTAAATTAGTAAAGCCTTTCAAAGTTGGAAAACCTCATGTATGACATTTCAGAAACTATTCTAGCTCCCTAGCAAGTCTACAATAAAGCTACTTTATAGCAATACTTTGTATGTACTTTCCACAAACACTCCAGCTTTTAAAGACTAATCTGAAGCAAGATACAACAAAAGACATTCTGATGTTTTAGCAAGCAACACCAGAATGACACAAGCTAAAAGTAAGGGTACCAGACCAATGAGAAGCATAGTGGAATTCACTAAGTGTTTTGACCTGTGTAGACCTCTGCATTTGCATCACACACACACAAAAAAGAATATCCCCATTACAAAACTGAAGGCAGAATACATGAGCCAAGGAAATACTCTTTCAACAACAGCTGTACATGCAAGATAATTATTAAGAAATCACAATGCTTTCTTCCTTTCCCTCACCCTTTCCAACCCGACCAGGTCTAAGAAATAACAGTAATGGCAATAAACATCACAGGCGTGGCAAGTAATCTCACAGTTTAGACCACATTTGCCAGCCATTTCTTTGGTGGACTTGGGTTATCTTCTTCTTCCTCAGTCTTTAATAGTAGGCTAGGGACACAAACACTCCATCACCCTCTGTGGACAGTCATTTACTTACTGCTTGGAAGGTGGTCTCACGGCATACACAAAACTAAAGCACCTGGCCAGTAACATCCCTAAAATGACACATACCAACTTGTGGCAAGTACCTCTTTTTGGCACTTGTCCTGGTAAGAGAAAGATGTAAAACATGTGGTGGGGGGTCAGGGGAACAAACCACATTCGTTCAAAGCCTGTAGGGCAGTGTGGTGTCTCTCCCATATCATGCAGCAGTGCATGCCTGTATCCTCTGCCTCCACGTTCCCTCCATTAGACCTGAACCACCCTTCAGGCACCCTCGTAACTCTCCTTCCTACACATGGGAAGAAGGACATTTATATCAAGAGAGAGATTTAAAAAAAGATACAGAGAAGCATCCGTAGAAATTCAAGGCTTCTACTAAAACATTTTCATTAACTGTATTGCTCTCAACAAGGACACTTACATCCCATTGTTCACCTTTAAGAAATTTTCCTCCATTATTACCACTTACTCTAAGGAAATTTCCATTTAACAGGTCTTGTGCTTTAATACAATATACAGACTGAGCAGCATGTTGAAAACACACACATCTAGGGATGGCCATGTGTTTTGTACTTTTAAAGCCTTTAGGAAAATCTTGGGCTGCTACTTCTCTTCAGTGTTCCACACATCCGTGAGTTCCAGACGTTGGAAAACAGTTGTGGCAGGTAAACACCACAGACCTTCCAGTATAACTTCAGTCTTATCAAGCTGGGTGCACAATTTGCTCCACAAAAACACTACTCTTTTTTCCAAAAATATGTAAAAAGCTTTACTGAAGCTCCCCAAAAATTAAAAATATGTAATTTCAGTTTAAAAAGGTCGACCTTCCTCTATTATTTCCACACCTTTTAGAGCTGCACTTTAATAGCTCACCTATTCTTCATCCTGAGCCAATATTTAGGGCTACTCACAGATACACCACCAGAACAAGAGCAACTTTTCAGAGCCAACAGGTTCTCTACCTGCAGCCAAGTTGTAGGAATCCATAAAGCCACTTCTCAAAAAGCATGTAAAATGTTAAGATTAGGCTGTAAATATATATTTATGCATAACCAAAAGTGATGAACTCTTACTAATTATCATATCACTCACATTATGCCATCATCTAACACTCCATTCAGGGATTAGGACTCTTCCATAGCTGGAACAGAATAGGAGAGCACAACTGTTGCTCTGAAGATAAACAGACCATTCTGGTTTTGGGTGGTTTTTTTTGGTTTGGTTTTTTTTTTTTTTTTTTTTTTTAATGCCAGTAAATAACAGATATCAATGATGATGAAGAAATGCAAGAAAGAAGAGAGATCAAAAGTTTGCTTTTGAAAATTGAGGAACAGACCTGTTAGTGTCTTCAGAATAGAACACAAATGTTCACAAGAAATATATGTATATGAGCTAAATTATATATGCAGCATGACACCAATTTGCTGAAATAACTGCAAGCCTTTTGACATCAGCAGTTCTGGTACATGAATCCTGAATAAGGGAGTGCTATCTATTGTAGGAACAAAAAAACACCAAGAACACATCATAAATAAACACAAGAGATCAGAATTGACCAGCATTAACTAGAAACATCTCCTGGGTTGTTTACTTTTGTCACTAGCTTCCTAAGCAGGCACATACACAGACTTTGTTAGAATTCTAACTCAACAATCTGAATTTTCTAAAATGCAAACTCACATTTTCTCTTGTATGTTTGCTTTTATTTATACCTGTAACTCGATGACTGAATGAGAAATCACTCTCCCAGCTCTAACTATATCTTCTGTGTAAACTCGATTCCCATGATGATTGAATTTATTATGAATTAGACTGCCATATGTATCTCTCATAAATAACTTTGATTAAGAATAAATAGACCCACTCACTTTCAATACGATTTACATTATTTAGTTAAGCTCAATAGCTTGTCCCAAGGTTGGCCTAATAAAAAACAAGCAACCAACAGAGAGATCATTCCACAGAACAGAAATTAATTCTTGTGTCATATTCCAAAAATATTTCCTTTATACTTGTGACAGAAGAGGGCAACCAAAAGAGAGCTAATTAATTTTTGCAACAATGCAAATTAACAGATCCCATTCCAATTACTTTCAATTTCAGAAGACATGACTCCTCAAATCTATTGTCTCTACTTTGCACCATCAGTAGTTTTTCACTTTATCCATGCAGTAAGCTGTAGTCAAGTCTATCACTACCGTGGACTAATTCACAATCAGTAGCTACGCTCCAGCCTGGCACACACTTGGTATGTTCATAGTGGGAAACAGAACTGCGAACTTCCTCTGAGTCTAGCGCCACCAACGCTATTGTTACTATTTTTCTATGTTATTTAATAACAGAGAAACTTGAAGCCAGTGAACGATCGCTTTGTTGCAGTTAGGGTTTATTTCATTTCATTTCATTTAAAAAAAGAGGAAAACCCAAACAAACAAAAACCCGAACAAACAAAACATTCAAAAAGCACAACTGTAGGCAGTTAGACTTTGGTAACCTTACAAAAAGATCGGGCCTCGAGCACAGCATGCCATTAGCGGAGGCTGCCTGGAGAGCCGGCACGTTCCGCGCCACCGGCGATGCGCTCCTGCGGGCAGCGCGCCCGGCGTGGGGCAAAGTGCGAGTCCCCGAGGCCGCGCTCGGACCCCCTCGACCAGCCCCTGGCAGGAACCTCCCGCAGGTGTTCCACGCCCGGCCCGCAGAGAAGCGGCTCCGACCCCCGCACCAGCGGCACCAGCTCAGAGCCCGGCGGGATCACACGGACAGAGGGACCCGACGCGGCGCGACAGGGGAGGCGGAGGAGGAGGAGGGCGCGGCACGGCTCCGTACCTGCCGGGGGAGCGCCTCCGCTCCGCGACCCTCCGCCGCTGCCCGGGGAAGGGCAGGCAGAGGCAGCGCTCAGGGCTCTGGCGCTGCCGCCGGCAGCTGCGGGGCACGGGCTCCTCCAGAGCCCTCTGCAACACCGACTCCTTCCTCCCAGCCCGGCGCGCAGCATCCCCGCCACTCGAGACGGCACCGAGCGCTGGGCGCAGGCGCTGCCGCCACCGCCCCCTTCCCGTCCCACTCTCGGGACAGCCCGGGATCTCCCGGGACGGGGGGCGCGCAGGCGCGGGCCCGGCGCCGGTCCCGGTTGGCTGCGCTTCGCCTGTCCTGTGGAGCACTCTTGCCTGGACTTCATACAGCAGGGAGGCGTCCTGCAGATGTCTGCGGCGGGAACTCCGCTTTTGGATGGCTGGAAACTGGTACTTCATTTCGGCGTACAGACCGTGAAGTGCAACATTGCCAAGGTGGAATAAAAATAGAAACCGCCTTCCCCCCCCATCCCTCCCCCACCCCACCACCAGCACCCCGAAGGGTTTTCCGCGCTTACCAAGGCAGGCAGCCGCCCTGGATGCCAGCACATCCGCTCAGCGGCAGGAGGGAGATCCTTCGCCTCAGTTCGCCGCCACCGAAGGTGCAATGTTACTTACACTGTAAGCTGCATCTTCAGCTGAGTGTAGTGATAGAAGGATTAGCTCGAAAGGACCTTTGAGCAACTCTTCCCTGAACGAAGTACCCTCAGACTATTTTCAGTCTGTGTTACGACAGAGCAGAAGGCTTGTTACAAGGACACCGTGATATTTTCTTACCTCTCTAATACGATAAAAAAGCCTGTGCAGAGGTTAGGCATTTATTTATAAGAAATATGTGAGGATAAGACAACTGTTGTATCTCAAAAGCAGCTGAAACTTCTGACTGCTTTAAAACTAGCATGACGAAATAGCACAGGTTTAAGACATGCTATACGTCCCTCTGCCTAAATGCTGAGGAAGAACATAGGAACATCTACCTGACAGGTTTGTTGACTGGACATGCTGTGTGTAATCAAAAGTATTATATGGATGCTTAAAGATTTGTCAACAAGAAGAAATTTACCAGCACAATTATGCCAGTATAACTCAACATGTGTGCAACTATATGTATTTCTAATTTATGTGGTGTGAAAAGGGTTTAAATTAAACTGCGCTTTTTTTGGAATGAGACAGATCAGATAATTTGGTAACTTACATTGATAAATTGTCTTGTGTAGACACGGAATTCCTTGTATAAAAACAGATAGTCTTCCAGACTAAAGAATTACAAAAAAATTTACATGAGCAGGTTTAGTCTCTTTCCATTTTATAATTTAAAAGATATTTCCTCATTTTTCACAGAGAGATTGTATAACATAGTGGGGAAGTGAGTTCTCTGTGACTATAAAGTTAGTTGTTACCACTGGAAAAAAAAAAACCAAACTAAAACATATTTAAAGCCAAAGAAAAGCAAGACTGGTATATAAAGCATAGAAACTTTCTGCTTATTTTAATAGTTAACTTTTGTTCACTGCTGTTCTGAAATCTCTTGTTAATTTTCCTATGTTGCGATGTCCTAAAACCGAACAATGTTTTGTTGTACTGACAGAAATAAATAATATTTAAAAAATCTTTACTATTTTTTTTACAGAGCTGTTGAGGATTTGCATTAATATGTACCTGAAAACAGAGCAGGAATGGTAATAAATAACACTGTTAAATTGACTTTGTGCTAAATATGCAGTTCACCTACAAAATAGCATTTTACCACGAACTTCTATACGTTGCCTGAGCAACTACTCACTTATCTGCTGGCAATTCGAACTGATTTTGAGGAAAACCCGCTCCACTGAATTGCTCTTTAAATGCCACTCTGTGTTTTTTCAATGTGGACTGCCGTAACACTGAGGCTCAGACATTAAAAGACTCCAGAACAAAAGCGCAGTAACAATAAGCATATCTGCAGTGACACGAAACGTGAGGTGAACACTCGCTTTGCTCTACAGGAGTTCATTTCGATGTCTTTCAGCAGCTGTAGAACCGCGGGCATTCGCTGACAGCCGGGCCGAGCCCCCGCCGCGTGAGTTACCAGGCACCTTCCGAGACCGCTACTCCAGATTTCTCCCGTTCAGCTGGAAGCGCGCAGAGTCCCGGGCGGGCCAGGTGGCGGTGTGAGGCCGCCGGGGCCTCTCTCCCGCCCCCCCATTTCCCGGCGGGATGGCATGGCCGGCGCCGCGGAACGTTTGGAAGCCGGAACCTGCCGCTCGCCGGCCGGGAAAGAGGCGGGGGAAGAGAAAGGCGCGGACGCGGCGCCGCCGCCATTGCACGGGTTCCGCTGCCGCCACCATTCCCGGCCTGTCCCGATCATGTACCGGCCGGGGTTCCGCGCACCGACGCCTCCCTACGCGGGCGGCGCCTTCCGGAGCCCTCCCTCCGGCGGAGGGCCCCTGCCGCCCTCTCCGCGCGGCTATGGGAGCCCCCACCACACGCCGCCCTACGGCCATCGGCCCGGGCCGTACGGCAGCGGCCTCTCGCCCCGAGGCCCCGGGTTCCACGGGCGCTTCGGGAGCCCCTCGCCGGGGGCGCAGACCCCGCGCAGGCCGCAGAGCGTCAGTCCCCGGTACCCGGCTCCGTACGGCGGTGCGTCCCCGGCCGGAGCGCCTCTGCCCCCGCCGCCGCAGCACAAGCGCTCGCCCGGCGGCTTCCAGAGGCACTTCCAGGTACGGGGCAAGGCGGAGAGGGACACGGTGGGGGGGGGGAGAGAAGGAAGGAGGGAGCTGCTGCTGTCGCTGCCGCTTCTAAGCGGGGCCCGTGCCCCGCTGGGGGAAGGCATGCCGAGGGCTTATTTTCAGCGCAGCATCCACTCGCCAGGAGGTTTTTCAAGGGAGAGCGAGGCTTGAACCGCGCTGGCAGCATCAGCTTTCCCGCGCCCCTTGACCCCCAATAGAGAGGACGGACAGAGCTCAGGCAGCCGTGAGATGAGGACAGGGAAGAAGGGCCTCAGACCTGGCGGGTTGTAAAGACACATATTGTGGCGTATGAAGGTAGAGAATTAAGCACCGGCCGAAACGGCAGCAAACACCTCTTTCTCCTGTACATGGCTCCCTCTGATCAGTTTCCTTTCATACAGTGGTGAAGCGCAGCGTGCTTTTACTTGATGTTCTCCTCCATTGTGGGAGCAGCCCTGTCCATGCCCTCTCCACACTTGGAGTTCTCAGGGACACGGACAGAGAAAAAGAGTGCTCTGTTAAAGAGAATTAAACTGAGGCTCCGTTAAGCAGAAATGGGAGCATCCGTTGTGATAGTAGACTCTCATTTTAAAGAGATTTCTCATTTTTTTGCCTTGCACCGAAAGCTTCTGTTTGTACGGTTTTCCTGAAAGCCATCAACAACAGGTTCTGTGAGTTAAGCATTTTTCCAGCTGTATTAGTTGTAGCATGTGACTGGCAGTGGACACAGGGATGGAAGTTCTGAGGGTAACAACTTTGTGTATATAACCAGCTTTATGTAGTATTAGAGAGACTGCAGAACTGCAGCAAGTGACACATGCAGTGCAATGATTTTTTTTGTGCTCTTACTGATACTTGAAGGATTAAGCGTGATAATGAAGTCACATCTTAATAGAGATTAGTAAAATCTTAATGTGCCTGCACAGCACTGTCACATGTCCATTGAGGATTTTGTTAGTATTTTGTTACTTTCTTTTGATGCAGTTAACTCAGGAATCACATTATTGGTGGAAGGTGTTCGTTATAAAATGTATACATTTTTCTGCAGCACAACAGCAGAGACTCTCCTGGTGGGGAAGCCAACACATTGCATAACCTCAGTGCCTTTTGAAAAAGCCAAGCATGTGGCATTTCTGCTGCAGATTATGGGGGGACCGTTTATGTCATCGATGTCTGGTTTCCGTTCAAAAGATCATTCTTTGGCTGCTCAAGTGTTTTTGGTGTTTTTTTTCCAAAGCCTGCCTTAGAATTAATTGAACAGAAGAATATGCAGGAATCTTTTTGTCTTTAGCTTTAGTCAGAAGTGTTTCATGTCAAGAGCTGAGGACAGGAACCCTCCCATAGGCTTCATTCTTGATGTAGGAAACATGACATGAAGTCAGGTTACATTCTGAGGTAAGAAACATGACATAAGGAAGGTACAAGTTTGAATCCAGTCTCAGACTGTCACAGCATTTTCCCTTCTCCCCTTTCCTTCTTCAGACCTTGTGAGTAGTTTAGGAGCACTGGCCTGATGGCAGTTCCTTCAGAGACTCAAAGGATATTGAATGTCTGTAGCTTTGCCCAGGACTGAAGAAATGTGTGAGTCTGCACTTTGAGGTGTGTACACATGAGCTGTTCTGCCTGGGAGAGCAGTGAAGGCAGTCACAGAGGGAGTTACTCTCATAAACCAGGAGTCCTTGTTTACTGTGGTGTGGACAAGGATCTCTGCCCACGAGGCCATAAATAGATGCATTTAGAAGGGCTTTCTGCACTTCTAAGCATCAATTTTCTCTTGAGACAAGTGCATTGTCCCCTCTCTTCTGTAGATCGTGTTAAGTGAACTCCAATGCCTTTGACATTTATGATGCTACAGTCACTCTTGAGATGAAAGCCTTAAGTGACACTTGAAAATTGCATTAGAAAATCCAAAAGACAGTTTATGTTTACTTTAGTGTTCTAGGTTTGTCATGCCGTTAGCTTTCTGTACTCATTTTGTGCTCACAGACTTTCATTCTTTGAAACAAACAGAAAACTTGAAGAAAAACATAGTGAGCTTGTTTTTGCTGAAATGGCTAGCTCCACCTTTATGTGGCCAGTAGTTTACAGCACTCTCTGTTTTTTTCCACAGAGATGCTTCTGCTTTATATTTTATGAAAACATGTTTCTGGAAACCAGGCCTGTAGTGACAGGACAAGGGAGAATGCCTTTAACTGCAAGCGAGAAAGTTTACATTGGATATTAGTTTACTCTGGGAGTGGTGAGGCACTGGAACAGGTTGCCCAGAGAAGCTGTGGATGCCCTATCCCTGGCATTGTTCAAGGCCAGGGTGGGTGAGGCTTTGAGCAACCCAGACTAGTGTGAGGTGTCCCTGCCCTCGGGAGGAAGGCGGGAGCTGCGTGATCCTAAGGTCCCTTCCAGCCCAGACCATTCTGTGATTTGACTCTGTTGCATTTCTTATCTCCACTCAGAATTCACTTAGTGGTAATGTTTCCTTCCCTACACTCAGCAGGAATTACTGAACTAGCTGCTAGCAGCAGCTATTGAGTGGTATGGATCAAAAATTATTACAGAAAGTAAAAGAAACACCACCCTTTTGAAATGGTACCATTGTGATTTTTGTGTTTTGTGTATATCCCAGCAGCTGTAGTTACATCAGGTGAAACAAGCTTATAAAGGGAGTGACTGTGCCCAGTTTCAAGGCAGTATTACTCTACTCAGTAACTTTTTAAATTAATAGCACTAAAAGATGTTGTTTTCTACTCTAAAGAGAGATTTGTTATCTGGAGAAAAAGTACTGCGGTTAGGTTGACTATTTAAGGAAAGTTCATTGAGGAAAGGCTGTTGGCATTAGTGACAACTAATAGAAAGTTTTTTTAGGCTGTCTTTGATACCAGATAGTGCCTCTTGCACTGAATAGTTTCACTTGTACAGATAGGGCTGATATCCTTTTCCACAGGCCTATAATGTGACTAATCACACTTTGATTTTCTGCCCTAAAAAAATTCAGAGGGGAAAAACCATATGATGACTGGTCTTCTAAACTTAAATAATCTACACGCTTAAATTTAGCATGTACTGAAGGCTGTCAATTTTGTATTACATAATAATAAATTTCCTAGATTTCAAAAATACTAAACTGTCAGTGTCATGTCAGTGTTACTGATGACCTGCATCATATTGTAGTGAAATTTAAGATTATTAAGTAAATCCATCCAAATGAGCCTTACCATTGAATTATTTTGCTCCTTCACTGAATACTGCAGGTCACGGTATCAGCTCATGTTTCTTTTGCCTTCCGCAGATTAAACACTTCAATAAATGAGCTCCACATTCAATCTGTTTTCCAATGTCAAAGTTAAAAGGTCTTCATTAAATGTGGCGGTTTAAAGATGGTGGAGTTTTGTGGCTGTTTAGGACAGAATGCACTGGGTACTGGTGTTTCACTACTAAATGTGAGTGCTTAACAAATGTCACTGTTGGTAGAGTGATGCCTAGAGAGGCTGCCTGGAGCAGAGGCTAGACAGTGATAAAGGAATAAAGTAGGTATTTATTAAAAGCCCTTCACAGGTTACACCATGGGCAGTACAAGAGCCCAGGCTTGGCTCTGCCCAAGATGGGACTCTGGGTCACGAATTTTCACACTTTTATAAATTTTGGTCCATTTACACATTAGGATTAATTGTCCAATTACAGCTTCAGGTTATGAAGTCCCATCCTCTCAGACCGCTCTCTTCAATTCACCGTTGTTTACACGTTTGGGGCCTGAAGCTGCAGTGGTGTCCTTGATTCTCAAGAAAAGGATTTTTGTCTAACTAAACTGTGAAGAGAACTTGCTAACACTTTATATGAAGTTCAGAGTCATACACCAGTGCAGCACAGAATCTGGAAAATATAAAAGCTAAACTTAAGGCATCAAGAGTATGTTAGCTTACTCTAGGAAATTCCATGGCCCTTAGAGAGCTTTTTAGATGCATTCTGAGGTGATTCTCTCACCCTCATGGGGTTTGATGCAGTACAGTAATTCACCACCTTTTAGAAATTCTTCTGTTTTGAGATCATCCTCTTAGCTACATAACCTACCTGCAAAGAATCGTTAGAAACAAACCCTATAAGTAAGACATGGATGTTTCCACATTTGATCATGTATACATTATCATCAAACTTCAGGAGTTCCTGAAAAGTTCTTGCTAGAAACACATCAGCATGTTCCTGCCACAGCATGTTAGCAGAAACAGGTTCAAGATGTTTGGGTGGAATCTATTATTCTGGCTAGACATTGGGTCTTTCACTTTATGACACCATTTCTCAGTTTTGCTCAGAAATTGTTTCATGTGATCTATTTACATAGATGCTGTTAGAGCTTACTAGTCAAATTCAAGTATCATCACTGCTGATCCAAAAATTCAGAGGTGGCAGGGTTGTGGGGGAAAGCAGCCATTAATCAAGTGCTTTTACACTGCTTTACAAAATCTGATAAGCAGCCTCAAAGGCATCCTGTTGCTCTAACCATACAGAATGCAATGGGCATGCTTGGAGATTACTGGTTATCTGTAGTATGGGTTGCTTAACTTTGGTTAAAACAAATTAATTTAAATAAATACAGCTTTAGACAGAACTTCACCTTTTAGAGGAGAGATTCTGAGGAGAAAAATGGATGATGCTAACAGGAAGAAATTATTATAGGAGTTCCTTTATGTCACAGCACTCTTTAAGCTGCAGACTTGTAGCAGCTTTGCAGAAGCAATTGCTGTGATCCTTGATCTTAAAATCAAATATGAATAGCTCCCTGCAAAAGTCAATACCCACTAAATCACTGATTACCACTGAGATTGTGTATAAAATAAAGTCATCTCTTCTCAAATTTCACAGAACACTGGTTTGGTTAAAAAAGGAATTTTTTCCCCAGTAAATTCTTTGTAATTATTTGCATTATACAATGCTATGTTCAATCTGTAAATACTTAATATTTGACTTCTGCTCCTGTTAATATTGTCAACTCTTCGTCAGCTTCTAACTCCCTGTTTTGTTGTTCAGCTTTTGTTAGACATGTTGTTGACAGATTATGAAAAATAGCATGAGCTGCTTTTCTGCAGCTTTGTGCCAGAGTGATGTAAACAAGTATTTGGGAGAAGACTGGTGGTGCTTTTTTCTTATCCTGGTAGATCATCACTCATAAGTAAAATACATTAAAGTTAATATTTCCTGAGGAAGATGCAAGTGAGGTGTAGTAATTATGATTAATAGTCAGCTTCAGAACTCTACGACAGTAGAAGGAAACATTTTAAATTTTTAATTTTTTTTTCTTAGTTTGAATTAGACTATTAAATGTTTCTTTACCTGATGGTTTTCTTCCAAAGGGATCACCCAGGACATCTACTCCATTTGGTACAGCGCATGGCAGAGAGAAAAGAGTGTCTAATGATGTGGAAAACTATTACAGACCTTCAATGCTTGAGGACCCATGGGCTGGCCTAGAGCCAGTTTCTGTTACAGACATAAACCAGCAGTACAGCAGTGAGCAAACAACATGCACTGGTAAAAAAGGGAGGTATTTCAGCTAACACTTTTAAAGGCCAAATAACTCCATCTTGTCAGGAAAACTGTGGGACAGAATCTTAACACTTACACAAGATGAACAATAATCAAGACCTTTAATAATACTTTTATTTCATCACATGTCAACCCTTTTATCCTACCTTTTTTATTGCATTGGATATTTTTATGTATGGGAGGTAAAAGGAGTAGTAGGAAAACCTATATTTCTGGCTATGTGGAACTGTCTACCAGCTCTGAAGAACAGTGTTCTTTAATCACCAGCGACTGATTTGTGACTGTTAAAACAAGTTTCCATATACTTACCTCCATGTCAGATTGGTAGCCTTTTATTGTAAAGTCTCTTAGGGAGACATTTTTTATGTTTCAACGTTTTTAGAATGAAATCATTTGGAAATAAAACAAACTTTTGTAAATCCTTGTTTTGTAATGTATAAAGAATATTTTAGGAGCTTTGTTAAGATGTGCACATTAACACAGTAGTTCACAACACTGAAATTAGGTGACTTCTGTAAATGTGCTTGTGTGCTGTAGTTAACGTCTGGTTTTGTGCATGGTAATTTTTGTTAATTGCAGTGTCATGTGAAGTTGAAATATAACTTAATAGCCATCTCAGGAAACAAATGCATTTGTTTTAGAAAGTTTAATTTGTTGAACAAACTCGAGTCACAAACTTAATTCTGGAATTATTTGCATTTGTGTTTCAAAAATATATATTTGGATCAATATTAGAAATTTCTGGATTATAGTAATAAGTCTGTTCAGTGACATTTAAGTCTAAAGAACACATAAAACATCCAGCTTAAATAAATGCAAATGTTCTTTCTGGATCCATTTGCTAGAATAGTACAGAATGAATGATAGTTTTTGTTACACAGTTGACATTAGTACATGCATAGCATCTTTTTTTAAAATCTGTTTTATATTTTTCAATTATTTTTTATTTTTACTTAGAGCAGGCATCATTGCCAGGAGAATTGTTTTGTGTGTGTACATACTATATTTTTGTACTGAAGAGGAAAGCAATGAGTTGGGGTTTTTTAGAGCTTGTCTTTACATGGAAGGTCCATACTTAAATCCAGGAGTGAATATGATAATCTGGAATAAAGAAGAAATAGTTCCCAGCTGCAGACATGTTCTTAACTTGCCATGTTAAACCTGCAGTAATGAAATACATTTTTGTTGAACGTATGACTGTTTGTTTGTTGATCTTGGCTTTTAAGCCAAGGTAGAGTGTAAAAACTTTGTTAAATAAAACCATCAGTTTAGTTTTCAAAATACATGTGTTCTTTTAAGCTTCTTACATATTCAGAACATATCTTTGTAGTCCGGAGGCATAGTTAGGTAGACAAGCACAGGAAATCCCATTAAACTGTTCTTAGTAACTTGTCTTTTGCTGAGGTAGAATAGTCCTCTGTACTCTTTATCTGTTTCAGCATAAGAGGTGTTTGGTTAATACCTTCAGGAGCAACTTCAAATTGTAAGGGGAGGTTAATATGTGGAAATGTGCTGAGTCTCTTGTACTCTTGGGACCACAGTCTAAAGTATGGCACTTCTGTCTTCCCCCAGATGACCCTGTTATTTTAGTATTATATCCAAAAAGGCTTCCTCAAGAACTGAGAACATAAAATGCCTGCTGGATATCAAGAATGGTTAAATCTTCACCCCAGAATCAAAAAATGGTGCATTAAATGGCAGCTATCAGTATTGTTATCTGTAATATGTACCAGCGAAACTGAGATGACTTGACAAGTTGTAGTCTTAAAAATTTATGTATAAGTTAATCAATGTCATTGTGAAAATTGAAGTGTAAAGTTTTCCTTTCCTTTTTTTTTTAAACCTTGTCAGGTGCTGTAAAGCTCTCAGACAAAAAAAAAAATGTCGTAGTGTGCTTAACCAAGTGCCTTGTGTTGCTGTTTCCCATGTGATTGAAATGCAATTTGTTTTTTTCAGTATGTGATGATCTTGGAGAAACAAATATGATTTTATTTAAGAGAGTGAAGCCATGATGTGTTCCAGTTAGAGATGAGAAGAGTCTGGGTTTGGAAGGGCAAAAGGAAAGGTAAGGGATTCCTGCGAGAAAAGAGACTGTTAGAGGTGGGACTTCTTACACAGTAGCCGGTATGAGCTGCCCTTGCACATTGCAAAGATGGATTTTTCCACTTTGGCCTTGCAGTTGACCCAGACATCAAAGCCAGACTCCTCTGGTAATAACTCTTAATTAACTGCTGGAATGAGGTGTCAGTGAAGGTAAATGTTCCAGAAAGAGAACTGAGGAAATAATCTTGAAGCACTGATTAGTCCATGCAGACCTTCCACACTGCTGTCTTTTTAAACTGCTGCTGCAGTGCACTTGAGGACATGACTCAACAATTTTAAGTACATCATACTGCTAAAAGCTACAGTCACTTGGTCAAGAATCAGCACCAAAAACTTAAAAATTATTCACTTTCTGGCTTCTAGGAGAAATTCTGTAATTACAGTAAAACTTAAATATGTCATTGTTGAAGAGCTGTGAAATGCATGAGCACATGTTCAGAACTATAAATATAATGTACTTAAAGCCAGTTTAAGCTTTGCCTTTTTTGCCATGATATCCAGGAAGCTTAAGCACATACATCCTCACGGGTTTGTTTGGTTTTTTTTCTTTTTACCATTTGGCAAACATCTGATAGAGAGAGGATGTATCACTTCCTCATTTGTTAATGAAGCCACTTCATAGCACCAGTATGACTCTAGAAATAGCATTGGATGATAAACTGTAAAGCACAAAATACATCCTTTTTTCATGACCCCTTGGAACAAAATAATGCTTATGTCTTGTTAATGAAGAGATTCCTCTGTAATGAACACACTGAGTACATGGGGGAGGGCATTGATCTTTCTCCAACAGACTTCCTAGATTTTACGGTAAGTTAGCTTCTTTTTCAGAAGTTTTAGTTTGCCTTGTGTTTGTCTGTCAAGTTGATTTGACTTTCTCTTCAGTTGTTGTAAAATGTAGCTCATGACTAACTCTCCCAGCAAGAATTTAATTCACTTTTTGCTGTTTGCTCCTGTGTTTTAAGAGAGAACTGTGACACTGCTACATTAATAGTAACAAGAACTTAAATCAGATGAAAACATGAGTAAAGCAGCAACACTCTGGGTGGGTAGTTACCTCAAGATGTGCACTATAATAGTTCAAATGTCAGGTTTTTGGTTTCCATTCCAGCTTTATAATATGGAATATTCATTTTTCAGTACATATATTGAAATTGTTAAATACTTTAGAATATTAAAATTTAAATTAAAATGGGATTTTAAAAGTTCATGTTAAACCCCTCCTCTTTAGAATTAGAAGTAGTGTGTTGAGAAGTAGCATTTTCCTCATGTCAAAGCTGGGAACACTACCAGGTAGAATGTATCTGGTCAGCAGAATGAATAACTACTCTTGCAGTCAGGTTGCTTTTCTTGTTAAGGACATCATTATTAACTTTGTATAAATTATTTCATTAGGCATCAGAGGGGGGAGCATTTGAAAAATGCACTATATGGAAATTCTACAAGTAGCTGTTCACCTTCCTTCTAAAGAAAAGTTTTTTCATAGTGTGTTTGGTTTTCAAGTTGTACTTCTGCATAATCTCACTGAAGTCAGAGGATTTGCTCATGCAACTGGGATGTGTAAGTATCTAATGTTACAATTTGAAAATACTGTCATCCATTTATCTGTCAGTGATTTTTAGCAGTTCTGCAGTTTATTCCTCTGCCTAGCAATTGCTCTGAATTCGGATTCCTTCATGTGCTTTTATACATGACTATCTTGCAGTGAATTAAACTCGGACTTAGAATATTTTCCAAAATTCTCAAAAGTAAAGACTGTTCTCTTTTCCGAAAATCTTGGTGCTTGCCTTCCTTCTGTCTTCTTGAAGTTGGCGGAGGAAGGCGAGGATTGCCTACACTGTATGGGTGAAGAATTGTGTAATGATTTTCATGTCTCAGGCTTTCAGAAACTTGCATACCAACTGACATAGGTACCTAGATAAACTTTTTTATCATTTGAGATGGCTCAAACAACTTTTAACAGCAGAAGAAATGAAAGAAATCAAATTGTGTTTACACTCAACAGCAATGCAATTTCAGCATTCAGTCATTAATTCACAACCAGATTTTATTTGCCTAAAGTATCTTCTTGTCTGTATGTCTTGAAAGGCACAAACTGATTTAATTTCATTCTCTGCCATTTCTATTTAAATGTGTGCTTTGCTGATTTAGAATTTAACTGTAATTTCTCATTCTGAACTTCTGATTTTACTTTTACACAATTAATAACTCTAGAGTGTTAGACCTCAAATCTAGGCCTTCCCTTTAAACTATTTTAGATCTGGCAAAAAAGGGCTTTATCTCATCCCCATTGCCTCCTTGATGGTACTAAGAAACCTTTGCCATTCCAGTGCAGCGAGGCCCAGGAGCTGTTTTAAGGCGAATACTGATCCATTTTTCTTCACCAGCTCTGTGTGGGCTTCAAAGCACGTCAGGGGGTTGGTTAGTGCACATCCTGGATTTTAAATTCCATCAACATCTTCTGCAGTAAAATCACAGGTGAATTCCCCTGCCCTTTTTTCACTCATCTGTGGCTGTTGCATGTTGTTGTTCTGAACTAGTCATGTAAACATTTGTGTACAAGAATGTAACTCCTGCAGCTAAAAGGGGTCATTCCAGTACAGTTCAGAGTGACATTCTAAATTCTGCTGGCAGTCCCGCTATTACAGTCTGCATCAAACTTCTTGATGTACTGCCGTGCTTCCTCCGTAGCAGTAACCATGCTGTTTGTGGTGGCTAACAGCTGGCCTGGAGGCCTCACAGTTACAGCTAACCCTAGTGAAGGTAACTCGACCATTTGAGGCCATTAGGGAACCAGTTTAGGACTCAGACAGCGATTGGCCAGTCTGCTAGGGGTAACAAAATTGAGCCCATCAGGAGCGACCGCACGGGCGTTTGGAAACTCCAGAGAGAGCTGCGCTCAATAAAATTTGCTATTGCCACGTGAACTTGGGATGTTGTGTCCGTCTCTGCTGCAGCAGCTTTTTGGTGCTGTATTAAACCACACTTAAACCTGGTATCCACGTATTTTGGCACAGTCTGACTGCTGTGTATTCAGCATAGTTAAAAGCTGTTACTCTGGAGTCAGTGGGTTCAAATCCTTGTTGTATGCATGAGGAAATTCCTTTGAGTTCAAGCTGCTGGACATGATGTCGCTGCAACTGTTAATATAAATACCAGTAAAGGGAAGAACAAAACCTCTTTCACTCTGATGCAAATAATTCTCTTTTCAAGTATCACAGAGATATGTTAAAACAAGGGAAGAGGAATCAAGCTAATTGACAGCTTCTGTGGATGACTGCACAGCATAAAGCACAAATAACAGAGCTAACATAAGCTTTAAAAAGCACTGATTGCCAGCTAGGGAGTAGTATCACAAATAATTGGATTATAAGTAGCAATTGCAGTGGTTTTATATCAAACCACTGCTTCCTATGGCTTTATGAAGATTTTTAGGTTAGTGTAAAAGAAGGCTTTGAGCTGTATTCCCTTAACAGATGTTGGAAATTGAAATTATTATTCCTACTGTTGGGTTTGCAGAAGAGACTGTCTTGACCACTTGTCTGTGAAGTTTAGTTTCTTCGCCTCTTTTATTTTTATTTGTTTTTTTAGCTAAGATAAAACAGGATTTGAAAATCTCAGGGATTGTAACAAAGATAAAAGGGAGAATTAACATCTGCAAATGGTCCAAGAGCACAACTTGAGTTAATAACTATAAAAAGGCACTGAGAATCTATTGATTACTTGCCATTGCACTTTCCTAAGGCTGTTTCCCTTGTCTGTAAATTTTTAATAGCCTCCTGATTGCTATGGCAATTAAATTACACCAAGGAAGATTACTGGGTTGTTCACATCCACATGTTGGAAAGCTGTTTGAGCACTATGGGCAACAGGTTAAGAAACTGTGATAGCTATTTGCAAATGAATAAGCTGTCAAATTGTGTCCCTGTTGGAACTGAAGACAGCTTACACTACCAGCAGTGTTCCTGTACTTAGAATAGTTTCTAAAACAAAATTCCAAGCATGTAGAAAGCTTGTGCAAAGAACTTTTGAATCCCTGTTTTCAAGGTACTTATTGCATCTAGTTGCATTTTCTGACAGTATTTAATTTCTTCTCGCAACAATTGCTGCGTGTGTTACACATTGGCTCTCCTGTAGCCCATCATCCTCACTGCTGTGACATGAGGAAGAAATAGTTTCTGTCTGTACATTGTCACTGGTAACAGCCCAGTTTAGTTTCTCTCTGGTGTTAGATCATCCCAGTACACATTAACCAAATCTCTGTGGTCTTACAGCTTGCAAAGTAGATTCTAGTACATTATTAGACATATCCACGAGGCTTTGTGTGCTTTACATTTCAAGCAAACAGTATAAAGGGATCTTCCAGATGTGGGTTGTTTTTCTTTAATATACACACCCCCACCCAACTCTATCCAGAGAAGATAACTTAGGTAGTCTTACCTAATTGTTCCTCTCCAGAGAGTTTTCTATTGTGTCTTTTTTTCCCCCTTTTTTTTGTTGGGTTTTTTTTTTTTTTTTTAATGTCCATGCCTTGGTTTTCCATGGAAATAAGCATAGCTTGCCTGCCCTTTCCATTGAAATAGGCTCACTCCACCCTTCAGGGCTCTGCTGGAGGGTTTGATGGCATCTGAGTCATCCAACCACCCACCACACTCAGTCCCTACAGATCCTGTTGGTTTGCATTGCTGGAGATGACAGAGTTATGACAATGAGTGCAGTCACACAGATCTCCCCTGGCTCATCTAAATGAGCCCACACTGGTTGAAAGGTGGACGTTGTTGTCAGATGTGCAGCGAGAACTGTACAACACAGACATGACCTTGCCATAGTGGCCACTCTTCAGATTTAAAAAAAGCCACTACTGAACATGCAGACAAGTGGTGCTCAAATCTGTGTTAAAACACTGCAAATTCAGCAATAATGTACAGGCAAAGGCACTCTTAAAAGACAGCAGGAAAACTGTGTAAGAAGGAAGCACAGGGAAAGTGTTGCTCCCAGTTGTTTCTGGTAGCTTCCCAACACAACCCTCTCTTAAATACTTACATTTCCACTAAGGTATCCTCACTGATAGTACACCAAGTTGGATGGAGGAAGACTGCCTCATGAAAGCATAAAATCAGGTGGTTTTGCTCCAGCAGTCACAGGATGTATTACTGCTTTTAAATCCATGAATGACAAGAAAGCAGATGTGCATTTCTGAGAGAAGTGAGTTTGGTGGGCAGCAAAAATATAAAGGTTGTTTGCTTAGCAACCTTTCCTATGCAATATACTTAATAATTTACTGCCAGCTAAAAAAAGATAGTTTAACTTCAGTCCAGCACTAGTTACTTCAGTGCTAAATTCTACTTAGATGCTTTTGAACAGCCCAAAGATCTGCTACACAGCAACTGCTTTCAGTCTTGAAACCTTTCAGTGAGCAGAAGGAAAAAGCAAGGTTCTGGTGTTGTTCTAACTGTTAACTCATCAGAGAAAAACAGCAGAAACACATTCAGTCAAAGCAACTAGTCTGTTTCTAGGTAAGCATCCCAAAATAAATAACCCAGTTTTGGGCCTGGCAAGGATCATCAGTTCAGCCTCTCCAGCACCTCCTAGCACAGAGACAATCCAGTGAAAGGGTCTGCACCTTCAAAAACATACCCCTTGCACAAGTCACTCTCAGGCATTTGTAATATCCCAGAGCATCAGCACAGAACATGGGCAAGAGTCCAGAACGTGTTAAAAGCGTCCCCAGAAAGGACACTGAAGGGTAGAAAGCTGAAGAAATGTAAGGCCTACATTCATTCCCTCACTCTGATTCTTTACAGGCTCCCCAGCATTGTGGCCAAGCCCTGCATTTTCTCTGGAGTCACTTTCCACCATAATTTCTTATTCAGAGCCATATATATCACAGGAAGATTTTTCAATTCTGAACTATCCTGTTCCCCTAATTCTGACTAAGATTGCTGATGGCTGGAACAAGAAAGTTAATTCCAGTTAGCTTTTCCAGCAGTGAATCTCAGGATGGGAGCTGCCAGTGACCATCTTTTTTATAATAAGGTTGTTGTTGCAACATCAATTTTAAAGCAATTTACAAAGACACTTCAATCTGTAACAGGTCTGCTGCTTTTTCTGCCTGCAGTTTTCACACTTCAGCTTCCTTATTTTTGTCCTGAGGTCCTGTTGAATTTTTGATTATTATTATTTCTTTTCACTAGTTGCAAGTTTTAAGGATCTTTCAAAATGGTAAAGAAAAAATGGATATAAAGTTCCAAGTTGTATCTATATGTATTGAGTCCCAAAGAGTGAGTGAAATTAATAACTTAGATTATTCTAGTTGTGAAGAGGTATGGGATATAGATCTTTTCAGTATCCATAAACTAAAGCAGTGAGTGAAATACACTTTTTACTAAGAAATGCTACATAGATTTTGGTCAAATCCCAAATCTCACTGTCCATCAGTTGGTGGTAGCGAGAAGCATATCCTGTGAAAACCTACACAGTGTTATGTCTGAACCTCACCTGGCAACTCCCACATAAAACCACAACAAAGACACTTAGTATTTAAAGATTTGTGATATCCCAGGCAGAAAGAGTTAAAACAATTCACAGCTTTTTCTTGGAATTTCCTTTTCCTCTCCAGAGAGGTCTGTTATGGAGTCGTGTAAACACAGACATCTGCTTGCTGTCACTTCATCCTTCCTTTAAATTCATGAGAATAGAAAGAATCCCAGAGGGAGTTCCAGACCAGGCCACTTTCAGCCACCAGCCCTCCATGCCTTTATCCAGTAAAAAGGCAGATGAAGTGCTGGGGCTCATACATATTTCATGAACCTTCTGGCTACGAGTTTTGTTAAACTTAGAAGTTAATGATACAATTCATATTGTCTGAAAACAGTATCGAACCAAATTTTTCATACCAAAAGTGGACAAAAATGTACAACTGTTATATACCTAAAGTGCATATGTTACTCCAGACAGGCAAGTGTGAAAGACCTGAGCAAATACGTGAACAGTGAGGGTGATAATGTTATTAGCCCAGCATTTTGCATATGGGAAAATGAATGAATACCAAGAGGACTTGTCTTGCTTAAGCCTTATTATTGTTTAGTGGCAGAAGAGAACCTGGTGTTTTCTGTTCTCCCTACTGCAATCCCTAATGAATAACATTTTCAGATCAAGTTTCAAACGCATTGCCTTCCTGGGAGGAGGAATGCCAGCAGAAAGTCAGCCATGTTTTCCAACACATGCTAGTGATACGTGGTAGCTGTTTAATTCTGTGAGCATCTCTCTCACTTCCTCCTATAACTGTTCATTATATGTGCCAAATTCTGATAGAGCTCTGAAAAGAACTCCCTAATTTCCTCAGGCACCTTTCAAATCTACTGTAGAGAATACAAATAGACTCAGAAACATTTCTCTTAACAAAAGAATAAGCATTCAAGGACTTGGAATAGATGAGAATTTCCATGATTTCTTTGATAATCTACATGTTTGTGTGATTCACGGCTCTTCAGGAGAAGAGTCTTCTTTGGCCAAAATATGTATGCCAAATTATACATACTTTTTTTAATGGAAGGTGGTTTTATTAAAAACCCTGTCATTCTGTTTAAAAAGGGAAATTCTGACACTGGAGAATTAAATGGAAATCCTTGCTGAAGTTAACAGGGGTTCTGGTTTTCGTCCTCAGTCTGAACTAAAACCTGCAATGATGGCAGGAACAATTTCAACCTAAGATAATAGTTCTAAGTTTTCATTCACAACACCATAGCAATGGAGGTCACAATCTCCTTAGAAAAGGAATATTTACTCTACTGAATTTCACTGCATATGGAAATGATTTATGGTGTAATCAGAAGCACAGCCCCTTCCAGTGGGAGATTCTCAAGCAATTATCATGGAGCAAACCAGTCTTTAGCTCACTAGGCATTAATTTAACAGCACCTTTTTACCTTTTTTTTGGGTTTTTTTTTAATGACCAGTATCTGATTGATGCCTAATCTGGTGCAGCACCTGCTCTCTCAGTCTCCTGTGGTTCAGCTTTTCAGATAATTGAGTCAGAAAGCCAATTGTGACAATATTATAAAATGTATTGTAATAAACTTTCCATGCTTCAAAACAGAAAAACAATCCACAAATTGATTTCCAGAGTTGAGGTTTCAGGTCCTGAAGGTTTTTTTGGTTGGGGACTCTTTTTGGACAGGAGCTTTAAGTGACATCATCACTTTCTAAAGTGATATCTCACTGTCACCATAATCATAAGTCCTTTCATGCATTTTATTTTTTAAAAACTACAGAAAATCAAGCCTAAAAATGTTAATGCATTCCTAGTAGTGGTCAAGCTGTGCAAATGCTGAATTTATATTCCAGCAACATGTAATACTTCACATGATGTAGATGATGTTTTGCAAAACACGGTGTGTATAATACAAGTGTTACAAAGCTGATTTCTTGCTTTTTTATGACTACCTACAGAGTGCTTAATGACAACTTGAGGCAGCTTTTGCCTTCCCATTTAGGAACAGTTTTAGAACTGCTCTGAAGAACAGTAGGAGCTGCCAGCTTCCCCAGTGCACTTTGGAGCATCCTACCAATAAGAAATCTAATCCCATTTGCTGGGTCTGTTTATGTGCTGATGAATTTAATAATGCTGCTGTGGATGTGTTCCCTCTCCCGTCCGGTGAAATCCTTCAACGGGGTTACACCATTTGTCAAGGCATTACACAACCAAACTGTGCTTCCTTGGAAAGGGTTGAGCCCCCCGTTCTGTTAAACGCTCTGCACAGCAAAGCAAGTGCTTGTGCGTTTTTCATGTTGATTTTGTCTCGTTGTCTCTGCATTGTGTAAAAACTTGCTCACTTATCACCATTTCCTATAGCAGGAGCTGTTTTAAATATCCATCACACTTAAAATACAAGAAATAGATTCCCTCAAATTGAGCATCAGTGAAGTGTCTATATTTTATGTTCTTTCTATTCAGTGTATGAAATCCTAACTTTTTCCTGTTAACTGCAGCCTCTTATGTTGTCAGGAGGTTTTAAACATTTTTACTTTTATTTAGTCAATATAGCTGATCCCTCTCTTCCTCATAGCATTTTTCTCCACAATTCTGTAGAGGAAATTGATTATTTCACTGTCCTAGGTTACAATGTAAAAATGTGCCAGAGGGTCTGTATTCTATCTCCATCTTCATTAACTGTTGAAACAAAGGAGGGGCAGTGTTTTTCTTTGCCTCCTCCCCTGGACTATCTCCTGTTAATGGGCCATTAACACCTTGCCCTATGAGTCATAGATAACTCCCTCCGGGAGCCCTTTGTGTTTAATGGGCCATTGTGAGGACCCACCCCATGACTCATACAATGACATCAGCCCATTGTGAGGATCCACCACATGACTCATAGAATTACATAATCCCATTGTGAGATGCTCCACCCAGGGGGAGGAGCCAAGCATTCCCACCTGGATATAATGTGGGAACTGGGACAGAACAGGTAGCCCTGACCCACTGGTTTCCAGAGGACAAGAGCTACCAGACCTGTCTACAGGATCACTACTTCAGCAAGACCACCTCATCTGGACTGCTGCCACGACCCTAACTAGCAGGGTATCAGGTTGTATTCTGACTCTGTCAGTGGTTTTTGTTTCCTTTGTATTACTTGCATGTATTTTACTTTTTCGTATTAAATTATATTTCTGACTTGGAGTCTCACTGGTTTTGCTTTCAAACCAGCACATTCACCTAAATTTAAACTACCAGCTTCCTTATTTTATTATGGATCATAGTGACCATATTTAGTTCTGTTGGGTGCTCCTTACTCCCTTTCTGCTCTTGCTGCCACAAGCATGTCAAATGGATTAAATATTTAGACAGAAACATACTTTAGCCAAGACAGGAGGAAGCCTCATATTGGGACGCAATCTCAAACAATCCAATATTTTTTTAGAACTTGCTGTAAATACTTATTCAGTGCTTAGATTTACAGCTTCCCATAATGAAGGGCATTGTGTAATAGTTTTTACAATACAAAAGCTCCATAATGCTGAAACCTTAATACAGGACTGAGGAATGAAAAAGAAAAAAAAATAAGAAAAAGAAAAAACAAACAAAAAAACCCCCAAAGAAACAGTGGAAGAGGCTGCAAGGTAGCAACAAATGACAGGCACTTAAATAAAGCATGCAGAATGTTTCCCTGGATATGAAGAAACAATTTGCATTCTAACAGTTGAGACTAACAAGAAATAGCGAAACCCAAAATGAACTGGAGCTTCCCAGGAGATCAGTTGAAAGAGAAGTTCATCTCCAATTCACCTGATGCTAGAAGCTGAAATAGGGTTGTATTTCTGATAGAACAGATCTGCAAAGTTCTCTTGAATTTGTTGGCTGTTTTGTCATTATTCCCAAAAGGCAACATTGTCATGGCAAGTACAGTTTGCAAATAAAAATTATTACTACTTACCTGCATGTCTTGTTTCACTGTCTTGCATAAACGTATGTGCTTGGTTGGAAGTCTCACAGCAGGATCTGTAATCCATAACAAGAAGCAATCTGTGGAGAAAAATGCATATAGCTTCTAAAATCTGCCAGGTTTAGAGTAATACTTTCCTGATGTGGAATTGCCAAACCATCTGCAGATAGGTTTTGAACTATTATTTACTACTCCACTTCTCATATACAGCATTAATAGATTCCTGTTCATTTCCCATGTCATCTGTAGTTCTCAGTCCATTCCCTACACTCTCCCCCTCATAAACAATTTTTAGAAAAAAAATGGAATTTAAAAATGGTCACAATTAATCTTCTGCAAAGAAAGTAGGAAAGTGCCTGTTCAGTCAGAAGGTTCACTGCCTTCTTTATCATGAGGGCAAGGATTCCAGCCCAGAAATGACACGAGTTTTCACGAGTATTTGCAGGGCAGGAAAGGTTACAGGACTGCATGTGGATAACTTTGGCTGATGTTTTTGTCCGCTGTCCTTTGTTTTCCAGTGTGGGGATGTGTTTTAATTTTAGCTCTAGTGCAGGAAGGCAGGGAATGGCCTGCTCCTCTTCTGTAGCTTCCATGTATCTTTTTGCTACCAAGTTAGTTGCAAAGCAGAAGTCCCAATTTCTCAATCCTACATTGATTTGGAGGTGGTTTCTAACATCCAAACACTGTCTGAAGGGCAATACCAGTAAAGAAAAACAGAAAACTAAAACAAAAAACAAAACCCAACCAAACACCCACACCAAAAAAAAAAAAAATAAAAAGAACCCAAAAAAAACCTACCACCAAACCAGGTTTTGCTTTAAAACCATTCCTGCAGATCCTTTTTGCAGTTGGTAAGGATGAAAATAAAAAATAATGATCTCTTCCTTGCTCCTTGTTCAGGGAAAATCACCTCCTAAAGTCAGGCTTCTCTGTTCAGTTCTCTGTACAGCCCATTCCGTTCTCAGGGTGACCTGCGGACAGAACAAGAAGAGAAAGCAGCACTGGCAGCTCTTGGGGCATTGATGCTCAGAGAGGCTCCCAAAGGCAGGGCAAGCAGCCATCAGTGCTCCCTGACCACTGCCACCTGGGCAAAACCAAAATCCTCAAAAGGCCGTAGAGAGTGTGCTGTTCCCCGTGATGGAACCTGCTGACGTGCTTCACACATTTGCACAACAGGTCTGAAAAGAACTTGCAGGAAGAAAGAAAAAAGGCACTTGTGTTAGACACTGCTGCACATTAAACACTTGCTTCCAGCTATGTTCTCTAGCAGCTAATGCCACAACCTAGCATACAGGAGGGAGTACAGCAGAGAGACATCTGCACAGGTCAAAGACTAACCACTTATTACCCCAAGTTACCCTAAAGGCAGCCCACAGCTGTCAGATCTGCTTGGGAGCACAAGGCTGATTTCTGTAACACTTACCCTCGACTATTCCCCTTTCTAATCAGCTATGTCTCCTCTACACTGTATTTCCTAATATTGAAAAAAAAAAATAAAATAAATCTTCACAAAGCCTCTTTGCAAAAAGTCCTCTAAAAGGTACATTCACTGTGTTATGAGAGTTTGCCATATCAGTAGTATGCCCAAAGTGCCCCCAGAGGAACTGCTGAAGAATTGAAGCCATGCTGTGTGAAGTGATCCAGGTATTGCCTATTGGCAAGGACTGCTCTAACTGAAGAAAAATAAAACATTACCATAAGGCTCAAAGTTCCTCTGACTGTGCCTTCTCTCCATAGGCAATAAAAAAACCCTAAAATAAGAGGCCATAACAAGTAAACAACTTTAAAAGCAAAATCTTCAAGCTCCATCAAAGCAAATGCAGTTGACTGGGAAAAGCAAGTTACCCTTATTTGTCAAATGCAGTTCTCCCTGCCCATGTTTACTGCAACTGCAGAGTGCTCCAACTTTCATTTTCTTCCACATGGTGGGGGAGTTTGGTAGATCTAATCCTGTTCATCCAGATGGCCTGTCAGGTTTTATAGGCATTCCTTAAAAATAGAAGCAACTTAATCCTGGTTCAGGTAATTTAAAAGAAATTTCTGCAAAACTGCATTGTTCTTTACTGCTAGGAGGCAATAATTCATAGCTTTGACAAGAGGACTGGTTTCCTCTCTTGCCACCAATTTCATAGACTCATTCCTTGCTCTGTGTTGATACAGGCTGTTCTCCAGTTACTTGTGTATCTCCTCTTTCACTTGATGCTATTTCACTTGCAGCTGAGGATATTGACTGACATGCAGATCCCACCGGGATTATTACTGATACCTTATTGCACAGCTGGCTGCCCCTATGGCAGTAAGAGCTCAATGAAAGGGATGCTGCACCATTCTGAAACCATTTCAGGCTCATGCTCCAACACAAACCAGAGCCAATTTTGTTACAACTTTGTTACAAGTTGCAATAGCAGCTTGCATGAGAAAAACTAAGCAGACAACTAAAATTGGTTACACACAACTGCCAGATCTGCCACGTGCAAGTCAATACCCTGTGAAATACAGGCCAAGCTCATCGCCAGAACTGAAGGTCAGGCTTTAATAGTAGCTGTCACCAAAATATTGCTTCCAAAATGAGATGTTTTGGGCTGCAGCTACACATCTTGTCAGCCTAATGTCAAACCGCACCTATGTAACTGCTGCTAGCCCTGTAACTTCCAACTGCATTTTCACTGCCCATCTGTTGACTGTATCAGTGACAAGTGATGAAACAGCACTCTGCCCAACCTCAAGAGAACTGAAGATAACAGCAAGTGCCATATTTTTGAACGGAGGTGGAGCATTTATTGCAAGATTCAAGAGGTTTCACTAGATTAACTAATACACCAGCAGAAAAGCTGAAAAGCCTCAGGCATTCAAGGCACAGTTGCTTAAGCCAGGCTCAATTCCCAGTGTCTCACCAATACCTGTCTCTTTGGGTTTGATTTCCCATTGCTTCTAACACACACACACACACCATCCTCTTTCAACGGTGGTGGAGAATATTAACTGCACCTCTGCTTGGGTACTGCAAAGAAAAAAATGTCACATTGTCCATAGCCCACTGTCCTGAGCAGCTCACAAGTGCTGAAGCAACAGCCTGTAAGTGCTGGCAGAGCCCCTGTCCCACACCCTCACCCCAGCACTCGCTGCTCCTGGGCACCATCAGTGCTCTGCAATGCTCTGCTCACTTGACCCCCACATCACCCACACTGCCAATGCCTGCAGGGCTCCTCTGAAACAGGACTGGAGCAGTACATGGTTTTTATTAATAACTTGCAGAATTTCAATACACTTAAAACATTCTCAGTTTAACCCAATGTTCTTTTGAAATGCTGTCTGACAACCAGAGAGAGAAAACAAGGAAAGACTTCAATTTTCATGTATTTTATTTACAGGCTGCACAATACATTTTATATACAAATGGCTTAAAATAACAAAGAGTAAGCAAGCTGAAGCATAACAATTTATTTTAAATTAAGTTGTCTCGAAATAACTCCTGCCATAAAGTTTCTTCACCCTGATAAGCAAGTTAATTTGATGTTAAGTCAACCCAAGGTAATTTTATTTTTAAATATAGAATTCAAATAAATTTTCTGGTGATTCCTTAATTTCATGACACACTTCTGCAAATACTGAACATCCCAAAACTCTCAAGAAGGGTAACAGCCAAAATTTCCTCATGTAAATAAACACTATAACAGAACAGACTGGAGAAATGTTGTATATAAAACACTTACATGTTTTATTAATGAAAAGAAGAAAGCAAATAGTACATCTGACATTTTTCTCTCTTGGAAACAGAATTCATGGTCCAAGACCAATTTGCCTGCAGACAAGAGGTATCCTGTGTTACTTGAGTACTTCAGTTTTTACCACACAGCTATCTATTAAACTCATCCAACTGTAAACTTCACTACAACTGAAACTGCCTCCACAAAAACTGAGCAAAAACAAAAGGAGAAGAGCGCTCAAAACCGTAAGAACTTACAAGGTGGCACTTGCTGCCTCTGCTTCCAAAAAGCACCTGACACTGCTGTGGGACGGAGAAAACTGAAGTGAGACCATGTTTTACAGAAACATAAGAAAATATAGAAGTTTGCCATTTTAGAATTATTTTTCCTAGAAATTATATTAACATTTAAGAATACACATACTTTTCTATCTCTTCCCTAGCACTGCGCATTCTTTCAGGATAACGACAACTAGCAATCCATAAAAGCAGTTTCCTTTTCCTTTGGCTGAATTTAAGCGTTATAATACTCTAAGTGTTTTAAGTCACAGTCATAAGAAGTCCAGTTGTGCTTGCTTTCTTCCTCTTGGTATGGCTAAAGACCACTTAATATAAATAATGAAGTACTTGCTATTTGATAGTCCATTATTACAGTATTTCACTAAGTTTATTTAGAAATACAAACACAACACTTACTTTTCGATGTAGTATCCAGGTCTCTGTAGCTCACTTTGGAACTGCAGCACAGAAAACATAAACCCAAAGGAAAGAGGGAGAAAGTAATAAAAGCCACGGCTCCACAGAAAGATAACGCTGTTTTCAGAATGTCTACTACTGCATCAAAAATGCAAGAGCCACATGATGTAAAATGCCAAACTAGTACAGACTGCCGAGTGGAGTTCACACTAAGGGTAAAATGATGCTATAAGCACCTTATCATGTGATTCAATTCAAAAGAAATGCTGACAAGTTTTACACAGGTCCAGTACAAATGAATGTGGATCTACTGTCCATAGATCTGGGCAATTCCCTGGCTGCTAACCTGCCCAGACACAATTCCAGGCCAGAGGAGAGTGGCTGCAGGCACCAATCCTCCTGCCACACCCGCAAGGGCAGAGCTCCTCATCTGCACCCAGGCTCCACCAGCCCAGGAGGAAAGGTGTCAGCAAAAGAGCCAAGAAAATTCCCCAGGTTGCAGAGAAGGCAATCTTTTCAGAGTTATCCCATATGGAAATACATTAACTTTCCCTCCAAATTATCCCAACATTGTTGTCCAAGCAGATACAATGTGCAAAGTCACAGGCTAGTAACCCTTAAGATGGGGAAAAGTCATTGTACAGTACTCATCTGCTACAGCATGCTAGAGTTTTCTTACTGATTCATCTGGAAGTCAATTGTTTATTGCACCTCCTCTCTCCTCACAGTCAGGACTACTTGTGCTGGGACTGTTGGGGTTTTTTTCATTGCCAAACACCAAAATCCATTTTGGTAGAACAATGTCCGAGAGTACTGCCAGCCCGTAAGGAAACGGCACACTCATTTACAGATCCTGAGGGAACTGACTTCTCCGCATTGAATGACGCTAACTAAATGACTTGAAAATTATATCCAAAAGGGAAGGTAGGAAGCACAACTTCCACCCTGTATTTTTGTATCGGAAGTCAGGTAATTTAGTTCTCTGAGATCTACTTTCCATTTGAACTTACCTGTGTTTTTAGCCAACTACTGCCTGCAGTTACACTTCAAGTGCAGGTGAGTAACCCCAGACTGCACATCTTTAGTGAAAATAAGTGAATACAAGCTTTGAAAGTCTTTTGCTTGATTCTAGGGAAAAAAAAATAAAAAAGGGTAATCTGTGTGTATATTTGTGGGTCTGGGTATTTTAAAGATTAGTAAACAAAGAGCACTGTCCGTATCTAAATGACAGTAATTACTTTCATCTTTAAAATTTTACTAGCAGAAAAATGCTATGGGAGATGTCCTTACTCAAGGGAGGAATGGTGCAGTGCATTGTCATTGATGTGAAGCTGTTGCCTTTCTGAAGCACAGGCTGTTCAGGTTGTAAGTATTTGTTTCTGACCTGGCGACTTTTATTTTCAGATGGCAGGATTTCCTACTGTGTCTAGTGAAGGCAAATGCCAGGCTTGGAGACAGGGTAAGCAGCAGGACTCTCTCCTCATCTGCCAGATCCTCAAACACCATACAGCTAGTTAAGGGAATTCTCCATGCTCCACCGTGTGGGAATTAGCCATACAACAGTCAGGATTTTCAATTAAAACAAAACACCAAAAGCTTTGGCTTCTATTCTGAAAATCCAAAAAGTCATTGACAAGACATTTGTAATAGTGTAAGTAGAAATTTTACTTTTTAAAAAGTAGTATTTGAACAGTTACATAAGGTACCGATTTGTCAACTGGATAATCAGTTGGAAAATTGTTTCCAATATGGGCTTCAAGACATCTTTTACGTACAGGCAAAATATAACCATACCTCCTCTCTGCAGGAGAGAGACCACTTGTTGTCAGAGGAAACAAAAAAAAAAAAACCAAGATGAAAGTTGTAATTAGGATGAGGAGTGGCTCTTGGTAAGAGTTTTTACTACAATAATCTTAGTTGTTCCGAGACACTCAATTCCAATATTAAAATGTTCTGTGGAATAGCAGATATAAAATCAATTAATTGGCACAATCACAAGTTTACAGCGAATTACAACTAGTGTCAAACATTTTGCCATTGCTTTAAATACTGGTCATTTTTCCTTTGGTTACTTCCTACAATGCAGTACTTGGGGTAAAAAGACAAACAATGTCAGCTTTTCACACAAAGTAAAGAAATTACTGCTGTTGACATTTAAGAGAAAAAAACTATTTCATCACTTGGTAAGGACATATAAAGTATAGTTTATTTGGCAGAGGAACTAAAACACTTACTAGAACTCCAACAAGGAGCTGAGGAAAAACTACACTCTTCATTCTTCTCACTTTCAACGTTTCTCATGAAGTTCAATTTGGAAATTACAATTTTATCTAGGTAAGATCAGGTCTCTAAGTAACTGGCCCATGTGAAGTAAACACCACAAAATTATGACCTGTTTGAGTTTCTTATTATCTGAATTCTCTTATTAATTACCTAGGCTTAGGCATTATGTTCACAGCAACCTATGAAGTACTTCCAAATTTCTGCAGACCTTAAGCTTACATGTTAAGGCACTTACCATTCAAGTAAAACAGTTTTTATATAAACAGGCGTGGGAGATGGAGAGAACATTTTACCAGAACACCCATTCTTTTTTTTTTTTTTCTTGAAAGAAAAAAAAAACATTGACCAAATATTTATAAAATTTTGCATCAAGAGAAAGGTTGCATTTTATTATCTGAAATGAGCACGAAGTACACCTTCCACAATAACACTGAAAGCAGTGCAAAGACTGACAGTGACCTTTGACTAAAGGTAGTTCTGTAAAAAGAAAAATACCAAATAAATCAGTGCCCTGCTTTGATTGTTGTAAAATTTCTTTTTTTTTTACATAAAAGTTGGTCCAAACTTACAAAAAAAGCACAAATGTGCATAGTTCAGAAGATCTGAAAGAGTGCCATAAAAAGCTGATGTCCCTAAATTTAGCATCCACTTAAAACTGCCAAAATACAAAATAAAAGTCAGAACTAGAGTTTGTGAACATGTACAATCAAGTCATCTAGTTTTTAGACAGCATGAGTTGTAAGCATTTTTTAATTTTTCCTACTGTATGCAAGACCCTTTTCCACATAAAAATAAAGCTGTTGAATTAACATTATTCAAGTCTGTTGAATTGCTGCTTTAAATTGCAGCTAGGGGGGGAAAAAAAAGTTTTTCCAGATAAAAATGATGTGCCTGAGGAAAAACAGATACTCAATATGGTAATCCTCTGCCTCGCCCTCTCACTGCAGACGTGCTAATGTGTCCCCTGTATCCTTGGGAATAGCCAGGTCCCTGGGCAGGAGAAGTCCAAGTCTGTCCATGCATGTGGCTGATGCCAGTGGGATTTTCCTGTAAATTACTTCCATAGCTATAGTTGTGTATCTTTGTGGGCAAAGAGTGCGCACTCTCTGGCCCCGTGGAAGCATCACTGCTGCTCCCCAAAACCGGGATCGGGCCGTGGCTGTATTCAAACCTATGGTCTTTATCTCCACTGAACAGCATGGGGCCAGCGTTGAGGTAAATGTCTCCGTAACCAGTTACTGAGCTGGGAAAGGATTCTGGAAAGGCCGATGGAGGAGGGGCAGCACCAGAGTGAGATGAAGCAGTACTGTAGTTATCCAGAGATTGAATATCTGAGTTTCCAAGGAAACTTCTCCTTTCTAATACTCCTGATGATCCGCTTCCTATTCCATCACTAGTGCTGTAACAGGCGGATGAGAAGGACGACGATCCGAAGTTATCCTTGTAGTCTGGGCCCGTTACATAGGAGTCTCTGGCCTGGTAATCCACACTCGTTTGTACTGGCTCCTCCGTTGTCGCCTGAGCTTGATGCTGAGCCAGCAGCTGCAACAGAGCTGCTTTTACCCCCGCGTGAGGATCTGTTCCTGAAGAGTTACTTATAGGCAAATGCTGATTCTCTGTCCGATAATCGAGGTCCTCATCAGTGAGCGGCGGCGGCTCCGGTGGCTCGGGGGGACGCTGGTCTGGGGGCAAGATCCGAGGGCGCTCCTGCTCAGGTGTTCGGTTCAGAAGCCTCATCTCAGACTGCCTAACCAAATCCTCTTGACCTAAGAAGATGAGAAAGAAAAGCTCTGGAATAAAAGCATACAAATAACAGGAACAGAAAGAAAAGGACTCCCTCCTGGAAAAAAACATAGAGGTTTGTTAACTTCAGTTCTCATGAATTTATTTGTTAAATTTATCAGTAGTTATATCAATTATTTTGGACAAAATTTGGCAATAGCTCATTTGCCTCAGGAGCATGATGCAGGTTATTCCTAAAGTAAGATTACCAAGCAGTCAGTTGAAGAAATACAGTACAAGATTCTTAAAAAGAAACCCAGCAAAACCAAACAACCAGAACAAAACTCAAGCAACAAAAACACTGAAAATTCAAAGAAGGATCAAGAAAGACTCACAAATAAGGACAGAAGTCTCATGAGACAAAAGGCCACCCTATCAAAGAACAGCAAAACTCAAGGTTTAAAATAAACATGAACAAAAAAGCACACCTCTTAAAAAACTCCCCAAAACGCTTCAAGAACAGCCCCAAAGCATTTCAGAATATTTCTTTCAACAGGTGCAAACACCACAAAACAATATATGAACCACCATAATAAACCTGAATTTGCAACCCAGAAAGATGAACAGAGCTCTAAACTGTGGGAAGACTACAGAAGCCACTACTATACCTCAATGGAAACTTTTAGCCATGTGTGCATGACAGTTACAGGTAACTACTGAATTTGACACTAAGGAACTGCTCAAGTCAGCATAAAAACCCAAAATAAAATACTGTCTCACCAAAATAAGCTTCACCTAAACACACAGTCAAAACTGGCAAATTACATCTATATGCATCTGCTAGAAAAGACTGTCTTCACCATCACACTCACCACTAAGAAAACCCCAACCCTCAGACTAATGATCAATGTTTCAACACTAACACTTGTGTACCTCTCAGGTTGGATATCATTTGCTGTGTCTGCATGGCACCTGTCAGATTAAGAGACAAATTCTCTGATCCAGATGTAAATTGTGACCAAATCAGTTTCATCTCCTGTACTCACACAGATTCATATGGCAAACATGTAAATTCTCTGCTCCCAAACTATTACATTTCCAGTACTCCAAGTATTTGCTGGTTAGCAATAAAGGCCTTCAGTACCTGCAGACATGTATAATGACTTGATCAGATGTGGGTAGCCAGGTGCTGGAGATTCCACGTCGTCCCGGCTGACGGATACAGGAGTGGAGGGTTCTGGAGGCTGCCTGAGTTGTAATGACATTTCATTTCCTGATCCATTTTCCTTCTCCTCCAACGCAAAATCTTTTTGTTTTGTTTGCTGAGCCTTTATTAACTGAGACAACAGAACAGCAAATGCACTCTGCACAGCTGCCTGGGCAGCATCAGTCTCAACTTTAGGCTGGCCCAGCTGAGCAGGTGGCACAGGGGGCTGTGTGACCATCGGCTGTTTTAGAGGCTCCTGCTCCGGAGGTGGTGGCGGAGGTGGCGGCGGCTGCTGCTGTTCTGACTGTTTTTCACCTGCTGACAAAATTCCAGCAGGAAGATTTATTTTATTTAGTTGCTGCTGAGTCTCTGGGTTTACCTTAATATTCAACACTTGGGCAAACTGCGCCAAACTAACGCTTGTTTTAGACTGTAGCAGGTTTAGCAGGATTGCCACTTCATTCTGGTTTAATTGCTGTCCAGTGCTTGTTTTTGCTAAAGACAAAAAAGGTGTTTTTAAGTATTATTTAGAACTGGCATATTTCAGAAACTCAAAAGAAGACTAATCTAGCATGGCTGACACAACTGGCAAAGCATAGGTTTGGACAACACAGAAATGGAATGCTTTTACATATTACCTGTCTTTGGGGAGTATATACAGGAAATGTAACAGTAAGATCCAATATAACTGAAGTGACTTCCATGACTTGCACACACACACTTGGACAGATGGAAAAACACCAAGCTAGAGCTCAATTTTCCACAATATAGCTAAGTTGGGGCTTAGGGCCACCTGCTTTAGGCAGCTGTAAGACTTCCATTCCCCAGAAAATTTCCTATCTTTGACATATCACAACTCTTTGTTAAAAAGTAGCCCTCTGCAAAATCCATTTCTAGTCATATTCCAGCCCATTCTAATTCAGCATATGGGTTTTAACACCTGCCCAAGTGACCTGGCTCTAGGTGGCCTAGGAGCTCACAGTATAAGTGCAAAAGGAAGTGCTGACTTTGAGGAACAAGAAGTCAATCACTCAGTAGCACAAAATATGTGATAATATACAGTTAATTAAATTAAATTGAGTTTGCCACAAATAATAGCAGATTATGATGATGCAGGGAATATGAATAAGCAAGTTTGAATATCAAAGTAGTTTCTCAGCTTCAAACACCCATTGTGGAGATTTATTTTGAAAGAAGTGAAACAGCATGGATTGCAACATGCCCTATGAGCAAATGACTTACAGAGAAGAAAGCAGTTAAAAATTAGGAAATGAGTATGTGAGCAGGCTGGCTGAGCTCTGAATTTGTCTTTACTGAGGTCAGCACAAACACATTCAGTCCTATTCTATCCTTGCCACTATACTATTTTACCAATATATTAATTCATAGCAGATTAGAAGCCAGGCACGACACAAAAATGTTAAGTATTCGCCTTGCAAGATTTAAGAGCAGCACAGCTGGAAAGTGCTGCAAACCCACAACTCTACTTGTGGATGTGCACCAGGATACAAACACTTGGAACCTATTTAAGCAGGATCCAAAATTTTTATGTGTCTTTATGAATATAATCCACCTTCTATTCAGCCATACAAAAAAATAAACCACTATTTCTCATGCCTTATACTGCTGACTCTCACTCAGATGTTGTGATTAACATAAGATTCTGTCACATCTGAGGATGGTACAACTCAGCGTTAAAACTTCTCTCAGACTCTCAGTGAAAATTCATCAGAAAAATACAAAACAGGGAAACTAATCTACCTATTCCATACTTTTTGGTTAGTTTTAAGTTCATTCTAGCAGGAAACTCTATTCTGGGAAACCAGTCATAACAAAATTATTGAGCTCTGAACAGCTCCTAGTAAATTGCAAAATGCAATAACCAGGAGTCCCATTCATGAATCAGAATATTAGCACTTGATACAATGTCTTTTTAACCTCTCCTTTTGAGGTGCTTAGGAACAAATGCAGGAGTTTTGGCTAAAGCATGCATTTGGTCATGGAGTTATATAATGTGTCTTATTAATAATATTATCTAAGGTGCATTATGGCTTCTAGAAGTGTTTTGTTTAATCCAGGAAACGCCTTTATGTTCCACTGAAAATTAAATCATCTTCTTTTCTATCTAGACATATTTTTTTGTGTACATATGGGTAAACAGCAATATAGGTCTGAATGATTCCTTCTATACTTGCTTCAGGTTTTTTTTGCATAGTCAGTTATTAATGACTAACAGTAGTCTCTCATCAGGCTGTTATGTTTTAAAAGCACAGAGAAGATAATTATCCTCTGGACTCATTAAACTTCTAATATAGTTTCATTGATGGGAGAAAAAGTTACAGAAAGTCATTCTTGAAAATGCTGCCACAACTTTAGCCTAAACAAATGGATTAGCAGAATTGCACATCTGGTTTACAGTGAGAAACCAGATAAATGGGGCAACAGGAAATAAATTGCAATAAAATACAATCAAATAACTACTTTCAATGTTCCTTTGCACAGAATATTTGGAGCTCTACTCTGTTGTTAAATTAAGGGCTGATTCAAGATGGTTAGTATTAAAGAACTGACAGCTGCTATGAATGCATAAACTGTGTTTTTTAGCTGAACTCCTCTAACAGTGCCATAGGATTTATGGTTACTTTGCACAATCAAAAACGGTCTTACATTTAACTTACAAGTATCTATTGGTGCTGTTACTCTTTGTACTACTACATATTTTGCAAGAACTATCACTTAACTACTGAGCATCTCAAATGGTCTCCACACTGGAACCTTTACGTTTTTGTCATATTTGTAAAACTTGTCTCAAGCAAGATATTTTGTTTAAGTTTCAGAATTACTGGCAGTGCAATTCACAGATAGATACTTCATGTTATACCAGGGGTAGTTTCGGTGTTTGTTTTTTACAACTGGATTTAGTCCCAACAACCTGGAAAGCTGAACACTAACATAACATGCAGATGGAATCTATTCCATCTGAAATGACAACTGTTCTAAACTCTGCCTTCTGATCAGTTTATCAGTACAAATAAATCTTGCCCAATCTATGGAGATTGCGAGAAACTTCGAACAGCCACTGGCTTGTGGAATTACCAAACAATTATAGATGAGCAAGAGCTAAAATATCTTCAAAATACAGAGCAAGCAAGTTAGTTGCTCTGACATGGCTGAAAAGTTAGATAAAACTGGAAAGGAACACTTATGTTTCCAAAAGCAAAGGCAAATCTTTTGTAACAAAGATTAAACTTACAATACTGTTCCTCCCTCAAGAATCCAGGAGATGCCAATACTCTGCAAATAACATCTAAAATTTCTAGAGGTGCAATCCAAGTAGTAGGTAATTATAAGAACTGAAAATATTACTGACCAAGTGCTACACTAGAGCTGCCCTGAGTTTTGAGTTGGGAAGAAGTTTGCATGCCTTGTGGGGTGTTGGTTCTGCTCTCATCCATGCCTAGAGACAGATCCTTCCTAGGAACTTTAGCTGCTGTAGAGTCATCAGTCATGCCCATCTGCTTCTGTCTTCTGCGTTTCTTACTCCACAGCTCATGGCAATCCTGCCACAGAGGAAGGCTGCAAAGAATGATTGGAGATAATCAGTTTTATGCCTTTTTTTTTTTTAATCATACTGTTAAAAACACTTAAATTACACATACTGTAACTTTTGAAAGGTGAACCTACTGGAATTTGGAAATAACATCAGGAAAGATTCAAAAGCCAGCAAAATCTCAGACCTGCCTTTTCTGCCTGCAAACTCATTAAAGAGTGTCTCTTTCAGAAGCACAAGTCCTCCTGGCAGAAAAGGGGAAAAAGTATCTTAAAATGAGAATTATTTTCTAATTATTTGTGTAATTCAAAACTTCAAAATAAATGCTGCACAGTTGCTAAGAAATGCACTTGCACACTACCAGACAACTAAGTTATAAATATGAAAGCATTTTCTTTAGGGTCCTTCTGTCTGCTTATAAAAGTACCGCTGAGTCATTAGGTCACATACTTGTCCACAGTAACAGACATGGCCATCTAGTATTTATAGTGTACAGCTCAGGCAACCAAGGAAGTAGCGGTGGCGGGGGAAGGAAAAAATTGCAGAAATAAGTTGCATGAATAAATATCAACTTGACACTGGCAAAGCTGGGATACCAGGAAGAACAAGGCGATATCCTATATAAGACATATGAATGCAGAGGCAAAATTCTCCTAAGAAACTTATCTGCCACCAATTCTGTCCTTCCATTACAGTTCCCTGCAGGCATCTCAATTCTAATTTCCTGAGGAACACAAAGACCCACTGATATACTGAGATGGGCAGTAAAAATAGTGTTTTGTTTTCCTATTATGTATTAACTGACTTAGTCACCCAGGAAAATGGAAAAATTAGCTGACAAATGACAAGAGACACTGGGAAGGCAATTATGACAACTGCTGCCTTTATTCTCTCCCTCCACCTGCCAAGTATTTTCTGAAAAACAACTGGAAGCAAAAACTCATTGTGAGAAGTATCCTATGGTCCTTCCAATCAGCGTGTCACTTTCTTTGGATGCACAGCTGTTCCTTTCCAAAACACAACTTCAGTCTCTTAGGAGAACAGTCAACACGTTTCTGTGCTGTGCCAGAAGTGAGTGTGGTTCCTCCTAATTTTTAAAAGGACACTAATAACTAGTTTGTTTTGAATTTCCATATATCAGCTTCTAGAATGGATGCATTACCACATCCCTGGAGAAAAGATGATCTTGCCATTCACTTACTTTAAAATGGACATAAGCAACAAGCCGTACAGTGGTTCTGAAACTTCACAAACAGCTTGAGATGACTGATTTCTGACTTTCACACAGTGATATAGTCGCATTCAGGCAATGAAACCTCTCAGGCTCATGTTTCAGGAACATTAGTAATGTTTGCCCAGAGAGGCTGTGGAGTCTTCCCTTACTAGAGATACGCAAAAGCCATTTGGACACAATCCTGCACCATGTGCTCTGGGATGACTCTGCTTGAGCACAGAGGCTGGAGCAGATGACCAACTGTGGTCCCTGCCCACCTCACCCATTTTGTAATTCTGTATATACATTATGTACATATATATATATATACACACACACACATACATACATGTGTATGTAACAGGTAAGTTTAGAAAGAATTTTAATAAAATCCTTAGATAAAAAGAAGTCAGTACAGGCTGCCTCAAAGGTTCAGTCTACTCAAACAATATCATACATTCTATGTTCTGACAGCTATATTGAGGAAAGAATGAGACACGCAGATTCTCTAGTACCTTTTCATTGTTTTCCTCAAGACATGCTCCAATATGATTTGAACTGATTAAAATGACTGCAAAGTCACTGCAAAAATCCTACAGGACACTGCAGTACTTTTGTTCTAGATAAACTGACAGGAACAACCCTGCACAATTTCACTTTACTGTAAACAAAGGCTCTCATCTGACTCATGAAATAATTTACTGTATTTCACTTTAACTCTCAGGTACCTGAGCAGAACTCTATACCCAGAGTCATTCTATCATCAAAGAAAGCAACTTAGACTCATGGAGGACCTCAAAATCCCTGGAAAAAGTAGACACTGATAAACTGAGACAGAAGAGAAATTATGCTTTTTAAATATTAGAAACATCCATAGAAGTGTATTTTCCTTAAAGGTAGTAACTCAGTAACTAGTTCCAGGAATGACAAATCAACTCTGTTTCCTGTTATATAAGAGTCACTTAGCTACACAGGCATTTTACTGCAGAATCATCTTTCAACAACTGTGTATGTCAACATTTCTGCCACTGTCTCTTTCAAATGAACTTACTGAAACCAGTGCATGTTCACACTTCCTAGAGGTCAGAAGCATTATCAGTGGAAATGACTTACTCTGGAGGAGGCATTTTAGATGGCTCCACGTCTCGCAGAAACTCACACTGAAGAGCTTGTTCAGCTGTGCAGCGCTTGCTGGGATCCAGGGCAAGCATATAATCGAACAAATCTAACGCAGCTGGTGGGATGCTACAAAAGTGCAAAACAGAAGAAAGCGTCACATCTTTATTTTGTATCACACACGTCTGTGCAAAATGTTAATAAACAAAGCCCTTCCAAGATGATTATTAAATCCTCAGGTAACTTATATACTAACAAAATGCACCCACAACCTGAGCTTCATAGTAAGAGGCAGAAATCAACTTCACCTTTTACTACCTGTGCTATTATATAACCTAAGCTTTCTTCGCTCTGTGTTGTTTCATTGCTTGAAACTTTTTGCCCTTACATCAAAACCACACCCACATTTTACAGCCAAGACTATATTGCTACTCTACATTTTGGAATTTATCACTGAGTAGTTGGACTTTTGATTAATTCACAGACAATAATTCTATTGCTTCAAAGATATTAGTCTCATTAGTATGAACAGAAGATGCATATCTCTTGAAACCCACTGTACCTGAAGGAGAACAACCCCTTTAAAATAAGCTTACAGATGTTTTCCATACCTTTCACTTGTGATATATACACAAAACTAGTCCAATATTTTAGAACACACAGCTCAGGCAACTCCTCTGTGTTGAATGAGTTCATGACCCAAAAGGCTGTAATGTTAACCAGACTACATATTTAGCTGCAGCCAGCTATACCGATAAAAAACAATTAAGTACTCTGAGCTGTTTTTTGGACAGAGCAACAAGCAGGTGTGCCAAACAAATGTTTCCTTAGGTGACAGTTGGCTGAAATTTTAGGGCCTTCTTTCCTCTTCTTGACTCTCCTATTAAATAAGGGTTAATGCAAGATCTGTGGGTATCATGGGAAGGACAAGAACCTAAAGCCATTTCTCTTTACACTTGATCTATGCTCGTTCTCCGGAAAATACTGAAGTTCATAAAGTCTCTGGGAAAACTTAATGCTATTACAGTTGACTAAACTAATTCTTTATCCTTACAAAGCAAACTCTTCTCTCAGTTTTCGACGATACTGCTTCTTTGGTTTCATTGTGTTGAAATAAGCTAATTTTATAACATCAGGCCACACTGCTGGACAAGGACTTCCGCATATTCGGCTGTACCAAAAAGAAGGGAAAAAAGGGTATGAGATCCAAAACCACAAGTGAGCACAGCTCTCATTTTTATTCTTGCAAGTACAGTAAAAACAAACAAACAAAAAAAAAAATCTAAATTTTCACATTCAGATTATTTTTAGCTAAAATTTCTCCACTGTCAAATGCCCAACACCACTAAATAATGGTGAATTGTCTACAAAGGGTAATCACCCCCCACAGACTGAACTCTGTGTTTCTGTCTCAGTCCAGCCCACACATCCTCTACACAAATGTTTTGGAAAACTACATCTGAAGAGTACTCCAGGTATCTGACTAGAAGAACTGGATAGCCCACATTTAGAGTAAACTTTTAAGTCCTCAGCTCACAATGCCACTGAAAAAAAATATATACCGAATAGCTGAAAAAGCAGTTTTCACTGGGAATTCATTTAATGCTGAAGACATAAAGGAAGAAAACCAGAAAATTCAGTAAGTCCTAAAGGCAGAAACCACTAGAAAACCTCTGTATTTTTTACTTCAGTTATGAGTTTTATGTCTCAAGCCTCATCTACCTCCACAAATGGAGCTGCCCACATTCTTACGCCCGACATTCCATCCCCATCCTTTTTTCCAGCCAAGGATGGCTAAGCACAAGTTCCTCAACACCACATTTTTGAACAGAAGAACTAATACAGTATTTCCATAGACACAAGTTTCAAATTCTGATGTAGGTAGTCATAAAAGGACATTCTGCAAACACATTTTCCTAGTTCAGCCCTCCTTTTTAAAAGATTTAAATGGTTAGTGTTAGAGACCTAATGACCTATTCATTCAGCCCCAGGTGCTATGCAAACCAATCTAACTTTACACTGGTTGGGGTATGTAATTTTCAGAAGGAAGAATAAAAATAATAAATTTTTTACTATCAGAATGTACTTCAAGCTCTAATCTTTGATAAAGTTTGAAAAGATAAATGTAAAATTGTTGACTGCAACACAATCACAGCAGAGATCCTGATAAAACTGATATGTTCAAACAGCAAAAAATGCATAGCATCAATGAAGACAAGAAATTAGCTACAAACAGAAGCTTCCAGCAAAAGAACATCACAAAGTTTTAGAGTTTGTACCAGAGATAAAACACAAAGAAAGAAAAACTTCAAATTACTCATTTTCACGTGCTCCAATGCCATCTAGTGCTCAAAAACTAAAAATCCCAACTCATGAGCTTAATTCTTCTTATGCCAAAAATGACCACTGACCTGCTTCGTACCTCCTAAAACCTTAATTTTTTCAAGCCAGTAAATAACATATTATACAAAAACATGCTACTGTTCAATCTGTTTTAAAAACCATCTCAATATAAAACTTTGTATTTGTATTTTTATTAAGTTAATTTGACCATTTATAGTTTACTTCCTGTAAGTTTTGTAGGACTCACCCTCTTTTCCCCTTGTTTCTAGGAAGAGCACCTTTCCTCATTTACAATGTCAATTATGATATCAGAATCAAGATCAAATTTTGCTTGCTGAATAATGGGAAAGAAAAAGATGCTCTGGTTCCACTGAATAAATACTTATCATTCTATGATTTATTGACAACAAGGAAAGAAACTGAATTTTTATCTCCAGCAAATGTCTGGCAGTTTATAAGGGAACAGAATTATTCCCACAAAAGTAATAAAGCCCAGGTGTATTCACAGTAGGCCTGAAACGAGAACTCATGGCCAGCAGCATGCCAAATACCTGTTCCTCCTAAATCCTACTTGTCCTTATTAATGTCCATGTTCTCATTTCAATTTGCTGGAAGCAATTTGCAATATCATCTTCAAAATTACAGGCATTTTGATTATTCCCTCCTCAAAATTTTAGTAATAGGCAACTCCAGCTACTCTACAAAAACCCATCTTACTTGTCAACTGCACATTGCTAGGAACACAGAACACTCACATAAAACCTTAAAGTCTGTGCCAAAGTCACTTGTGTTACATGCCCCTCAAAACCTCTAACATCTCACTCAGGGCAGTAACTGAGCACTTGCAAGTATCTGCAGTGCATTATCTCAGATTTTAACACTAAGAAATCTGTCACTTTATGAAGCACCTACTATGTAGCAGTGCTTGCTAGTTACCTTATGAGTTCCAGTTGAGCAAGTTCTTGATTTGCTTGAAATATTGGCTTTTTTGTAAAAAGTTCACCCAGGATACAGCTGTAAAACAGTTTTGCAAAATTCCATCATTATGGCTTTCAGTACAGATTGATAGAAACTTTAGGATTTTTTTTTTGTTTTTGCTTGCTTTTATCCTTGCTATGTTTCTATTCAAACTCTTACCCACAGCTCCAGACATCGATAGCTGGTGTGTATCTTTCTTCCCCAAGGAGAAGTTCAGGAGGCCGATACCATAACGTAATAACTTTGTTGGTATATGGTCGGCTGTGGGAAGAAGGAAAAAACAGAGGACTTTCATTTTAATACAATCACACTTTGGAAAAAAACGTTACCTTTAGGACTTTACTTCTGTGATGCTCTTTAAGAACAGGACAATCTTCCACTCTCTGTTAATTTTAGTCCTGCAAAGCTGTAACTGCACAAAAGCAAACACTATTTCCTGATGAAGTCTACAAAAAGTCATATTGAAGACATAAATAACAATCATCACATCGCACCTTGATGCTATGTGAATTCTGTATCTCCATGACTATTCAGAAAGCAATACTGTATATTTATTACACTGCTAGTCATTTCAGGAGCAGGACGTGCTTAGATAAAACCAGTAACTTCCACACAACTACTGGCTATTACCATACTGAATATAGAACATCTACAAGCACACTAAAAAGAAGAAAAAAGTCACTTTTCCCTCTTTAAGTATGAGCAAAAGAGATAAAAGCCTTTTTCTGGAACTACATCATCCATCAATTTTGATTCCAAAGCCTGGAATGCTTCTATTATCTTCCTGTATTTCACAATATCTTTAATTCTCCACAGCTCTAACCAGAAATTTTGGTCACTGTGAACAATTCTTTTCATCCTCCCACTAAAGCAGATTTCTACTAACACAGACACACCTTTTTTTTTTTTTTTTTTNTTTTTTTTTTTTTTTTTGTGTGCACAGGCTGAACTACAGCATTAACAGTTCAGAATGAAAAGCAGAAAAAAGAGGTTTGATTTTGGTTTGTTTCAACCAGGATGCTTTAAAAATTATTCCAGAATTCCTTCAGTTTTTTACTGTTACCAACCAACACTACTCCAAACAGAAAGAGTAACATTAAGTATGAACAACCACAGAATGAAACCTAACAAGCTCTTAGAGCATTCTCAGTATTACAGGTATCATTTCCATAAATTCATCTGAGTCCCCATTTCAATAACACATATATAACTCCAATTCCTTTTTAAAAGGTAGCATGTTTTTGGAAACAATCCCATAATTTATTTATCTCTGAAGCAAGCATTCCTCTATGAAATGTTTACATGGTATGGACTATCTCTACAGATACATTGCTCATATTGATTAGTATATGGTGGTTTTTATTTGAACAGCTGTCTTGTCATGCAATCTGTCATATCTCCTATTCCAAACACACTAAATCTACCAGAATAACATTTAAAGGCGTTCAACTACAACAACTAATGGGAATTTACTTAAATTTTTATTTCCTCCCCATTATGCCCCTACTAAATTCTGTACCCTTTCAAACAGCAATTAAATCTAAACAACAGTAAACCAAATGCAAAGTACATGAATTAAAACCAGAAGCTATTATACACTTGTTGATATACATTAATTACATCTGTTACTGCAGGCAAGAAGGAAAATGAATGACAAAAGAATTGCCAAAATCTACTGATATTCTAATTATTCTCCCATGTTCAACTGGCAACTCTATTAGCTAGCTTAATTAAATCCTAATCCTGGTTTCATTTATGCATAATGGCATAATAATGTTGCTGTTTAATGTACAGCATGAAAAAAATGGGTTATTGGCATTATAAGGACACTGAACTTTAAAACCTTAAATAACAGTGAGTTTTACAAACAAAATTTAAATTCATTTAAAAACAGACATTAAAAAAACCCTAGCAAAACGTGGTAAACCAGAGGAAAGAAAACCATTAGGCCAGTTTGGTGCTTGTTAAAACAAGAAGGCAGGATAACATCCTTTTATTATTAAGTACATCCAAATAAAAAAATAATTAGCTAGCAGATGCTTAAGATTATTTCACTTTGCTATTATACTCAACAGTTTTCTTAACTGTACTTAAGCATATTTTCCTGAAATAAGAGTTCTGAGACAACAGCTCAGTGCAACTAATGCTCACACATTTATTAACAACCTAAAAGCTATGTAGAAAACAATAAGCCCATAAAGCTAACATTATGGATATAATTTCCAAAATCAGACATGCAGAAATCAAAGTAAGCTCAGGTATCCCCAGCCACCTCATGGAGATATTAGTAGTGAACATTCAGCCTAGATTTTGAAAAGTCAGTTCCACATGAGAAATACTATATTACAAAGTAAACATTAAAGTTCTTAATCATAAAAAACTGTGCACCTGTTTTCTGGAGTATGAGCATAATGAAGCCAAGAACAACAGAAGCACAAGTCACAAGGAAGTTTCAGAATAACTTTTATTTAAACTTGTATCTCTGTTTCCAGCAGATTTGGCAGCACTGACTGTCTAAAGAATACAATGAACCTCTTAAAATGTAAAGTTAAATCTTACACAAAAGTAATGTATATTGACTAGGAACTGTATGATACTTTGTGTGAGAAAAAAAAATTTAATTTTGCTTTCCCTAAATAACATCTTTGGTACACCAACAGAAGAACTGTACCTCAGGTTTACAGGAACAGCACTTAGTACTGTAGCTGAATTTCCAATCAATATATGGCCAGTCTCTACCATTATTTATCCAGAACACCTGGAAAAGCAATACACTCGCACAAAGAGACTTTTGTCATTTTATGCAGTGTAAAACATGTATTTCTTTTACTTTCCTAAGCAATTACTTGTATTACAGTACAGTAACATTTCCTCTAAACAAAAGAGTCTTCTGCCACTCATAATATTTATGCAAAAAGATTAAACTTCTGAATGCTTTTTCACAGTATAATTGTATCTTACCTTTCTTCTGAATTGTACAGCCGAGCAAGCCCAAAATCTGCAAGCTTTATCTGCCCTCTGGTGGAAAAAAAGCAAAGAATCATTTAGTGGTCAATCCTTTTAAGCTTTCTTCCCCCCAAATCAGGTAAAGTTTAACACAGCTGCAACTGATCTTCACCAAACCACATTTATGAAGAGGCAATGCTTTGTTATCTCTGCATCTCTTCAGTAAAGAGTATGGTAACTTACTGAATAGCAAAGACAAGTAAGCAAAATTAGGTATGCTTATCAAATGGCATTTACATTACTAGATGTTAGTCCAAATTTAGGTCTATACCATAAAATATTCCAGCCAGTAACTCTGCAGGAAAAAAAGCGAGGGAAGAAACTGCTATTTTCTCAGGCCTTACTGCTAGAATGAGCATTTGTACAGCAAACTACAAGCAGTCATACTCCCATCTAGGAAGCCAAAGTCCTGTTCTGCACTTGTACATTTTAAATACAGCCTTTACATCAGGCTGACTGACCAGATAAGGGCTTCTATTTTTGTCAGCAGTCAACCTGCTGAATGACATGCCCCCTAACCCATCCCTGAGGTTTTCCATCCATGAGGGGAAGAGAAGATAGAGAGCTCTTGCCTGGCAGTTCCCACAGCTAAAAGGCACTGCTCTATGACCAGAAACTCCCATTATTTGTGAAGTCTGGATGATTCAAACAGAAAGCTATCTGCAAGCTTCTCTAATACACAAAATGAATGTTGGACTGTTATATGTGGTTTTCCTCTTCCGTACTGATAAACTTCTATAATTCACATCACTTTCAAATACATGTTATTTAATCAAATTATGGCAAGATTTGATGCCAGCACCACAATTTTGTGGCAACAGCACGCACATGACCATTTTGTGATAAAATATAAAGGTTATAGTTTCCATCCACTTTTCTCCTCAGACCTTTACTCTGATTTCTTGGAGAACACCCATAAGCAAAGAAATGTTCCCCTCAAATTTGCACGCTTATTTCCGAGAATGCATTTGTAGAAGATAAATGTATTTGCTCAAAAATTTCATTGAAGTTGCCTGTGTAAAAGATATATAATCCACATGTTTTGCTTCAGGCTTTAACTGGTAATAGGATTTTTTAAACACTGGCTTGAATTTATTCAGATCTACTATCACATTTTTCTGCTACTGCTGGAAAAATCTAAGGATGCTCAGACACTATCCTAGGGTGGAAAAACCCAACTGTGCATTGGAGAGCACAGTAAAATAACACACCTTCTCTACCATAAGGCACTCTTCTCCACTGCCAGGTTACACCCAGCTTCTGAGTTCCCAAAGGTGCACACAGAAACACTAACCCTGGAGATTAGCAGGTAATAAGATGAGGTGTGTGGGCACAGTGAGTAATGGGGAGGAACGTGTACATGTGTTTAAGAATCTGTATCATAATCTGGCAAGGATCCAGTAGGATACAGAGCTGAAAGCACTCTAGTGTTAGTTCACTCTAAGGGAAAAAGGAGGAATAAACAGAAAATTGAATTTGGAGAAAGCTGGGAGAAAACTAGGCCTATCAAAACAGACCCTTAATCCATTTTGCCCAGTATTTCACCTCCAACAGCAGCAGTAGATTTTTAGGGGGAACATGTGAACCCGCTCCCTTTGGGGCTCATCTTCCTCACACTTAACCACGACCCACAATCATTGTCTTAAGGATGCTAAAACGGTGATCCCTGTCCATTCCCATTAGTAGGAGTTAATAATCCTATCCTTGAATGTGTCTCATCTTTTTTGAAACTCCTGACATTACCCAGAAAACTTCCTGTGACAACAAATCCCAGAAGCTGACTATCTGCTCCTTTATTTTTTAACTATACCCTTTTTTGCTGTTATAAACCTTGTTCTTATGTTGCTCCCTGGAATTAGTACTCCAGTTTATGATGAACATCATAATGAAGTCATCCACTATCTTCACACTGGCTTTTTATTTGTTGCTGCTGCTGCGTACTGAAAACACCACTCTTACAAATATGATTTGTAATTGCCACCTGTTAAAGTAGTAAGAAACAAATTATTCTCCCCCTTTGATTATAGTAGTAACTGCAAGTTAAGGCATATTTGAACATGCCTGACCAAATACTCTTTTAAAGCATGCTGATGATGACGAGGACCTCAGAATTGTCATGAAGAACCAGCCTAGCCACACTTCCATCTTGAAATGAGATGGCAGAAAGAATACACATCAAACACTCATACCCTACAATTCTGTTTTAATATATTTGAACTCAGATAATTTTTCCCTGGTACTCTGACTTAGCAGGATTAAAACTGAGTCTTCTCTTTTAACACAGATTAAGTTGAATATACAGCTGCAGGCTCCAGTGCTAAACAGGAACAATACTGGATTAGTATTCTGCAATTGATTTCAAATAAACTAGGCAATTTAGAAATTACGTTTTGCTAATGACTCCAATCAGGTGAACTGTGAAGACTGAAAGAACAATTTAAAGATGTTGTTAACATATAATTTTTGTTACATACTTCTAAGTAATATCCATACCTATTATTTAGTAGAATATTTGAACATTTGATATCTCTGTGCAAGAAGTTCTTCTTGTGGCAATAGGCCAAGCCCTCCATCAGCTGTCTCATAAAAGATTTAATATGATTTTCATTAAAATGAACCAAACCAGATTCCAGCAGTCCCATCAAGTCATGGTCCATATATTCAAATACCAGGTAAAATGCACCTACAAAAAGAAAGGGTAGGAGAAACACAGAGAGAAAAACTGATTTAACAGCAGTCCAAAGCATTGCTGTTGCCTACTTCTTAAAATCAGAAGCATTTTTCATACAACTGCTTAGATTTTCTGCAGTATTTATAGCTGTATCTCATGTCCAATGAGATACAGTACCGTAAAAATATTAATAAATCACTGTTCCATATAAACAATTATACTAGTCAAACGTTTGTGAAAAGAAAAATAATGTTACCGCATGGTGCTTTAGACTAGATGAACATGTGCTCTCCCTACAGTTCTCAATCTCTCTCCATTTTATTTCAAGAAAAATTAACTCTGTTAATATTACCTACATTAAGCTTGAAGAGAAATCTAGGAACAAAATACATACAAGCATTATTGTTCATCTCTCATGACTCAGTGATTAATTTTTTTAAAGATTTCTGTGCAGCTGGGTCAGAAATAAGCTTGCCCTTCTCAGACTAAAAACACCTATAAGACAGGACAAAATGAGAAAGCAGAACTAACCTACTAGTAACAACAGTTCTGCAAAGACAGACTTCAAATTTTAAATTGCTGCATGCATACATTAAGCACAAGAGAGTCTGGTCTTAGCTCACATCAGACTGTAGAGTTCTACAATAAAGCCATTAAAGCCAAGGCTCTTCAATACATATAAGCACTCTTAAAGAGGAAAAGTGTTGAGTGATTCAGAAGTAGCAATAACCAATCTTCAACACAACCATTCCCAGTACAATCTACTTTTTAGTACTTCCCTTCTTTACCCTGGGACACACAGAACAGCACAGCCCCGGCAGACTGAAGGAAGCAATGCAAAAACCACATTCAAGTGGGTCTTTCTACCTTGCATTTCAAAACCCTCCTTACAGCTTCCACTACAAGAAGCTTCTGCCCAACAAGAACTCATTACACGTTCTTCCTCCTAAAAAAGTTTCAACTCAGAAACTAGTGAAAGTGTTGGAGCAATAATGAGAAGTCAGCTTGACAGAAGCTGTACACACGGGCAGCCACATTCAAATGAACTGTCTCCTTTCCTTGTTTAGTAGCTGAAAAGGGGAAAAAGAATGCTAGGTCTATCTGCTGTTCAGGAAGAAGATTACCATACAGTAAGTGTTAAACTTGTAACAACAATCAGCATACATCAGCTAAAGCGCATGCCACTGCATAAGACATTCTACAGTTTTTTACTTGGGTCCTTTTATCCTGTTGTGTATCATACAGAGAAAGCAAAATACTCATCCCAAAATACTCCTGCTATTGTGTACAGAGGGGGTGATATAGGAGGTGAATCTAGCAGTTACAACACAATCCTATCCATCACTTCACAAGGAGAGAGGGAAGTATTAAGAGCTATGAATAATAAAAAGTCTGCTGTCTTACTATTTGCACAACTGAGTTCACCAATCAAGTTCACCAGTTCAACATGAAAAAGTACAGAGGCTCCTAATCTTGGTCTTTTCAAATTAGATAGCTAGCAATCTGCTTTTAGATCTACTGCAATGATGACTGAAGTATGAACCACAAGGCATTTTAAAATGCCTCAAAACAAAACACCTAACATTCGTGCTGCAGTGTAAGAATAACCTAGATAGGTTATTTTTACACTCTGAATGTTATTAACCTTCAGAAGATGTCAACTCAACAAAACTGAACACCAGTGAATCTTCGTACCTTCTTGCTCTTGTACTTGCTGGAGTACAAGAGAAAGTTGACTCTGTCATGGCAGCTGGCTGCATGCGTGTATATGACAAGGAGAAACATTTACTGTAGAACTGTCTAGTGAGAACAGCTGAACAGAGACCTCTTGTTTATATTCAAAGCAAGATCCATGCCTTGAGCAATTTCCTGCTCTGTCACTAACTCCCAACTTTTTCACTACCATTTACGCACTGTAACCAGCAATCACAGTTGGTACCCTCATGCAAGAAGGACAGCTGAAAACAATAGAGAAGATTCAGAAACAAACTAGAGTAGTACCTAGGAGGTGACATATGATTATTTACATTCTCTGCAACTCTTATTAAGAAACATACACTAAACTAGGATAAATGCTTAATATTCCTTCCTAACATCAAGAGCAAACGTACAGATTCATTACACTGGTGCATTCTTGCCTATTTCCTAACTATAAGTTATTAAAATTTGTTTTAAAAATAAAACTTGGTAATCATCTTCATTCAGTGTAAGAAAATAAGAAAATTAGTCTATTAACCTTGGCAAACTTACCATTCAAGCCTGATAGTCAGTATTACTACTCAAGCTATATTTAGAAGAGACTGTAAATGCAAAAAATTTATCAAGCAAACTGAAGTGGAACTCCTGTTAATTTATTCCTAGACAAGTGTGGTGCCCTGTTCTGACAAAGATCTGTAGTTTCTGCCAACAAAATCGTTACTTTATTCCACCTGATAATTTCAAATCTTCATTGCTTTTCATCACATTGGGGGAATTTGATCCTCCATAAAAGGAAAAGCAGCTAGTCATTCAGGAAGGAGGATAAATAAAAAAGTCACAGAAGATATCACAAATGAACTGTGCACAGGCAGAAGTACGCTTACTACAGCTTAATCTGAGTTGAAGTTCACAGCATATTTTAGTTCTATCAAAACAAATGCCACACAAATATCCATTTCTCAAAAAAGGAAAGCATAACAGAAAAAATAATAGTTTCTTCTTTTATGAGGGCAAGACATTTTGTAACTTGGAGGTTACATTTTAAAATTATGTTTTGTTTGATGCTAGCTTTGCCCAGTACTCATTTTGGGAAGCAATGTCATAAAAATACCTAAAGCCCTTTCACAGTAAAGTGCATGCAATTCAAATGAACTCAGAATTACTTACTCGATCTTAAAGTTCCTTATCTTACTCCTGTTGTGTTAAAGACCTGCACTTCCCACCTGTGGGGTGGGAGAAAACCTACAGTCCATTTCCACATGTTGCAACAAAGCACTAACAGAAGGGTTGTGTCCTGGGTGACCCATTTCTTTCACTAGCACCACGAAGCTCATCTACTCTCCTTCATCTATGGAGATAATCTGAAATTTAATGTCACTACATGTTGGCAGAACAGCAGCTGAACAGCAGGAACACTGCCTATTTCTGAATACGGGATCAGAGAGAGCAGCTGAATGTATCAGGGAGATAAATAAAGGAGATTCACATGGATGGAAATAATCCTCACCTTACTCCTTTTGATTGCACTTGGTAAGAAAAGTGTATTTTTCCATTTTGTCAGTCAAGACTGATGTGGGTCAGAAGTGAGGTACCAATTTAGAATAATTCAAGGATTAACACATCTCCTCCTCTTGGTCGTATGTTTCAGGTCATGGAGATCTAACAGAAGCAGTTTCTTAACACGAAATGAGCTCGGGTATAATGCAGTAAAGTTTGCATACAAGAGAAGTAACTCCACAAAACATGGCACTAACAATCTGCAATAAACAGTGGATTATCTAAAAAGCTAAAAAATCCTAACAAAACATATTTTTGTTTTTGTGACACAGGCAGGCTCTGGACTGTCTTCAAATCACACAGATCCAACAAAACAGAATACCATTTGCTCCCAAAGATACAGGTGCTTCAGACTGGGAGAGGAGGGTGGTGCTGCAGGGGAGACTGTCCAAAAGCCTCCATAGATTATGGCTTTTAAGCAAGTATTTTCCAAATGTAATTAATTGGAAAGGTGTTCAGTGTTTTTCAAAATATCTGATTAGATAGAGATCTGAGGACCCAGGAGACCAGAAATGCCTTATTACATGCAAATTTTAATTCAATTCCAGTATAAATGCATTAAAATGGTATCCTGAAATACAGAAATGCTTTAAAGAAACCTCAGTATCCCTGTCTCATTCAGCACGTTCAATGCTGAGTTGTGAAATAGGTTTTCAACATTTGTTCAGTACTCAAGTTTTCAAACTGAGACTCCATGAGATTTTCATTTTGCTAATAAGCTTCCTGAAGCTTCTTCTGTGCAATACATAGATTACTCTTACCCCTGATTGATTAAATATAATTAATTACATTTACTATTCCTTTTCCTTAACATTTCTCTTCCAGTACTCATGATATACTATTCCAAGAGTTTTAAACAGGATTTTATCAGCCACAACTTGAAAACTAAAGAAGAAATTGTCCACCAATTCCTTGAAGTTCCTTACACTTAAATTCCTTAAAGTGCCTTTAATAGACATTCGTCTTTTTGTTCAACTCGGGTTTTATTAATCTATTTTCTGATTTCCAGAACAACAAATATAGCCATAGCTACTGCATTAATTACCTTAAGACTAAAGAAAGCATTGCTGATATACTATTTCTTTTTCATTTTCACCTGATATTAAGTTTCTATTTTATGATAGTGTTATTCTGCCTTTTCAAATTCAACTGCATTTTCCTCTTGCTGGAACTCCACGTATGTTCTGACACAGGGATACAAACCAAGGGCATAAGGAAGCCCTGGGAGTAAATACTCTCCTTATTTCATCAAGTAATACAGGGAAATAAGAAAAATAAACCCAAACAACTAAACAAAACCAAAAAACTTAAAGCAGACAAACAAAGATTTTTTATTAATAATCAGAGATTTTTGTCATTTTGACATGGAGCAAGTTGAAAGATCACACAATTAGGTCTGCACTCATTCCAGACCAAAGCCCAGTACAGTGCACACAAATAGGAAGCACCACTCAAGCAGTCACACTATTTCTGATAACTTAGCTCTAGCATGAAACTATTTGGGTAAGTTTCTATCAGCTATTTTGGGAGCAGCAAGGCAAGCTGTAGAACATTAGAGGTTTCTGAAATTCAGGTCTCTGCTTTTACTCAACTTCCTAAGAAACACAGACAAAACTAACTACCATGTAACGTTGACCACATGCCTGCTGCCACAGACTCCTTCCAGACCACAAGATTTCAGAGTAAGTACTCCTTGATGCCTTGTGAGAAAGTAATCTGTCAGTCATATTACAATGTACTGCAGATCAGTGTCCTCCCATACTACAGTACTGGCAACATAAATACCAACTCCATGCCTAAAAAAAGTTTGCTAATTTGTACTGCAAATCAATTCAAAATTTAATCTAAAGTAAAGCGAGATCTTAAAATTAATTACAGAAACACACATAGATAGACAGGTAATTCACATACACACAAAAACAAAACAAAAACCACCACCCTAAGCTGCAATGTTAACAAGATCTTTTATTATTGGTCTCCATGCAAGTTTTACATCCTCCCTCACGTTAGCAAAAACACGTATACCAGTCAAAAGGAGACGGGCAGTACACTTACTGTGTTTACATTCACAGCAACAAAAGCTAAGTCAGGGACTTTACATTTGTTTAGTAAAAAGATATCATGCCAATCCAATAGCTAGACTATCAAGCATTCGCAAACATCTCCCAGCTGCTGGAGGCAACTGAGAACTAAAGAATCATCTCAAGTGCCCAAAGTAAAAAGATATACACCAAAGTCATATAAATTATACACTCACAAAAGAAAAAATCAAAACTGACAACAGCCCAAAGTGAGAAGGGCGTTTTCCAATAACTCATTTTATTCCCGGCTCAACACACAAAAGACCAACTACAACCTGAGAGTCACAAGTTCTCATCATTAAGTTCGGGTGTTCACCTATCTCCCTCTGACAGGTAGGTGAGAAAAGCAAACACAAGAAACAAATAAAATGGATACTCCTTGTGGCCACGCACAACATGCACGTTTTATCTGTCAGGATTGTGTCTGAGAATCAAGATGCTACATTACTAATTAGTAATCAGGAATGCCATTCACCAACTTTATCATCAAGCACATCTCATGTTTAATGAAGACTGCAAAGTGAAGGACTTCTGATCTTCAGTATACAGACCCATGTACCACCCACTCTGCTTTGTACATGCCCAGCCTACACACACAATCACGCTGCCTAAGGTGCTGACTTTCACTGACTGAAGGAAATGCACTTAGAAAATTTGTAACACACTGCTCCAATGCGTTACACTTCTTTTTCTAATGGCTAGTATAGAAAGAATAAACCCAAAACTATCTATCAAAGCTGTTCATGTCTTTAACTTATAGTCCAAGCAAGCCAGGATAAAACACAGATATAATTTCTTCCATTTTCTTTGAAAATAAAAAGATGCTGAAAATATTGAGACAGGCTTTAACATGGGGAACCACTAATCGTCTCTCTTCCACACTTCGGAGTGTGTCATTTAAAATCACATAATGCAGCCCAAAACATGAGGACAAAGTTGTACAAGCCAAGCTATTGCTAACTTGCAGTCCAGTGTTACTATCTTAAAAAGTATCCTTAAATCAAGTAATGTAAAGTGGGCCCAACACTTACATTATTGTAGAAAACTGAATGTACTGTGTATTAGACTATTGAGACCCAACAAAAACAACCCCACACTGCCTTAAGTGACAAAGCAGATAAGTAGTATGTGAGGATATGATACACAGCCTTAGAAACAAAATTAACTTCACTCATACTAACTGGAAAAACATGTGATAGCAAAAATGTTCTCATGCCCTACTCTAAGTCAGATATCAGCAGTTTTCCTAGTCATATTTCAAAGCCATGGTAAACATGTAACACACATTAACACACATTAGCATGTTCAGCTTCAAAACACCCTGCTTTTACTCTAAGATATCAGTACCATTGGTTCCCTGTTAGGCAGCCTACTTTTGCATTTACAACCCTTTACTGTGAAAATGACCAAACTTCCTCTTGCATTCGTTCCTGCACAGACTACAGTTTGGCCACAACTCAGCTACAAATCCCTATCTCACAATGAACTACTCATTAGAGAAACACAGAATACAATGCCTGAAAAAAACCACAACTTCAATCTTTTCACAGAGAAGTTGTAACAGCAGTCTCATTATCCTGCTAATGTTTTCAAGAAACTATCAGAATTTACTCAACTACCAGAAATTAATTCTATTCTAGCATCTCCACAGAAGCCCCTGCCCTTGTAAACTTTAGAAAATGCACTTGTTTTAATATGCTGTTATAAATAAGAACAAGAAATTGAATCAGAAGTAATACCAAAATCACAAATACAGACTTGGACAAAAAAAAAATTTGAAATTAATGGGACAGTTTGAAGTAAAAAAAAAAAAAAAATTACTATTCAATTCTAAACATGGCACTAAACAGAAAGAAAGAAAATTCATTAATGAGTAATTTTGTATTAAGTCAAGACTCGGTGTGGTCTCATTAGCCAAGCAGGTTAGACCTAATTAAAACTTAGTGCAAGATTCACAAAGACTAAACTGGCTGTTGCAGACTGTCAGGATTTTGAATGGGGCCTGACCACTGAACCTGCACAACTCTCCAGATACTTCCCACTTTTCAGCATGTCAGTGCTGTAAACACTTCAAGGTATTATACTCTCTAAAGACACTAGGAAAAAAATCCAAACTAATCCAAACTAATCCAAACTAATTCCTGCATCATATTCACCTTCTGAATCATCACATCACCTGGTGTTTCAGCTGGCCATGCAGTACATACAGCATTTTCTACCTGCACTGCTGCTGGGCAAGGGAGGGACAGTAGGGAAGAAGCACAGGTATCACATTCCAAACACTCTCCTAGGCCAAACAAATTCCCCACAGGACACTAAAATACCTGCAAAATGATAGGTTTGTAACACTTAGACCTAAAATGAAATGCCTCCCCTGGCAAAATACCACTCCAGTATCAAGAAGTACCAAGCAACAACACTGCATGATCTTCACACTGTTTGCTGGAATCTCTAGACTAATGAGGTTGAAGCAATTCCAACAAGACAGACTTAAAACTGAAGGAACCAAGAGTAGAAGTCTGCATGCCTTCTCTTTGGGGAAAAACACCACCACTACTCAAGTCTTGCTTTTCATTATTTTAACTTACTCTTCTAGCCAAAAAACCACAAATGCTTAATCATCAGAAAAGTAACTGAAGAACAATGCAAATAAAACCAAGGCTTAAAATGGAAAACATCTCTTCAGCATTCAGCCTAGTATATCCTAAATGGTATGAGAAAGTACTAACAAAATAAAAGGTTAAAAAAAAACCCTCAAAATTAAGAGCTTCCTATTATTGTTGGCCTCCCTAATATGTGGGTGTCAAGGAGTCAAACATCTGTTCCTCTACAGCAAAACTGCAATCAAGCAAGACATTTTTTATCCCACAAAATATTTGCATAAAATATTTCTATAAGACAAATGCATAGCTGAGTTAAATAAACAACTTCTTATAGTATTAAAATCAAACTTAAAATCCCTCATCAAGCATCACAATTTGCAAATATATTTTTAATGAAGCATAACTTCAAATCCAGCACAGCAGACGGTCACATTAAGAACAGGTCCAGAAAGAGCAAGCCCTGTTAGCATACATACCTTTGTCCTTCTTGAAGTCTAAAGCATCTTCCTTATCTGTCACTATTTCCTTCATGTTAATAATGCTTTGATGATTAAGCTGTCGAAGAATCTTAATCTCTCGAATAGCTGTAATTGGAAACCCTTCCTTCTCATTATCCAGGCGTACTTTCTTCAGTGCTACCATTTCCCCTAAGAGAATATTTAAATAAAACCCATTCAGATTAGCAACCAAACCATGGAATTTAGTATTGATTTGTATGCTTGTTTTTTAAAACCCTAATGCTGGCATCAAGCACTATGCTGAACAGATCACATACAGAAGCAAAACTACAAATGAATTTTCAGCTACACACAATAAGGGCTATCCTTCCTCCTCTTGCACAACCCACCACACATATCCCAGTATTCCACACCATGTCTACCAGTAAAGAGTGATTATCAGCAGCAACTTTAGAGACAGAGGCCTGTGACTGATCTGGATTTCTAAACAGCACATCACCCCTGGTCAGAATGCATGTATCTAGCCAGAAATACTACACAGTTCAAGATATGAGGTAGATGACTAAAGAGTTCTCAAATTCATCAGTATACTTTCTACAATCACAATGGCACTGCCATTTTTACAGTGAGGAGATTTTCCCTTACTATTTTACTGCAGGGTGGGCTGGATCAAACTGGATTTATAAAATGACAGGAGCATGATCTACTCACAGTGGAGGATGCCTACAGGCCATACAAGCTAGTTCAGTTGTTTTGTTCTTGGAAGTTTACAGCTGTGTCTGGGAAGTTTATTGACAGCCCAGATACCTTTGTTAGCTCTAAAAGGTACTTACCCTACATTAACTTACACAATACACTCACAATAGATCATATTCCAGCATGACACCACATCCACTGGCTCTGAAAGCCCATTACACAGCTTCTTCTAAGGTATGTCAAAGGCCATAATGCCACTCTCCACACAGGATTTGAATCCAAAGCTAGCAGATTTGCTTGCTCTATCTGTACAGATGCCTTCAATGCAGAAAGCAACAATTTCTATGGGAGGTTAAGAGATGACTGTGATGCATAAGCAACCTGAATTTTGCCAAAAAAGCAGTATGGTCATGGCAGGATTAAAATGTAAACATGCAAAGAGGAGACTCAGGAGATCCTAACAATGATTTGCAAAGGTTCTCAAGGTAGAGGTAAAAATCTGTGACAGTTCAACTAGAACTAAAGTTTGTAAACTGAGACAAGGACAGGTAAAGAATGAAGAAGGAATTACAATTGCACTGCTTATTCTTCTGGCAATCAGAAAGAAGGAACTGAGGCTAGTATGTGGTCCTATGGGATGTGGTTACTGCTGAAGCAGAAAATGGTCCAGCATTCAAGGCATGCGCAGCTAAGCCAGAGGGGCAAGCAATCACGGAAAGAACTATTAACTGAGCACAAAACAATCACACAGCATAACAGCATATATTAAAAAATTTGATAAACTGTTTAGAAGTAGTGACTATATTACATATCCTACTGGTGACTGCATGCTCATTTCAGCAATAGTTTAACATGAAATTAAAAAATAATGTCACTATTGTAATGTCAGTTACATTGCAAGAATACCCCATGTGCAACTCTTCAGGGCTGTGTTGCACAAAAGCAGGTTCTCTTCTTACGATGAGCTAGTGACTACTGGAGTACAAACAACCATGACCAAGAACTATGCGTAGCCTCTTCCACAGTTACATCCCTTTACAAACTTCACTACAGTTTGCCAGCCTGTCTAGGGTGACATTTAGTTTCCCCAGGATATTTAGCCTCTCTTCTTTACTAGTTCAACTTCATACAGAGCATCAAAACTCAAAAAATGAGAATTAGAATTTAGGACTACTCAGCTTGATTTCAGCCATAGCTTTATAGAGAAATAATTTTCCAAAGCTACAAACAATAATTTCTGATTTAGACAAATGCTAGATTTAAAACTGAACACACCAACAACTAAAAAACTTCCAAACATAAGAGGGCAGAATAACACAAATTTTACTCCATATAAAACAAAAACCATCCTCTCTTTGCTTAAAATTGCAGGATTATATTTACTCTTTTTGAGCTTACCTGTATCTTTATCTCTAGCTTTATAAACTTGCCCGTAAGTGCCTTCACCAATAATACCAATGATATCAAATTTATCCACACAGCGCTTTCCCCAGTCTATTTCTTTTTCTTTTGTTTCACCATGTCGTGGTCCACATATTCTAGAAAGCAACAAATATTTTAAGAATACAGCTAGTATATCTAGGCATTGTCTTAACTTTGAAGACACCATCAACACTATTTGAGACATTATTAGTTAACTGTCTTACTACCATTAAGTGGCAATAAACCATGCAGTTTAAGTCAAGCTACATTAAAAATGTCAAAAAAATGACAGGAATGTATTTTAAATAATTATTATTTCTACTTTCTGGATAAGCTTTAAAAAAAGTTTAATGAACGTACTTTGGTCTTCTCTTGCTATGTAACTGAACTGCTGGTTTCTTTTCTTCAGGACTTTTGGGGACTTCAGCTCCTCCAGGCAACTCAGGTGGAAGTGGCAAGTCTGCAAGCAGATGGCGAAGTTTCTTCTCTGTTTCTTTAACTGACTTGACTGAAAGATTCTCTCTCAAACTATTAAAAAAAATCATTTTGCTAGTAAGTTGAACATAATAGTATATTAACATAAAAGCAAAACTTATTAGAATATATTTTTTTAAAATACATTCTAGACTGTCAGTGCACCAACACTTGAAATCTCTACTCTTAAAATTTGCAGGACTTGGATAAATGACTTAAAAATAATTCTTGGCAAGATGCATAGTTAACTACCACAATTCTACAGAACTCTGAAATCAGACCTTTCTGGTGAAAGCTGAGGTCAGATGACACAAGGATCCTTACCAGGCCAGACTTCTTCTGCGACATAAGCTTCTTTCCAAGCTTATGGCATAGACTATTAAAAATATTTAGAGCTCAAGTGCTGCCAGACATCAAAAGTACAGTGGTAAAATCTGTACTCTGATTTCTTGTATTAGAGAAAAGATCTGACTAACCCAGTTCTCTCTAAAATTGGTCTCCAGAGATAATGAGCTTCATGCTCACATTAACACTGTGGGGCATTATGAGGCTGTCCACATCACCTCATTTACAAATTCTAATTGCATACATCTGGTGACACACTCCAAATTCAACACATTTCTAGTAATCAGCATGCGTACCAAGTGGGGAAAAAATCAGATGAAAAAATGACAAAGATTTTCTGACATAGGTTGCTGATATCTGACTGATTTTTAACCAACCATAATTAGATAACAGATGAACAGCATCTTTTAACAATTACACAATGATCTTAGAAATGTTCTTGCCATTCTAACAGGGAATCATAACTGCTGCAGGATGTTTTTTTCTTAAGTGTATGGCTCCATTTTACCAGAACTTCTTTTAGTTTACCTAGATTTGTTCAGCTACTGCACATCCAGTAATTTTTAAGCCATGACCATCACTAAACTTCATATAATTACATAATTATTTCTCCCCTACAGGATTCTCACACAATATTCACTCTTTTAATTTCCATCACCATATCAATAAAATTCATGCTTTGAGGGGACATTTTCCAAGTTAGCTGCATTTGCCAAACAGCACTATGCATCCTTCTCTGTGACGGTTTTTCTACAACTTCTCACATGCTCAGTTTCATAGATAAAGCAGGAACTTCTCTATATGGAGAGATATTGCCAACTCCCATAATAGAGAATGCATACATCTTTTCTTGCAATGAGTAATCCTTATCTATTCAAATAAAGCATTCTAGTGTTTTGTATACATCTATGTTTCTTGGTGAAAACTGAACACTTTCATGTGTTTTACCACTTCCTAAACTGCCACTACCCCCTTCTAAAGAAGCATCACAAGGAAGCATAGACTGCCCCATCACAAATACAAAGGTTAACATGCCATAAAGAATAAACCACCTTAGTGCAGTGCATGTAACTGTCATGCAATAAAAAAAACCCATATTTTGAAGTTCATATATTAGTATTTCTCTCTTAATTTTCCCTCAAATTTTTCAATATGAGTGGAAGCATATGAAAAGTTCTGACACAGATTTTAAAAGCGACACATGAAAACAGAGGCAGCCAAGAGCAGCCTTGTTTTCAGGTCCGCTAAATCACACACCATTGATGACCAGGGTAATTTTCCCTTTCAGCTAACCTGCACTGTGGGGCTGCAACACTGATGTTCCCTTAGGTCACTTATTTTTGGGTTTATGAGATTCTTACTGAAGCAACAAGACAGCTCCACATAGCGTCAAGCTCAAGCTTTCTTTGTTGACACAATTTCCCCATAGTAACTCAGAGCCCAAAGTAAATACTTTTGTCCTCCTCTGCCATTAAAAACATTGATCTTCCTCCTCTGATGACTTAAACTTTATCACGACATATAATTTCTGATCCAAAGTTTATAGCATTCTATAGCAAAGCTAAGCAAAGCATAAAAAACATTCCATTACTTCTCATTAATCTTTCTATTGCAGCTGTTTCCAAGCAGTAGGCTTTTTGTTTTGGAGAATGAGCCCAGAGCTGAAAGAAGCTCTGCTTAATTGTAGCTTAACTCCTTACTTTAACTAACTTAAACCGGGAATCCATTAAAATATCACAATAATAATAATAATAATCAGAAGCAATCAGTCAGCTTCAATATGAAATCTCATTTCATGTTGTTGCAATTAATACTGCAATGCCAGTCATATTTAGTTAAACTAGACAGACTAGCTTTTAGTTGAAACAGTAAATCTTGCTCACAGTATCAGGACTCTCATTTACCTAGAGAGGATGGCTTTGTCACAAACGCAAATGTAATCACACCTTTGCTACACCATTTTGTATCTTATTGTATTTGCTAGAGTTTAATCCTGAAGGGCGAGAAACTATATTTCTTTTCTACAACTGAAAAAAAAATGTAACTATCTAATACTATGTTAAGTTGTATTTATTTCCCAAGGCCTTCTATGCACCCTTAATGTTTAATACAGACTTGAATTACTAGCAAACAAGAGAAACATTTTCACCTCTAGCTAAAAATTTTGGCTTACTTGTGATTTTTTACAAACATATGAGAGGCATGCAGCACCTTCGGTAAGACCAAAAAAACCCAAAAACTTCTCTAACAACTTAATTTTCCAATACAAATCACAGCACAGATTTTCTGTTAGGACTTTGAACAGGCTTAGTATAGTCTAAATTCAGATGACACTTGGAACACAGAAATTAATTTCCTCACTACAGACCAAATTTTACACTTCAAAATGAGCACAAATGACAAGCCATGAACCTAATTTCCATTATATACTCAAAATAATACTGATCTTTGAAATAAATTGCAATAAAATAATGCTCAGCTATAAAACAATTGCCTCTCAAAGGGAAGAGAATCTTTTCTTCAAACCCCAGCTAAATAAAGAATTTTCACATATTGCTACTGAATTCAAATTTTCCCCAGAACTATGTATGTATATGTTCACATCAAACTTTAAATGTAGAATCCTTGAATACATTCTTTTATTAGCCTCAAAGCTATTATGTACCAGTAATTTTAAAAACATTTAACTAGACTTCTTATAGAAAAATTATTCTTATACCAAACTCTTCTTTTTTCAATAACTAATTAAATTATTTTTAAGATCAAATTCCTCCAGTTCACTAATAATCACCAGTCAAACAGGTGAAGAGCAAGAACAAATTAAATAATGCATTAGCTTGATCTAGCACGTAGTTTTATTTTTATTTCCCAAAGGAAATAACAACAACCATTATAAAAAGGAACAAAGGATCCCAAAAGCAAATCTCTGTCACAACTCACCTATCAGTTTCTTTATCTTCAGGCAGCGTGGGAGGCAAAGGCAAGGGTGGCAGTGTGGAGGTCGGCAGTGCAACAATTCTTTCCTTCTCCTTGGCTACTACACTCGGTGTACTCGGTTTGCTTTTCTCTTTTACAGGGACCGGTGGCTGTTTCACAACAGGCAATTTGTTTTCTTTTACTGCTGCAGGCTTCTGTTTAGTAATTTTGTCAGCAACTAAATTATTTTCCGCCTTTGTTTCAGGAAGAGAGACCTTTGCTTTTGCCTTGTCATTTTTCAGATTTGTACTGGTGGTAGGAGAAGGTGTATGCTCAGTTTTGATTTTCTTCAGGTCCTTAACGTTGTTCACTTGAGGTGCGCTTACAGCGGAGTCAGTGCTCCCCTTAGTAGGTGTTGAAGTGTTGGAAGCTTTTGCACTGGCTTTGGCTGCCTCAGCAGCTCTTGCTTTTTTGTTTTTGTTCAGCTCAGCAGCCAGGCTACTCTTCAGAGTCAATGTACTCGGAGAAATACTTGAATGACGACTTCTGGATCTGGACAATCTGTGTCTGCTACGAGACCTGGAGTGCCTTGATGAATACGGACTTCTGCTTCGAGATTTTGCTGATCTCCTGTTTCAAAAAAGATTTACCCAGGCAAGATTAAGTCTAACTGCTTTCCCAGCACATCTACTTTTTTGACAAATTACATTTTTTAAATCAACTATTATCACCATGCTCATAGAATAAACAGAAGTCTATGAAATAGTAAAGGCTATTAGTAAAGACTAATAGTAAAGACTATAAAAAAATATAAAAATCTACAGTTAATCAAGATTCTACACCCCTGTTAGAAAACATTACAACCCTAAATGCAGTTTCTCCTCTCACAGAACTGCAAAATACTTATTTAAGGCAAATGTTCTGCTTCCCTCACTACTTGAAGAGACATTTTTCTACTTAAAGTAAAACAATGTACGCAACTTGTACAAACACCATGCTTGAGAAAATTCAGTTGATACATAGTCAGAATTCAACAAAATGAAATTAAAATTGCAACAGGACAAGAGAAATCTAAAGCAACAACTAAAGCGTTAATTGTAGGAACTTCTGAATTTTCACTTCCATATATATAATCAAAATAAGTTAACTGAGAAAAAAATGGAATACTAAAGAAAAAAAAAAGGAATACTAAGGGCTGCAATATAACCAACTGAAAGCCAACCTTCCTTTTTTGAAATCTAACTGTACAACTTCAAAAAGAACCAAAACAAACCCCCCCCCCCCCAAACAGCGCAAGCACCCGATATTTGTTACACCTATTGACAAGCAAATATAACCCACAAATGTGCCTATGCTGTAACTGCATCTGAACACAGACACTAATAGAAAGAAGAAAAAAAAATATCTAAGCCATCTACAAAATCATAGCAAGAAAACTGCCTAGAATGGGGAGGGTGATCTTAAACTTCTACTGTACAACAATACCATTTTGGATAAATGACTTTTCATTCAAAATTTCAGAGAGATACTCTGATTTGCCTAGTACTAGTTTTGAGTCAGTTGTTCACTAAGAAATAAAGGGGAAAAATTACTTGAGCTGAAAGGCACGAAACAAGTAGCCTAATGAACTGCTACCACATAGTAATGTTACGAAATAAATTAAATTAAATGTAGGGAGTTTAATCCATTTTACTGTACCAAGAATAACAAGAATATTCATCAGGTTTACAAGTACTTTCTTGATTAAAGTTTGATGGAAATCTATTTTACTTATCATTTGAAGAGGAGGAAAAAGCATACTCAGGATTAAAAACACTGAGCATTCATCAGCTGAACAAAGTATCAAGCAATAGCAAAAATAAAACTTCCTGAAGATACAAGAATTGCAGAGTTCAAAAGATAGCACCAGTGTATGGAGGTTGCCAAAACAAAAGGAAACAAAAAACCCAGACGAAAAAAAAACACCCAAAAATCCCCCCACCCACATAAAATGAACAAATAAAAAGAATGCAAACTACAATCCCTATGATCAGGACTACCCATCCCACACCAAATTTAATTTTACTGACAATTAAATCAATTCAGTTTTAATTATCAACACAAGAAATACATTCCAATGATTTAACTGAACAAGTATTTAATCTAGTACAATAAGGTTTCTTTTGTGTGCAATATTGACTAATTTCTAAATTTATCTCTCCTTTCTATAATGCAAGAACTCTCACCCAATAAAAAGTCACTCAGATCAATCAAAACGCAACTGAAAACAATGTGTATGCACACTGTATAGAACACCACAAGCTTCAAAATTCTCCCAGTGAAATTGATTCATATGGCTAGAGACTCACAAAAGAAAAGTATCAAATCCCAGATGAAGATAAATTTTGGAAACTACCACAGGTCATTTCTATGCCAGGAAGCAGGTTTTATAGTATTTTCTGGCACCACACAGTAACAATGACAGATAGTAATAATAACAACAATGAAAATAATAATCCTATCAGTTTTTTACACTTTAATTAAAAAGAGCCTCACAATTGTCATGTAACAATTTTCAAACAAAATCTAATATTTGGTTCACTCAGTAAAGAGATACTAATGTTCATACCTAGTAAACACCAAATAAAATACTAATATTGGGCACAAAAATTCCATTTAAAACTCACTTCTTCTCCATTATGAATCCTGTTGCTGAAACAATTTTTCTCATTATTTTGAAAATCTAAGTACTAAATCCCACAGAATATTTTCAGAGGTTTGGCCAGATAGGAGTAAAACTAAAAAGGTACAAAGTTTCATCATACAGAGTTAAGACAATGTAGCAAGAAGAAAAAGGGAGAAAATCTAGAAAATGCACACACTTTAAATGCTAGACCAGAGCTCTCCTCACACTGCTGTCTCACTTCTGGCGAGGAATTACTGTAGATCTCAAACAGCGGTGTCACTGCTGCAGATCTGCACACACCCTGGAATCAGTATAATTACACTTCTCCAGCATCAAGCACAAGCTAACAGTCCCTGTTTTCCTAAACTGGCTTGTAGAAATGGTGCATCATTTGCAAGGATGTTACTGAGCTGTCTTGGAAAAACCTTCCTTGCACATCTTGTTTATAAATCAGCTATTTCAGACTGACTCTTTCTCCAGTTACTTGTAGAATATAACCTCCAGTCCAAGTACTTCACGGCAACCTGTACTAAATCTAAAACATGCCCTAAATGTCTCAAAACCAGCCCTATTTCTTTCATAATTATGACATGGGATTTCTTGTTTATTTTGATTGATACAAAGAAAGTAATCATGTAACTAACAAATACAGACATAATTTCACATGCACTAGAAAAGAGAAGTAGCAGCTTAAAACAACACAGTTGATGAGACACCATGCCTGATTCTAAGACTGGTTCAGTTCCACTTTGGTAGAAAATACATCAAGTTTGTTTAGTTCACTCCTAAGGATAAAATGAAAAACTCTGTTCAAATCAGTGACAACTAATTTGATCATCTGATCAGCTACTATATCTTAGTGAGGAAGAGGTAGTTTTGAAAACCTAAGGCAAAAGTAACCTAAACTTCTGTATTTCAAAAACAAATAAGAATTGACAGTAGATTGATGCCTGTATTTTGCCAATACTACTCAAGAGAGTTTGGGACATGAACATGAATTTATGCTCAGTTAAAAAAAAAAAAAAAAAAAAAAACAAAAAAAAAAAAAAACCACCCCAGCCATCGTTCATTGTGGGTTTCACACTCCACATGACAACTGCACACCTATATTCATGTCGGAGACAGCAGATACGCATGCAACAAATAGTTAAGTTTGAGTCCCAATACTTATTACAGCCCTTACCAGCAGATCAAAATTACAGCAGCCGAGTTATGAAACATGCTGACTGATTATAACCTCTCCACTGGCTTAAATTTTCCAAAAACCTTTCATTATTTATGTCAAAAAAACTATTATATTACCTATACATAGTATCTCTAGCATGCCAAAAACCTTAGCAAGAATCCCCTCGTGTACCTGAATCACTGAGCTGGACCCTAGAGAATACAGCAAAAGCAATAATGCTTTCAACTAAACAGACAAATCCTGAATTTTAAATAAAAAGCATATTTGTCAAAGTGCTAGTTATTCAAGTTACAAGGATAAAACCTGCTGTTTTCATAAGCCTAATAATCTTTTCAAAAAGTCAACTATCACTTTCCTTCATCTGTGTTCAGAAGTCCCACCAGATGAGACAACTTCGGTACCAGCTTTCACGTATAAAAATGGCACAAACCCAAAAATATGGACACATTTATAACCTTTCCCTCAAAAGCTTATACAGGACTCAGAGTGGAGAAATATTGCCTTATGCATAATTAAAACAGCCGGCTCCCTCTGTTCAGACCTAGCATTTGACACAAAAGATGAAGTCACAGAAACACACTCCCACAACAGCCGATGCCTGCCCATTAACAGGACACTGACTACCCAGTGAGACCCTGAAAAAACACCAGGAGAGACATCTGAAGTACACAGTCTAAATCTTCCAGCAGGTCTCTACTAAATGTGCGTGCATGCATGCATACACACACATGTAAAATGCCTTATCTGACATTTGACACCAACATATTTCAGATGTAGTCAGCAGCTTGTTTTTAACACAGTAAAAACGGTGGCTGCAACAGCACAGACTTGAATTACAAAAAGCAACTACATTGAACAACACAATTCAAATTTCTCTTCCTGAAGTAAGGAGAGATCAGGAAGTTTACTAAACCAAAAGGCCAATTTCACTCTCATAAACAAAAGCACCAGCACGTGCTGCTAACACACAAGGAGAGGCTAATAAGAAGCCTAAGTTACTAAGAAGGTCACTTTCCTTCGATGCTTCTCCCTGTTTGCATCCAGAAGTACTAACCCATTTCAGAGTACCTTTGCCACTTCAGCCATTAACAGTCTTCTTTCAGCATCTTGAATTCACACAAGTGCAGATCCCTACAGAGAGGACAACTGCCACACTCCATGACACTTGCAAAATCCCTTCTGAGCCATATAAGATGTCACTGTGGTTTTATATATGGAAGGGACAAAAAGAAAACAGAAAACTGAGGTGCGTGAAGACCCTAAGTAACAGCAGTAAAAGTTCTAAAGCTGCTTTGTTTCCTCCCTAGAGATGGCAACAAAGAAGCCTGTGAGCACAACCAGACTAGCTGCAAAGGGACATGGAAGAAATTACATTTTAGCTATAGCTATAAAATAAAAGGAAAAACAAACAAACAAAAAGCCAACCAAACAAAACCCATTAAGATAATATCTACAAACCATATAGAAGATGGTTTAAAGAAAGTGATAGAGGAAGAAAGCAACCTGAAACCAAAACTCCACTTTTCAGACCAACAAAAATAATGCCCTCAAAGACGGAAAAAAAAAAAGAGCTGGTTTAGGTATCACAGTTTTTTCTCCTTAATTTTTTGGTTTTGCATAGTACCCAACACTTCCTAAAACAAACAGGTATTCAATTGTTCTTCTGCTTCATACAATGTACTTAGTCACTTTAGAAAAAACTCCTTAAGAGATCAAAATGTTTTGAATTACACGTTTCAGAATTGTTACGTTTCTCCTTCCTGACAGGCAACATTTTATTGCACTTCACTGGCTCACTAACAAATTAGCAAACAGTAAATTTACTGATTAATTTAACAAAGAAAAAAGTCTATTGATGTAATACTACTTACATTTTCAAGCAGAGAATGAAAGAATTCCAAATAGCAGATAAGAGTGCTATCTTTTACTGTCTTGATACTTGAAACCAGAGAGGAAAGAAAACTGTTACCTATGCCAGATTTCCAGGAATACATTTCATTCAGCTTACACAGTTTTTCTTGCCATACTACTTTTCTGAGTGTTTCTTTTCTTCCCCTTTCAATACCCCCTTATTACATAAAAAAGTTAATTTTATTGATAAATTAGAACCATCATGTGTTATCTCCTCATGTTTCTAAACTTGAAAACTTCTTTTCTTCTAAACTGCTTCAAGAGCAAGCTGAATTCATCATGCTGGTGGGTAGCTACACGTTACCTAAGTGCAAACAATTTTAAAGCTGAAATACATAAGGGTCTGCGAGCTGAACAAGCAAACTAACTTTGCCAGTTATTTTTAACAAGGCATAATACAAAAGGGATTTATGAGAACACAAAGGCAAAACCAAGAAGCCTAACAGTCCAAAGGAGGCTAAAACAACCACAGTAGCCCAGCTCCTTTTTTAATATGCAGGTAATGCTGGATTACTGACTAAGCATTGCCATCCTTCCCTGCACAGCAAGTGTATTTGAAATGAGAGACCTAAATTTAATCAACTGGCTTCACTACACACCTTCCAAGACATTTGAAATCCCTTGGTAACGTACACCACCTTGTCAAAACATTTTAGCTCATGTTGCTCTAGCAGGCAAACATATAGTTTATTTCTTTAAGCCGCTACAGTAATAGTGTTCTTTCACGTCATACCTTATTCATTAATTTTATTTATTTTCTCTAACCCCTAGTTCAAGGTCACATTATATGCAGCTCTGCAACCTATCTCTCCTACTCAGCTGCTTTGTACATGAAGACTACATAACCTGCCTTACTGATTCAAATAGTAAATCTTTAAATGGGTCTCCAATACATACTGGAAAACTCTGAGCTGGGCTTTTATTTGTTTCTTGAAAGTGCTTTAAAACCCTCTATTTCCATATGAAAATTTGGCCTACATATTTCGTATTTTCTTTGGCCTACAAAGAAATCAACTAGCAAAAGGTCAAGACAATTCCAAATCTGTGTTTTAAACACATTTGAAGTTAAAATTTTCAAATTAAATTTCCTTTTTCAAATAAGGAAAGAAGCAGCAGCAGCAAGGAAAAGGGGCATGAGCAAAAGGCAAGGTGCACTGGAAAAATTAGCTACTCAAAACAGTGAAAACTTAAGAGTAGTCCATTTTAAATTCTGCAAAATACAGTTTTACTAAACAAAATTAGATTGCTTTAAATTTAAAAAAATATCTATTTTTACTAATCAAGGGGGGGAATCAAACTCTCTCTTAATCCTTTAAATTCAAAAGTAGTAGAATTCTTGGAATGAAAGTTATTTTCCTATCAGTGTATGGCACCATGGCTTCTCCATTTACTAGCTGAATATATATTCTACTGCTCTCCCTACACTTGTTGTGATTTTGCACATAGATGAACTACATTTTGCAAAGCCTCACTACTGCAGACGAGCTACCAATACAGACTGAGATGACTCTCTGGTACCAAAATGAAATCTTGTATCTTTACTATAAGCAGCATCTATGCACACAGCAGTACTATGCTAGTAGTGCCGCACCCACTTACTTTTATCTGAGCAGATGGGTAGGTGTATCCAAATTTGGAAAAACGTGATTACTCATCTACACCGCTAACTGAATTAAATGTGTGATCACATAACATACAACCTGACTCAAGTTACAAAAAGTAGTTCTCTGGAAACTAGTTTAGCATGAAAACTGTAGGAAGCAAGAGACTGTGTCTGCTTCTTTTGTCAGCCATGGGGTTTGGTTGAGAATTTTTTTTTAATCCAGTCATGTTACCAGTAGAGAAATAAATACCTCATACTTTTGGAAGAATTTCCATTTTGAAAATATGCATATGTAACAACTGTGTTACCCTATCCAGAAGAAAACAGAGTAATAGAGAGTAATACAAATCCACCAGCAGCAAGTAAAGAAGTTTTGTCTGACAAGTGAATACAGTTCAATCAGTATATCCAAAACAGAAACTTTTCCTGCAATTATAATGGAAAAGGCAATTAGTCTATCATTCAAAGAGAAATCACCAAGTATGGAACACAGATCCAAGTGTCTTTGCTTCTCATTAGAATCCAAACAACATCACCTAAAATCAGCAAAGTCAGTCCTGCAATTCAAACCTCACAGCAACAACACACTGCTGCTGCTTCAAACCAGCAAAGCTGACTTCACTTGTTTCTCTTCAGCTGTTTACTAGAGGTTTCTCCCTAAGCAGCTCAGACACCTGGATTAAAAAATTACCACTAAGCACACGAGCTTCCCAAGCATGCTAGAACTGCTTTGTAATAATTTTCTACAGACCAAAATAACTGGGTAATTTACATAACATTACAGAAGACACATATAGGAGGCATAAAAGGAAAAGAGCAAAAAGACTTGCAGGCTGAAATACTCAGTCACTTACAAAGTTCCTACTGTCTGGACATCATTACAGCTGGATACAAGCCCAGAATTAAGCCTTTAAATCATCCAGATGAAGAACACAGGTGCTGTAAGAAGCTGTTACCTTCATGAAACAGTAATATTCTATTGAGTCTAAGACCACTGTATCATTATCAAGTAAGACAGCAAAAATGTTCAGCATTTTGCTTGTAGTACAGAGTCAAACAAAAAGTGATTATGACATAGTTTTGAATGGTTTAAAAAATGCATAAAACCCTTCCTTTCTATTTCCCCATTGCCATTAGAATACACATTATGATCAATAGCTCTATGGAAGGGAAAAAACACTGGCTTTCATTTCTCCACAACAGGTAAACATTATAAACAGCTGATTTTATCTTCACACTTTAAATTTCGTTTTCTATGAAAGTGACATTTTTGCACTGAATGCCCCATTAGGACAGACCTTTCTTTCTAAATATAGAAACCTCTCCTTTTCACTTAGCCATTCCAATTCCCCTCCTGTAACCCTGACAATCTGCATTTATTTGTCTGTAACCAGTTAAAGACTGAACACAAATCACAATTCAACTGGAAGGAGGAAGAAAGGTGGGGAGTCACAAAGCTACCTCCTAGAAACACATCTGCAGGCTCAAGAAAGATTTACTCACTACAGAGTGAATACCAAGATTGGGAGATTTAAACTCTCATGCTTCAAATCACAGGCCCACTACCAATAGAAGAAAACACCTACAAAACTCCACTACAGCCCAGTTAGTCACTGTGTAAGACAGTGGGCTGTCAATCTGACTATTCCTAAATGCACACCTCATATACTTAATTCTGTGCATCATTATTAGCTTTCTTATTCCAGGACATAACCAACTACAGAAAATAATTGATTCCTAGGGCGTTTAAATCAAACTATGCACACAATATTCCTGTTATGTTATTATTCAAATAATTTTGGAAGTGCATTTTAACCACTTGAAACAGACTTTCACAGAAGAACAGCATGATGTTTTCAGAGCAATTACAGTGTTTTCTTCTCGAAACACCCTACTACTTCCAAAATTATTCCACACAACCACACCTTTAGACAATCACTATTCTTATCCCAAGGCTCTTTGGCTCCATCTCTCTGAACAAAGTAGGACACAGTTTTGTTACTCTGCTCTTTAAACAGCATTTGATGCATATCCAGGACAGCAGACTCTTATCAAGAGCCACTGAAACACAGAATAGCTTTATCATGTTCCCTGGATACACTACAGGACCCCAAAACACCAGAGAACAGTCCTCACACAACCCACCAGTTAACGCCTTGTAAACAAAATTCCTGCCAGTGAAACAACACATTGCTGGATACCTTTTAAATTAAAGTCCAGACATGAATTTTAAGAAAGTTTACAAACAACAAGGCAATAGTAAGATTCCAATGTAGGAAATAAAAATCTTCAGTTATAAACACATATTAAGCAAATACTTTTAAATTTCCAGTTTTCTTTTCTGCAGGAGAAGAGCTTTAGTTCCACAACATGGTCTGCATCTGATTTGAAAGATCCAGTCCACACTTCCTCTCCACATGAAATTCAAAAACTCATGCCATGCTGACCTTTACACCCTGAGTTCCCACTAACACTGAAGAAAAATTATCTGCAAGCATGCATTAATTATATACACGTGCATAACCTGACCAGGAAAAGAGCTTATGTTTTTCATAGGTTATGTAAAATACAAGACAATTTATCAAAACATGACACTGACTCAATTTTCTTAGCAAAACAGAAAGCTCAAGTCCTTCTACAGACCTCTAAAAAGAACAAGAAAATAGCTCTAAATGCAAATGGCCCGTCAGCTGGTTTTCTCCTTAGCTTAGCAGAAATCAAACCAAACCCAGATATATTCAATACTCATCCTATCTTACTCAGGAACAGAAAACATAAAAATGTAGCACAGAATGTCTGTTCTTTGTAAACAAAGATTTAAAAATCAAAATTGGTCCTTTAAAAAACCTGTCCTCCAAGGAGCATCTTCTTTTAGTCACTCTCATCTGAAAATGTTCTCGTGCCCTTTAACATTTAAAAGCTTTCTTCCAGTCAGGTGGTCTCCCACGGAGAGAAACCAGCCACAGAAGTGTAACAGGCATCACCATCTCCCTCTCTCCCCGAGACAGGACAGGAAGGTCTTTGTCCCTGTCCCTCTCTCCTGCTCCTCACCCCAGCTTTCTGGCAGCAGAAGGGCAAGAGGGAGGGATTGCTGCTGGATGCAAACCTCTCCGGCCCCTCCTGCATTCCTGCCCCAGTCATTACTCCCCTCCTCCACACACCGGGTCCGCACCCCATTCCGCCTTCGCCCCCGGGCCCGGACTTACCGGATAACAGGGCTGTAGGGACTCCGCGACCGGCGCCAGCTGCTGTAAGGGCTGGGCGACACATCCCCGCCGCGCTCGTACGAGCTGTGCCGGCTGTAGCTGGGGGATCGGCGTCGGCTGTAGGGGCTTAGCGGAGAGCGGGCGCCTATGGGGCTGAGCGACTTGCGGCTGCGCTGGCTCTGCGAGGAGCGGTGCAGAGGAGGGCTGTCATCCCGGCCGGGGCTGGGCGACGAGCGCTGCCGCCGGTACGCCTTGGGCTCGGGCTTGTCGTCCCGGTAAGCTTTCGGAGGGTCCTTGTAAGCCGACGGGGGCTCTTTAGCCGCTTTAGTCCGGCTCCGGTGCGATTTGCTCTCCCGGTCTTTCCTGCCGCTGCTGGGCGAGGCGAGGGAGCTCTTCCTGCGGCCGTCGCTGCCACCGCCGCTGCTGCTGCTGCTCTTGAGTCCCTCCCGGTCTTGGCTCCCGGTGTGGTTGTGGCGGCTGCGGGATTTGGAGGACGAGGAGGGCTCGGATGCCCCGCGGCCCGGTGCCGCCGTCCCCTCCTGCTGCGCCTTTTCCTCTCCCCGCCGGCGATGCTCTCGGTGCCGCTCCTTGGAGCGCCCGCTGCTGCCGCGGTGCTCCCGACGGGACCGGCCGCTTCGCTCCGCCTCGCTCCGCTGCCGCTGGGTCCCACCGCCCGAGGAGG
>VXBU01015033.1:205363-245950 GCA_013400315.1 Bombycilla garrulus
TGCCCTGCCCTGCCCTTCATTTTTGCTTCCTTTTCCCTTTTCTGTGTCTTACATTTCCCTCCCAGTACACACAGAGGAAAACTCTGGAAACAATACCTCCCAGCTCTGCACTAGCAGAAGGCACTGAATACCTATAACCATCTCCCAGCCTAGGCATTGGTTCTGTCACTTTGTGGGAAGCAGGTGTGTATCTTCTGAGGCGGGCAGGGCTGTGGGTCATCTCGAGATAAAGGGACCATCTGCACAAATTTGCAAAAAGCAAGTGTGATGTGTGTTTTTCTAAGTTCATCAGTGTCCAACTGAGGTTTTCACAGGATGGCAAAACACCTCATCACTGACACTAGCCAGGCTCAAACATCAAGCCTTCAGTCTGATGCAGGATGTGCTTCTCATGTAAATGTTGCAAACCACTTGGAGGTGAGCACTACTTGTTCATTTTCCCATGAGTATTCTTTTTGGTCCTTGTAGTCATTTTTGGAAATGTCTGGTCTGTCTTCTATGGAAGAACATAGTAAAACACAAGAGCCTGAGGACAGCAGCACTCCCTCAGAGGGAAGGTCCATCTGGCCCAGTACTGTGTCTCCAGAGTGTCCACCCCGCAGTGTCTGAAGAGGAGCACATAAGCACTGAAGTCCAGTCCTGACAGGCTCCTGGGGGTGGCTCAGAGGCCTCAGTGGCTGGGACTGGCCTCCCCTGGGGCCCCCAGCCCCACCATCTTCTGCCAAGGGCCATGGGGACGTGTCCCACCCCTGCCTGGGACCTTCATTCCCTGCCTGAGCCCTGCTGTGGGTGTGCCCATCTCAGCCCCTGGCTCCTGCCCTGCAGAGAGCTGCTCTCCGGGCTGGAGCCCTCAGACCTGGGTCAGACCTTGTCGTGCAGAGCTCTGGGTTTAACGTGGCACAACTGCTCTGTCCTCTTCTAGCTCCTGCACTCGCCTTGAGTGCCTGAGATCATGGTGAGACTGTTATTTGTACGAAGTTCCAGGCAGTTTCTGATCCAAAAACATTCAAGAACACATGACGCACAGGTTACAACTGGAAATAGGATATTATTTTAGTTTTTGTTTTTCTGAATCAGTTTCAGAGCTGATGCTCACAACCATTACCACAATGTGCATGTGTAGTCAGGAGCAGGCTGATGTGTTCTTCAGCTGAGCTTGAAAAATCCTCTGTAGTATGGCAAAGGCAAGTGACAGAGCTAGAGAATGGAGCAGCAGGAATACGGGCCCAGCAGGTCCTGTTTCCTGAAGGGTGGGAATATGAAGAATGAGAATCAGAAGCAACAACGCAAAAGGTGTGTACTGACATGGTCGTGTTCCAAAGTGTAACACATATCAATGACAAAGACGCTCTTTGCCTTCCAAGACTTGCTTTATTGCTGTGCTCCCAGGCCAGGGATGCGTGAAAAGAACTCTCATGTCTGTCCTGTGCTTGCAGGCAGGAGAACTGAAAAGTGGCAGCTGTGGATGGATGCAAGAACCCCGTGGGAAATGGAGCCAAGGCAAGAGCAGAGCTCAGCCCCACTCCAAGCTTGCAATGGGCAAGAGAGCCGGAGAGAGCCAGAGCACGAGTGGTGCCTTGGAGGTGCGGGGGCAGCAGGCAAGAATGGAGCAGCAGGGGCCCAGAGGAGCCCTGACAGGGGCTGTGCCCAGCGCTACAGGAGGACAAGAAGCAACCTCCAGGGCCACCCTTGGGGCCCAGCCTGGGAGTCTGGAAAGCTTCCTGCCCACAGCTGCCGGGCATGACAGAGCATCTTCATGGGGCATGAGCAGCAGGCAGCAACCAAGCCAAAAGGGACCAAAGAAGTCCTGAGCAGTGGTCATGCACAGTGCTGCAGAGGGAGGCAAAACTCCCTGGGAACCAGTGCCAATCTGCCCTGGGGGAAACTTCCTTCTTGACCCCAATGCTAATGATTTGCCATCCTGAAAATGGGCTCTGGAATTAACCCAGTGGCAACACAAATCTCCTTAGAGAACCACATCCCATCCTGCTTATTAGCCAAGAAACAGCAGGACAGAACAACCCAGGGTCAGGCAGGCCAAGTGCCAGTGGCACAACAGATAGTCTCCAAGGATGCTCACGTTAGCCCCTGATCCAAAGAGATATAGGATGGGTTGTTTTTTTTACCACTTCCCTCTCATCATAAATCAAAACTCCTCTAGAGATCTTTAAAATATCCTGCCCTTAAAAATTACTATGGCTTGGGCACAGGGAGGGGCCAGGTGACAGTTTGGTGCTGCCCTCAGCACTGAAGGGGGTCAGTGCAGGGAAAGAGCCAAGAAAAAGCTCTGACCAACACACACACATCCGCCTTCCCCCAACAGAGAACCCTGGATACTGGAATCATTCATCAAGGCAGCAGGAACTTGGCTTTTACAAGTTTCGCTTCACACTGAACGTGAACCAAACTCCTGCTCAGCTGATGACACTGATGGAGGTTATGTCTTTTTAGGGTTCAAGAAGGTAGTGATGATCCTGTGATGTGCCTGGAGCTTCTTTCCAAGAAGATGGTAAAGATGAGACAGGAAAACTTCTATATATCCCCTTCTCTCCCAGGCTGCTTTCAAGCTGTAATTCACTTGATCACTTCTCACTTGTTTTTGTAAACCATAGTAAGGAGGCAGAAAATGCCCAGCGGCAAGCCTGGCAGGAGCGATTTATTGCTGCCTGGAAGCTGCAGGCAAAGCAGCTTGGGAAGCACAGGAAGAACACCGACCTGCCCTTGCTTGGGTGGCCCAGTCTGTGGCAAGCACTATCACAAGGGAGAGAGATTCAAACTCAATGAGAGAGAGCATCCATTTTCTCCACATTTTTGACTAGTTTGCCCAAAATTGTTCTTGGTGTTTATTTTTAAGTTATCTGTCCATTTTCAACTTTCTTTTTGAGTGGGATGAACGCCACAGAGGGTTTTAATGATCTCTGACCGCACCATTGATTTGGGGTGCCCATCAACCCCAATCCAACAGGGCTGTAGAGAAGAAAAAAAATCTGAATTTAGAAACAACCTGGCAAGAAGTTTGTGCAGAGACTGCCATGAAGGATGGTGGTGGTGCAGGTAAGCAGCAATGAGAACAGAGAATATGGGCTGTCATCTCACCAGATCTACATAGGCCAACGCATGTGCCTGATGTACACGGCACCTTCCTGCCACAAAAACATAAAACTAGAAGGTAACATCCTTCTAAAGGGCTAATGACTCAAAATGGTTCTAAAAGTCAGAGGCACGAACAAATGATGGCACAGCATGGCCCACACACCACATTTTTTCTCCTGATGTTGTGTACCTGCAGGGGAGAAAGGCCTGCTGTGGCAGATATGGAAAGAAGTCAAGGCTGCCGGTATGGAACAGGGGAACCGTGACATCAGCAGTGCACAGATTCCATGGATGGCAACCTAAGTGAGCAGTGCACTGTGACCTCACATCCCTCGCTGCTTATGCCTGGGCACAGGCAGAACCTGGCTCAGACTCGCTCGTGCCTGGACTCCTGGCAAGCGTGCCTTGGAGGACTGGAAGCCCGCGAGGTCCTTGGGAGCTGCTGTCAGCAGCTCTCAGTTCTCATTCACGAGACTTTGCCTGTTTCCTTAGCCCTGCCTGGTTCAGGAAGCCACGTACTGTGAGCGGTGTCGCAGCAGGGTGAGCGGTGAAGGAAACGTGCCTACGGGGTGGCCCTGGGGCGGGCAATGGCATCTGGGGAGCCGTGTGTCCCTCTTGAGGGGCCTGGGCATTTCTTCTAGTCACCCATCTCCCTGGGACAACAAGTGACCATTTTGCAGCCTGTCACACCAGCAAGAGGGAGCAGCTGCTGTGCCCAGCTCTGCTGCAACACGCAAGCATGGCCACGGAGACAGAGTGGAACTGCCCCATCTGCTGTGAGGTTCCAGGTGAAATCGCTTCTGTGACGCCCTGCGTCCACCTGTTCTGCCTGGGCTGCATTGTGCGGTGGGCCAAGAGGAAACCATCATGCCCTCTGTGCAGACAGGCTATCCACAGTATCATTTACTCTGTTCGGTCAGAGGAAGACTTTTTGGAGATACTTCTTCCAAGCCCCCCAGACTCATTGGCTGCTGACCAGCAGGATGAACACGGTCCTGCTGAGCTGATGCCCAGGACATACGTAGCTGGCTTCCCACCTGAAGTCTGGGCAGGCATTTTCCAGGACTGCTCAGAAATCCTCGAGCTCCTGCTGCCCTGGCTGAACCAGGAGCTATCGGAGCTATCGGAGCTGCTCAGGATGCGCTGGTGGCAGGTTGCTCTGGCACAGAGTGCCATTGTAGCCAATTTGTGCCGCTATGGGCTGAGCCAGGAGGCCTTGGTCCGGGAGCTGCACCCCATCCTGCAGGAGCAGACGGTGGCATTTGTGCGCCGGCTCGTGGACATTGCCGCTGACAGGTGCAGTGATGAGATCCTGCGGCGGATGAACCTCCTGAGCTCCAATGCTGAGGAGGAGGAGGAGGAGGAGCAGGAAGAGCAGGAGGAGGAAGAGGAAGAGCAGGAGGAGGAAGAGCAGGAGGAGGAAGAGGAGGGTTCCACAGCCATCCCTGGCCCCTCTGCCTCCCGCCAGGGGACTCCCACTCCCATGCTGACCTCCTCCTGCAGCCCTGTAGCCTCCCACGTGGAAGAGGACGTTGGAAGACAGGAAGCCGCCCCCCGCGGCCGGACCGGGCCCTCTCCATCCCTGCCCGTCCCTGTTGCTGCGGAGCGGGAGCAGCCCCAGGAGGAGCCCGGCGGAGCAGCAGCAGTAGCCGGCCCCTTTGCCCAGGGCTGCAGCCGCAGCCCTTCCTCTGGCGGCCGGGACAGGGACAGCCTGGCCGAGGGCCCGCGGCGCCCTGCAAAGAGGAGGGCCTCTGGCCCGCAGGACTCTCCTCAGCCCCCGAAGAGGCCGTGCCGCCGGCAAGCCAAGAACCCCTGACGGTAGAAGAAGGAAATAAAGGGTTGCTTCTTTGACACAGTGTCTGAGGTTTGCTTTCTGCCACTTCTCCTGGTGTCTTTTCTCTTTCCCCTCACACCCCACTGCTGGCTGCAGCTGCCTGCTTTTGGGCTTTCGGGCCCGGTCACGGGCCTCTGGAGCCACATGGCCATATCTGCGGCATCCTCTGCAATAAACTCGGCTGCAGCTGCGAGTGGAGCGGGCAGCAGGGACAGCTGCTTTATCAGGGGAACCACGGCGTCAGCCTGCAGCCAGCTCTCCTCCCTGTCCACCTGCTCTGCTCTGCCTTCTCGACGACGGCAGCCAGGGCACCCTCGCTCCTTGGCAGGCTGTCAGGGAGGCAGAGAGAATGAGCGGGGACACTGGAGCCAGAGACAAGACTTGAAGTAACAGGATTTGGGAGGAAGGGAAGGGAAGGGAAGGGAAGGGAAGGGAAGGGAAGGGAAGGGAAGGGAATGGAATAGGGGGCTGAATGGGGCTGCTGGCAGTGCAAAGATCTAGAACATGAGGAGGAGGTGCCCAAGGCTCTCAGCCCTTATCTGCTGCAGACTACTGGCAAGACCACGGGGATCTCTTCAGGAGGAGAACTGGGTTTGGAGCACCCACTGGTGTCCTGCCAGACACGGAGAGGAATGTTGTCTCCAAAATGCATTAGGCTGGGGGCGTGTGGCTACTCTCAGAAGGCCCTGAGATGCCTTTATGTTGAGTCAGAATATGGCTTGGCTATTTACCACCCTGTGTGACAAGGAGGTGAAAGGTCTCCCTCAAGTGCTCAGGGAAGAGCTGGTGGCCAGCACTGAGGTCAGGAAGGAATTTTCTCCTGGGACAGATTGATAATGGTACCTGGGATTATTTTACCTTCCTCTGCTGCACTGTGGCTGACCTCTGCTTAGGGCTTCTTCAGTCTCTTTTGCCTGAGTTGCTGCTTGCTGCTCATGCCCCATGAAGTTGGCCTCTGATGCCCTTCAGGTTGGGGGAGAATAGCTTTTCTTTTCTTTTTTTTCCTCATGGTGGATTATCAAGTGTCCTCAGGTGTTTACATTTACCTTCCTCTGCAGCACTGAGCAATGGCCTCTTGTCCAGGCTCCTTTGGGCCATTTTGGCCAGATCCTGCTGCTCGTGCTCCACAAAGTGGCCTTTATGGCCCACATCTTGGGGGAAGAAGAAGCTTCCCAGACTTGCTGGGTGGGCCCCAAAAGTGGCCATAGCAGTCTACCTTGCCCATCTTTGTCAACTCTCAACACCGCTCTGAATCAGTCCAGCTCAATAGCGAGGGATGGCCAGGGATGGCGCTGTGCAGGGTTTAGAAAGAACTCTGTGGCAGCTCCCCAGGTCCCCCCCATCAGGTTCTGCCACTTGACACCAGGGCAGTCTTGTGTGCACATGCTTGGGTCTCTGAGGACATTATTCCTCATGGGGATGAGGCACCAGAGGGAGCCCATCATCAATGCCAGCACTAGTTCTCTCTTCTGGGCCATAAACAATTCCAAGCGGACTGTGTTTCCCAGAAAAAGGGGAAGCAAGTCATGCCTATTCTTGCCTTTGTGGGTTTATCAGTGCATTTTGGCCTACCATTGTAGGTCCCTGGCTGAACCTCTGACTCCTGAACTTCTGCATCTGATGTCTACTGAAGCAAAAGGGTCTTTGTGTTTTATTTTTTCTGTCTTTTAATATCTGCTGTTGGTGCTTCTGGTGCTCCACTGGTCCTCTATTGTGAAACTTTTGGAAGGCCACCATGTCAAGAAATTGGAGGCCAGTATACATGGAGAAATTTCCCCTGATGACAATTCCTCCCAGCTCTGCACTAGCAGAAGGCACTGAATACCTATAACCATCTCCCAGCCTAGGCATTGGTTCTGTCACTTTGTGGGAAGCAGGTGTGTATCTTCTGAGGGGGGCAGGGCTGTGGGTCATCTCAAGATAAAGGGACCATCTGCACAAATTTGCAAAATGTGTTTTTTAAAATTTTGCTTCCGTTATCCAGTTTCACTGTGTTTCCACAGGACAACAAACCCCAACACCACTGATATTAGCCAGGCGCAAACATCAAGCCTTCAGTTTGATGCAGGATGTGCTCATCAACTACACACTATCTAGCACCTACCTCCTCAAGCCAGCTCTGACACTCATATGAGTTACAACCACCTATAGCAATGTGCTATCCATATACACAGTACAATATTTTTAACCCCTCTTTTGACACTTCTCCTGTCTATTTCTATAGATATTTTTAAAGTTATCTAATAAAACAGAAATATTACAGTTTTAGACCCATTTTTTAGGGATGATTAATATTTAACATATTAGTCTGGCAGTATTTTAGCTAACAGGTCTGCTTTGTTGCGCTGAAAAAAGCCCCAGCCATATCTAATAAGTTTTCCTGCACAGAAGAACAAAAAGCAAAACTAACTCTAACAGAAGCATTCCAAGCATGCTGAGCCCAGTTGAAGGTAAACCTCAACTCATTACTTTCAGGACCTCATCCAGTGTCTAATATGAAGCATTTAAACTTCTGATTATCATCATGCCTCCACTCTTAGCCAGGACATCCACGAAGCACAAGCTCAACCTTACCAGATCCTCTCCTTGGTGCCTTGGATACTGACAAACAGTAAGCTGTCACAGCATCAATCAAGAACAAAACGGTGGCAAATAGGCAACCCGTAAGAAGCACAGAGAGAAGAATAACACTATGCAACCTCAAGCCTTCACATCCTCCTTCAGACTTTGCATGGAAAAGGAATGCAAGGGTGCTCTCATAGCTATGGTCATGGCTGCAGTGCGTCTGTGGGCGACGCTGCTTCCTACCTGCCTTCAACCTCTTTTTACTCTTTGCTCACAGCACAAGCACAGGAAGCAACATTAACCAGATCAGTGGCTCACACTCTGTAACCATTTATTGCCTATTCTCTTTCCAAGAGGAATGAGAGTGAGGTCTGTGAAAAGGACAGCAGAGGAGTAGAGCTAATGTAAGTCCAACACTACTGCAGGTGCTATCTCACAGCTGTTACTCAGATAGCAAGAATATACCTGGAAATCAGTACTAATGCTGCCGGGAAGAAGAAGCAAAAAGAAGGCACGTATCCAGTTTGCAGCCTGGCTCTGTCAGCCTCATGGGCCTCACTGGCTGATTGTCCCACCACCATGTTTTTGGCACCAGAAGCATGCCAGTTCTTTGTGCCTACCCCTGGTGTGCACAGTTTTACATCCTGATCTTCGTCTTACCTCCCAAAGCATTGCAAAGATCCACTGAGCTTTCATCTGAGTTCTGGACACTTCCTGATTTCTCCCTTTGCCCACCCTGTGCTTCACAGCTGACCATGGATGATGGCCACTTGCCCTCAAGTGGTGCAGAAATCAGCTTCCCCCCTCCTCTCCTTGCTCTTCTGCCATAAATATGGCCAAATCAAACAGAAACAGACTAGAAAAAATGTAATTGCTACAAAGTTCATTAAGGGAATTTATGCATATTTTTAAATCAATATTCTGCACAGCATATCTTAGTTTAAGATAAATTATGGTGTGGAGCCCGAGAAATGAGCTAACTCCCCTTTAATTTTAACCACTCACCTTTCACCAATAAGGAGAGATGAATGTGAGAAGGTGTAAATGGAAAAATAAGTTTACTAAAAATAATAGCCACAACCTAGACAACAGTAACAATCACGAGGTACAAAGGTACTGAATCCTGTGGACTTCCCAGGAACTAAGGAAACAAGATGGTGGAGAAGACCCGTCCCAATACAGCGGCCTCCAGAGAGAACGGCATGGCCCAGGGGACAAAGCCAAGCTGGCAGAGAAGCCCCACCTGGCTCAGCCTTCCCCCTGCAGTGTCAGTTCCCTAGGACTGGCACTGCCTGGGGCAGCTCCCAACCTGTGGTGTCAGTTCCTCTGTTTTGTTTTTGGCCAGCCCAACCCAGTTGGTTTGGGCACTGCAGTTCCAAGTTGCTGCTGCTTTGTGGGGAAAGAAAAGTGACTCATTAGGCACCAAAACCCCCAGCCCTGGCTCCAACAGCTCCAACTCAGTGCTGCTGCTGTTGTGTGTTGTGAAATTCCCTCTGAAACAGTTTCGGATTGAAAAAAATGCAGTTTTTTGGAGACCTATGCCAGGCAACTTCCTTGGTATCTCAGCAAGAAAGAGGACTCTGTGTGCCTGTTCCCTGTCTCTTTTTCCCTCCTCTTAAAGGGTTCCCCCGAATCTCCCACCCCCACCAGGGTAAAAGACTGCGGCTCCCCCCAGGTCTTAAAGGGATATTAACACAAACTGCATGGATTGATGTCAAGGAAAAATGGAATACAATACACAATTTTTGGGTTGCCCAGGATGTGCTGAAAAAAAAGGAAATACCTTAGAGCACACACAAACCAAATTATATCCAAAATGGATTGTACCAGTTAAACAGATGATTAGATCTACTCAGGGTCTTTTGAAAATGGGAAGAGCCTTGACATATGTCCAATCCTAGCCAGATCTCAAGTGGTATGCATTTCAGCATTTTTCTGACAATGAAGCTTCAACCAAGATATCCCAGTCTGGTCAGTGTGTTTAGATTGAAGTATGCTCCATTAATAGCAACACTGGCACATTAATTTCCTACTACTCAATTTTAGTAACAAGCTGAAGTTACCACAATAATACACATGAAGTTTCTCATAATTCAGTTATTTAAGATATACCCATTTAACTTAATTATAGCCAAAAAATGCTAGGAGTGAATTTGGGAAGAAATATTTTATGCACATGACTGACTATGCATCCATATGGAGATAAGAACCAACACATCTAACAATGACAAAATTTAGAAATGAAGGTGTGCTATTAGTTTTTCCTCTTCAATTCTCAGTTGTCATAGGCTCAATCTCACCTTTTCATCCAGTTCTGACACAATTAAATGTGTTGTATGTACTTCTGTGATAACAGCCATTGCTTTGCTGCTCCACATCTTGAATTGAACTATAAACAAATAGAAGACACCTCCCTTCTGGAGGAAGACCTCATTGCACTCTTCACCATCCTCATGAGGGAAAGCAGAGGGGAGGTGCTGTTTCTTCTCTCATGATCAGTGACTGGACACAAGGAAATGAGATGAAGTTGTGTTGGGGAAGTCTAGGTTGGATATTAGAAAAAGGCTCTTCACAGAGAGGGTGGTTGGGCACTGGAACAGGCTCCCCAGGGAAGTGGTCACAGCACCAAGTCCAGCAGAGTTCAAGATGTGTTTGGACAATGCTCTCAGGCACAGGATGTGACTTGGGATGTCCTGTGCAGGGCCAGGACTTGAGTCAATGATTGTTGTGGGTCCTTTCCAACTCAGAATATTCTGATTCTGTAGTTTCATAGAGGCACTGCAAACGCTGGTGTGCCAAAATGGAGCCCAGGATTTTCAGCAAGCCCATTTCACATATAAATAGATAAAAGATTTGGTTCCTACCTATGAATATACTGAGCACAAGTTTCAGATATGGAGTGTATTTTATTGCATTATAGTGGCCACTGGAATTGCCAGAAGGGTCATTCTGCGCACTACTGTGATGTTAACAAGGTCTCTTTGAATGGGAAGGGACTTCCTGCACACCCTCAGGTTGATGCAGAATAGTCAACGAAAACTGCTAGACACCACTATTATTAAGCTACTTTATATTCAGCAGGAGGCTACAGAAATTACTAAATACACCACTGATTTCTTAGCCAACATTTTTTGAAAGTCAATTGAGTTTTTAAAGCTATGAAAAGCTACAGAATAAAATGAAGTTAGTATAAAAATTCAAGACTAGTTCCATACATAACAGAGGACTCAACTTTATAGCGTTTTACAAATTAAGGCATCTCTCTCTGGTCTGCAGATCTACCATACACTGCATTTGAAAAAAGGGAGCAACAGTACTGCCAGCATTAGGCTAACTTGGAGGGAACTAACATGGAAAGCTTTGATCTTGCCAGAGAAGCGAGTGTCTTCAGCTTCTTGAAGAAATAGGAGGTAAAACATGCCCTCAGGCACAGTAGCACTCTGAGCAGCTAGACCTAGAAATTTCAGACACTCAAGTAGGCTAAACAAAACACTCATCTGATGCAAATGTAACATTTACTTTGAATGACTCTCTCAAGAAATACCCAAATCCTGCAATACATGATACAAGCTATATTCCCTGCAGGTTCAGGAAGCACACTCTAGGAGAACTCCAGTTTCTCCTGGAGTGTGCCAAACGAAAATTACTTAGAATGCATTTTTATTTTATTAAAACTTATGTAGGTTGTTCTTTTCTTGATTTGGGGTTTTGTTTGCAGTTTTTAGTTATTACTGTTGTCAGTTTTTTAAATCTCACTTTCCATTCTTTATAGAAAAGTAATTCTGGAATAAGCTTACCTCAGTTTGTTGCCCATTTTCAGGTAGTCTTGTAGCAACTAAGCAACTACCATTTCCTATGGATAGAAGGTAGCACATATGTAGTCTCAGCTTTTAAAAAGTGGCTTTTTATCAGACTAATTTGGTTTAATGTACAATTTTCTTCATGCACACAAACCAGTCTTCTAGAGTACTTAGGTTTAACTGCTTGACAATTGGCATGGGCAATAGCAATGTTTACAAATAATACAGTTATAAATTAAAACTGCACAAGTATTTTAGAAAAAAAAAAAGGAAGTTTATTCATCTTTCAATGGCTCAAATAGCAAATAAAAGGACAGGATAAGGCATCAGCCACGACAAGTTTTGTGTGTCCAGTGGCTTCATAACACCTCAGTTCCCAGTATACAGGTTCCAAAGCAAAGTCACAATGTTAGTGGTTAGACTCCCTGGCTAAATAGACCCAAATCAGTACACAGTAAGATGAAGACTGGCTTACATTTGCCAGTTACATGAGTAACTTTTATTCTGCACTTGGCAGTCTACTAAATGCACATACAAAATTCCTACTGATAAATATTGAACATGACAAATATAACTCCTAAGACTTGAGTCCCTAAAACATCTGTTAGCATGAAAGTTAAATATTTGTTACCTAGTTTGCTTGAGCACACTTTAAACTGTCAGTTATAGGCTTATACATGTATAAAAAGTATAACAGTTTGTGGAATTGATCTAGCCTGTCTCAGCCCAGAGGAGTCCAAAACCCTCAAACATTCTGGTATATTTTTAGTTAAGATGAGCACACTAACCATGTGCTAGTATTCTTGTTCTGAAGCAACTGAGGCAGTACATTTTGTTTGGGGATTTTGGATGTGCACGTTAAAGGTTTCTGTATTGCAACGCACGTTTGATTGTTTGATATCAACATGAACTAGAAAAAGTAGCTACACTGTTCCCCATTTGAAAATCAACATAGACTAAACAGTACAAAACCTGCAAAGAGCTTCAGCATAACACACCATGTTCCAAGAGCTAAGTAGGAGGAACATAAAAGAAATTAACCAGAATTTCCCAGACAACATCTTAACTCAAAACACATAAGCGCTACTAGATCAGCCCCACTCCACTCAATTCCAGGGAGCTAAAACCCAAAGAACACCTAGACAAAAATCTATGTGCAAAAGGGAAGTCTGAAGGTACCAGCACGTTAAATTTTAAACAACCATTCCAGGCTTAGATGTGCCACAGGCTTATGACTTCAGCCCAATGTGTATTCTGACCTTTTAGTTATAAGATACCGTATTGTCTACCAAGTTACAGATGACAGAATATGCTCTGTTTTATTCACATTACCAGAGTATGGCACACATTTAAAGAACAGACACTGCTAGCAGACGGCTAGTGAGTAAAATCATCCACATAACTGCGCTCACAGAGAGGGCAGTCTTGCACTGATGCACAGGGACGGTCTCCATGCAACAGAGTTGAAAGTACACCCTTGATTAAGCAACCTGCTATGTTTGGGTTTGAAAATTAAGGCATATTCAAATGTTTCAATGTAAAAGATTACATTGCTCTTCTAAGTTAATCAGGTAATGTAGAACCACATAGTTTTCCTCAACATAGTTGTTCGCATATACATTATTCTTTTCTAATTTGCATAACTCCATGGCAAAACAGCTGCATACTGCTTTGTTAGGTATCATGTTCACAATTGTAATTCTCAAGGCAACAAAAAATACAAGATGAATTGACAAATACCAGTGATAAAAAGTATGCTTTATAAGAACCCACAAAGTAATATTTTGCCCCTCTGTTCACTATTAAAGAAAAGACTACCTATGAAACACTACATTCAGAAGAAATGTGAGAAGGTAGGCAATTATGAAATGAACTGAACTTTGCTTCTCTTGAAGCCACATAATTTGTTTTCAGTGAATTTGACTTTCAGTGCAGCTCCAAATCATGCTTTTAGTGGTACATTACATTTTCCAACATGTTAGGGTAATTTCAGTCACTTCAGCCTTCAATGGCATGCTTATAAATTATGGTTTTTATTAGTATGGTCAGGGTAGGAAAGGAATCCAAGCTTTTGATTATAAAATGCAACATCTTTCTCTGATCCTCTTAGCTAGGCTTTTCCTTTTCTTCTTCCCGTTCTTTTCTTTGCTGTCTTCCATTTTTCTGGCTCTAATTTCTCTCATTAAATCAAAAAACACCTGAAAAAGATATAAGAAGATAAATGCAAAAACAAATCACATACATGAGTTAATTTAAGCTGTCACTGACATCCACTTCAGTTGTTCCAAATAGAATCAATTACATGCAACCAGTTTGAGCAAGCAAATATTAATCCAACAAATCTGTCACTGGTTTTGAAGTGGATATGATGCAATCCTGCTTGTTTCACAGCATCATAACATTCCCCTTTCTCCTGATATTCGCTTATGAATCCTGTCAGGCAATTTTAAACAATAATTGAAACAAGGATCTCATCACCAGCCGAAGATTTTCAGATGTTGTATGTACATACTACTGAGGAAATTTAAGAAAATCAGTTTACCTTTTGGGTATTTTAAGTGATGAGCTGTAACAGCTGAAAAAGTGCAACATCCTATTTTAGAAACATACTAACGGAGCAGTAGCATAAACTGAAATGTAGGTATGGTATGTTCCATGATGCAAGTCTAAGCGCAAAGTGACTAGTGAAAAAAAACAAACCAAAAAAACCACAACCCAGCATTTCCTTTAAAGCAAAGTTTTCAATCATACAACTACATAAACAATTCTTTACACCAGGTAATCTTAGCTGCAGCTGCCATATTACAATCTTAAAGTACACATGAAGCAAATGGTTTAGGACAAAGCTGAAGATAGACCACTGACTTAGGTAAGAGAGATCCTACTGACAGACAGTTTAGGCTTTATGACTGGACTGCTTAAAGCTACTCTACTAATTTGAACAGCAGATTTTTGACTTGACTCACAGAAGGTTACAGCAAATAATATGTATACATCTTTATAATTTTACTGTAGAAAATCAGCAGAGCAATTCTGAAACTTCTCTCTCAGAAGAGAGTCTCTAGACTTCGAGAATGCCAAATTGCATCTGATCTTGGAAGCTATGCAGGATCAGGCCTGGTTAGTATTTGAATAGGAGACTACCTGGGAATGCCAGGTGCTCTAGACTTCTTTTTTCAGCTGACATGAGCTCAGTTGGTCAGAGAATGAAGCCAATAACACCAAGGTCATGGGTTTGACCCCTATATGGGCCATCACCTAAAACTTGGACTCAATGATCCTTGTGGGTCCCTTCCAACTCAGAATATACTGTGATACTTAGAAATTTGAACTAAACAATACATCTATGCCAAGAGACTTGATCCGTTTCTGTGAAACATGGACAGTGCAAGGACTGAAAAGCTCCTCTACAGAGCTCAGTAGGTTTTTTTGACACTAATTTCATATTGACTGCAGGAAAAGTATCAACCTTCATCACATGAAATCCAAAGAAAATCAACAGAACTAAACATTTCCATCAAGAAATGATATTGCCTTTAGATTTTTAAATGTGCACCAAGTTGCTCATTATTTAAATATGTGCTAATGGCAAGATACAACTGTCAGCTTGCTTAAGTACTGATACTGTACAACAGTATTTAGCTGTCTGGGATACATAACCTTCTGAGAAAGTATTTAGTGGGTCACCTTTGCCAAAATGAGTGAAGGCTGGCTGTGTTTTCTCAAGTCATAAAATCCCTACTCTGGAATTCAGAGAGGCCAGATTTCTTATACAATAGTAACCCAAATTTGTATAGCAAACTACAAAACTTCATATGCTTCAAGCAACCAAGAACACCCAATATTCACTTGTGCCAACAAGGCCTCATTTATGACCTGTCAAACCTTAAACCTATTTGGCACATGTTAATCTGGATCCATTATGCCATCAGCTCCAAAAAGAAACCTGGAGCTCTCTGGTAGCTTACCATGTATGTACAAAGGTTATTGATCCAAGAACTACTGAAAAAATATATTACATGCAATTTCTTTTCCCCAGCTGCTAAACAACATTATTAAGTGGATTTGAAAAGCTGGATTTTTACAACTGTAATAGATGGCTGTTAACTGTAATTATACGCCAAAACTAAAAGATGTGTTAGTTTTTATAATCACAAAAAAATCAGAGCTTTATTCAACAATGAGAATGAGTTCTGCTGCAGTTGATTAAGAACTCTTTGCTGTTCTGTGGGGTAAATAACTATAATACTGAACAATCCATTTCTTCAGTAAGATAACTGACAGGACTGAAGCAACAGTTGAGTTTAAGTCATTGCAAAAGAATATGCATTACAGCTCTCCTGCTGCAATTGACAGCTCATATATATGGATTTACATTAGAGAATTTTTCCACCAAGTGCAGGTGCAGCATGTGGATCAGGGCAAACCTAGACATAAGTATGAACTGGGAGATGAATTTGTTGAGAGCAGTCCTGTAGACAAGGACCTGGGGGCTTTCATGGATGAAAAGCTGCTCATGATCTGGCAGTGTGCACTCACAGCCCAGAAGGCCAATGGTATCCTGGGCTGCAGCGAAAGAGGACTGGCCAGCATGTCAAGGTAGGTGATTGTCCCCTTCCACTCTGCTCTCATGAGACCCCACTGCAGTGCTGTGCCCAGGTCTGGGGTCCTCTGCACAAGGAAAAGCATGGACCTGTTGGAGTGGGTCCAAAGGAGGCCACAAAGATGCTCAGTGGGCTGGAGCAGCTCCGCTGTGAGGACAAGCTCAGAAAGCTGGGGTTGTTCATGCTGAAGAAGAGAATGCTCCAGGTAGACTTTATTGCAGCCTTTCAGTTCTTAAAGAAGGCTTACATAAAAAAGACAGAAAGCATTTTTTTTACATGGGCAGCTTGTGATAAGACCCTTGTGGAAACAATTTTGAACTAAAAGGGGAGAGATTTAAATGATTAATTGTAAAAAAATTCTTTCCTGTGAGGGCAGTGAGGCATTGGAAAGGGTTGCCCAGAGAAAATGTGGATGCCCTAACTCTGGAAGTGTTCAAGGCCTGGTTGGATGGGACCCTGAGCAACCTGATCGAGTGGTTGGTATCCCTGTCCATAGCAGGGCAGCTGGAACTAGATCTTTAAGGTTCCTTCCAAAACAAACCTGTGATTCAATGTGGGATCAACTTTGTCAACAGCTCTGAAAGGTTGGCACATTGCACTAAACCTGCTTATTTCTTTTGCCACACAACTGTGACTCTTGCAGTCTACAAGGCTAACAGTTACTGTGAGTTGCAAGACCTCGCATTCTTGCTGTAACACAACTAAGCAGCATTTTCTTTACTTGGAGACAAATATTCTCTTTATATTATGAGCTTCTGAACCAGGTTTTATCTCTGAAACTCATGAGGTCCTTCTGGGCTTTTCACAGCTTTTTGAGTTCATCCATTCTTCATCAAAACAACATTCAAAGAGACAGATAGTTAAATGAGAGTAGGGAAGGCTCAAATCTCTTCCTTATATGCTTTTATAAGGTGTTTTATTCTGACTGAGGATCAAAAAGTGCTCTTCATTGTCCAGAATCATAGTCTCCTCTAGTTACAGAAAATGCACTATGAAGTCTAGGCCAAAAGAGCTGACCCAAGAAAATTTTATAAGGTTTTGTATCACGTCTTGGATAATAATGTTACCTTGCAGTTTAGAATGGCATAAACGTGTTACAGCTAACATTTTCACTGTTCTACAAGGAGTCACCTATTCATGCACTCCTGGGAAGCTAAGAAATAAAAGTATTTGATTAAAATTCCACAAAATTATTGATAAAATTAAGAATATAAAGAGTACGACCCATGAAAAGAGGGATGAAGTAAAAACTGATAGATGGATTGTTTAAGAGGCCAGTTATTACCTTGTCAACATTAGCTCGTGTTTTTGCAGAAGTTTCCACATAATTAACATTCCACTGATCAGCTCTGGTTTTTGCTTCCTCTACAGAAACTTGCCTTTTATCTTCCAAATCTGATTTATTACCAACTAGCAGAAAAGGAACATTCTCATCTTCTTTTACTCTTAAGATTTGCTCCCTGGAGAAGGAAAAAAAAAAAAAAAGAAAAGAAAATGAAGCTTTGCATAGAGTACCATTCTTAGAACACAAAAAGAAGATCTCAGACTAAATACTTCTACATCTTACTGTGAAAAACCTTATTCCTTTTATGTAGTTTATATAACAGGAAAGTCTTAAACCTCATTATGACATTATACAGAATGAAGACAGACACAGATAACTAGTCCTCGAGGAAGGAAGGAGTTGAATCAGTAAGAAATGAAAAAATAGAACAGGATTGGTTTAGGTGAGAATATATATTAATAATTAATTCCCTTAAAAAGTGTTATTTAACTGCATCTACCATTGCCTTTACATTACTATTTTTGATGGCTATTTTAAGCTTTCCAAGCTTCAGTTTTACCGATGATTCCTTTCTAACAAATGTGCCCTTTTAGGGCTGAAAAAATGGTCCATAGCGTATCAGGAGAAAATGTCTTCCTTTCAGGAATCTTTCTCAAGTCAATTATATTCCGTTTTTTCAGAGATCTTAATTTAGTTACAAACCTGTACACAGACACAAGCTGTATATGCACCAGATTTTTAAGGACAGACACTTCTACTGTTTAACTGCTAAGATGAAAGTTTAAAACTATAAATAAAACTCAATATTACAAATAATTTGGTACTCAAGTCTTCAACACTTAAAAATCCAAGTTTTCTTCTAATTGAAAATGCGTTAATGCTATCAGGAAGAAGAGTGTTCTATATTTTGTCTATGAAAAAAGGAGTATAAAGTTAGTTGTGAAACATAGCCCCTTATCATGGAGCAATTCTTGAAACACTGACAAAAAGCACAGAGAAATAAATTTCATCTGATGGCTGAGATGAAACCAAATTTGAAGCTGAAGGGAGAGAAGCTGAAGACAGTTAAATAATTGATATTCTAAAGGACCTTGATTTGGATCCTTTAATGGATGCTCACATTACAAAAAGCTCTGAATATCAGGCGGTGTTGTGGAGGCAGCCTACTCACAGAGCTGAGAAACTGCAGATAGTCTAATTTTTTTAAACTGTGCATTTGAGGCAGACTGTGACACTACATTTATGTATGAGGCATAATTAAAAAGCAACATTTCTCCTCTTCCACACAAATACCAGTGCAAATGTTTTAACAGAGTCTGCAACTATCCAAAAGTAGTTTGAATAGCCAGGGGATCAGGAAGTTGGCCAGAAGAAAACTCAGTGCATCATGGCAGCACCTGTGTAAATAAAACCTGCGGTAAAAAACAGCAGCTTTCAACACTAGCTATCCAGGCAATGCTATACTGGGTTAGCATTGACAAGGTTTTGTTAGTGGTGGGTCTATAGATGTGGCTTCTGTGGGAAGATGCCAGAAGCTTCCCCAGTGTCCATTATGGGCACAGCCAATGCCAGCTGGCTCTGGCACAGACCCACTGCTGGCCAAGGCCAAAGCAATGGTAGTAACACCTCTGTGATAACTCATTTAACAGGAATACTGCACAGCTACAACTGCAGTCAGACAGGAAAGGAGTGCGAATGTGAGAGGAACAACTATATTGATACCAAGGTAAGTGAAGAAGGGGGAGGAAGTGTTCCAGGCACCGAACAACTATATTGATACCAAGGTAAGTGAAGAAGGGGGAGGAAGTGTTCCAGGCACCAGAGCTGGGATTCCCCTGCAGCCCATGGAGGACACCCATGCTGGGGTATGCTGCTGGCAAGGATCTGTGGGCCCCTGGAGAGAGGGATCCATGCTAAAGTAGGTTTACTGTGGGAGACTACACTGGAGCAGTCTGTTCCTGAAGGACTCCAGCCCATGGAAAGGGACCCATGCTGGAGCAGTTAGTGAGCTGCAGCTTGTGGAAAGGACTCACACTGGACCAGTTCATGGAGAACTGTCTCCAATGGGAGAGACTCCCCACTGGAGCAGGGACTCCTCTCCCTGAGGAAGAGGCAACAGCAGGAACAATGTGTGATGGACTGACCGTAATCCTCACTTCCTGTCTCCCTGCACCCCTGGGAGGGAGAAGGTAGAGCCCAAGAAGGAGGGAGAGTGGAGTGGAAGGCATTTTTAAGGCTAGTTTTGCTTTTCATTATTCTGCTCTGATTTTGATTGGCAAAAAATTCTATTCCTTTCCCCAAGTGGTGTCTGTTTTGCCTGTGATGGTAATCAGTAAATGATCTCTTCCTGTCCTAAACTCATCAGCCTATCATTGTATTTTCTCTTCCCTGTCCAGCTGAGGATGGAAGAGATAGAGGGGCATTGGTGGGTACCTGGGATAAATGCCAGGTCAAACCATCACAGATGCCAAACAATTTCACCATGTAAAAAGTTAACCTAACAGCAATTCAGATGATGATATTCACATCCTCCTTTGAGTCCCTTCTGAAGAATAAACAAGGAATATCGAATTAACGATGTGGCAGCTTGAAATCTAGAACTTAAAAAAATCCACACTATGACAGCCAAATGAATTCTACTCAAAGCAAGGCCAAATTTTAACAAACAACCTTTTAAGTATTTAAAAGTATAGTCATTGCAGGTCTGTATTCTATTGAAAAAAGTTATTTGGAACAACAGCATTTCAGAGCATACCAGGAACCCCGCTGAATTGCAGTAAAAAGCTCTCCTTTTGGAGGTCTGCCATTCCAGCAGAACAAAATTCCATGAACACAAACATCAAAGTTCTTGTCACTTTATTTAATGTTTGGCTCTGAAGTAGGTTTGGCTCTTAGGTTACAATGTAAATTGTAACCAGAAGTATGTATTCTACCACCATCTCAGTAAGCTGTTAAAAACAGGTGGGGCAGTGTTCTTTACATCTTCCATGACTCATCCCTGTAACTCCCTCTGGGGGATATCTTCTGCTATTGGGCTATCAAATCTTACTGCATGACTCATAAAATTGCATCATCCCATTGTGAAATGCTCCACTCAGAGGGAGGAACCAACCATTCCTACCTGGATATAATCTGGGAACAGCAGAGGCAGCCCTACCTACTGAATTCCGACAAGAGCTACATAACCACTACTGGACCTTCCTTCAGAGGAAGACCAGACCCTCCTACAGGATCATTGCTTCAACTGAGCCACATCTGTCACTCCAGGAGGACTGCAGCCACCATTTGATCAGACTGCTTCCAACACCCTGACCAAAAGGGCGTCAGGTTGTATCCTGACTCTATCAGTTTAAGCCAGTATTTTCTGCCTTTATTTAAATTTTCCCATTAAATTTTAGTTCTGACTTGGAATCTCCCACTGGTTTGCTTTCAAACTATTAGATTAGTACGCCCTCAGAATACTCAACAATGCCAAAGGTACTTTACCCATATCTTCAAGATATACAGATTATTTTTTACACAGAGCAGAAAAATATATTTTTCTAAGTTACATTTTAGCATTTAGTCTTCTATGGTTCACTTTCATATTTATATTTGGGGAGAATTTTAATATCTTCATTTGAAGGGATTTTTTCTTTAGTTTTTCCTTTATCAACACGTATACTGTTAACTGTCACCTTTACTGGAAAGTACAACTTTTTTTATTTTAAACAGATTTGAATAGGTAATTTTGCACTCTAGGGGAGCTGAACCATACTAAACTGCCCTCTATGATTGACAGTACCCAGCATAAGCCTCCAAACAAAAACGGCCTGCTCCTTGCTTCTCTCTTTCTCAAAATATATAAATACAGATATACAGAAACACAAATAAATAAACAAAAAACCACCAGAAGACGAAAAATTTACTTTCTCCCTTCTCCATACCTCTTCTTCCTCCCTTAGAGATATTAAATATATGCTGTTACTTAATGCTAATTAAGGTGAACTGTGACAGCATCTCTGAGAAGACTAATTTCAATGGGATGCAGATAACTCCTTTTTTATATTTGTGTCCTTAATTTTCTTTCAAATGTTTGGCCTATTTCATTATACTTTGAACTGGTAAAACTGTTTTCTGATATCCTTTGTCCTTTTTTAAATACAGTAATGAGTTATTTAAATGTTTTCTCTTTCAACTGAAATTAAATACCGATAATATACTCCTACCTGTATAATATTCTATTACTATCACAAGAGTTTCAATATGATGCAGTCTGTGGTTGAGACCATGGTGAGCCGTTTCCTAAATGTTGCTGTGTATCTGCTCTGTGCCAATAGCCTTTCTGGTATGCAGAAACACAGCAGCTAAGACCTCTGAAGTGTCACAGACAGCAAAAGCCTGGCTAGACATCTGTTCAAAACATTTTAATGCAACAGTAAGAGCTGCCATCCAGTCTGGACCATCAAAATGATAATACAAAACATACACACAAAAAAATCACTTTCAATCATTTCAATTACAGGGATTATCTTGCCTTGCAACTTACCTGAAGTCTGCAGTCGCTGCAAAGGATTCCAGCTCTGTAATAGAGAAGACACAAAGAAAACCTTCCCCACTTCGGAAGTAGTTGTCTCTAATTGCAGCATAGTCCTCCTGCCCTGCTGTATCCAATATATCAATTTGGACTTCTTCCCCATCCAGAACCACTTTTTTCCTGTAGCTGTCTGCTTTGGTGGGCTCATAGTCTTCAACAAACTAGAAAAAAACCTTTGTGATGTAAAATCATACCTGTACAAGGCAATTGCTTCTGTTTGCACAGAAGGATATAGCAAACATATTAAATGGGTACTGTAATTAATAACTAAGCATTGTGCATTTAGGCCCTGTGAAGTACTCAAAAAACTTGTAGTTAAAGCAGACTCTTCATCAGCCCAAACAGTTTTTAGGGTTTTTGTTTCCCTAGCCATTATAAGGAAATACAGAGATTCAAGCACAGCATCTGTCAGTGTTTCATTATGAAATCAGGTAGTCTTGCCTTTAGATATATTTAGTATCAACTTTTAAAGTACACTGAATACTTAACTTCTGACTTTTAATAAAAAGGGATGACTTTCATTGGAAAAAAAAGGACAAGAGAAACTGATTTTCTTTCTGGTCTTCAACAGTAACATAAAAAACACAGAAGAAATTGGTTGTTCCAGGTGTCATGCAACTCAACTAAGTGAAGAATCTTTGAGCTATAATAACCAATTTCTAATAGGTCTAGTGAGCAATGCAAAAATATTCCAGTAATATGACAGAGTATCTACCAGCTGAGATGTCTGAAAAAGGCCAAATTTGACCTTCACAGGTATCTCTAGAGGGCAAAACAGTAATCTCAAAACATATTTTTATGTTTTAACTTAACTGCTGAATTTCATACCACATCACATACATTTAGACCCTTGCAGAAAATAATTCTACAAATGTAACTTAAACAACACTGTAGCAGGCACCTCCTGAGATAATTTCTATAACAGACTCTTACCTCATCATACATAAACTGTAGTGTTAAAGCAGATTTTCCTACACCACCGCTTCCCACCATGATGACTTTGTGTAAGGCCAATGAATTCTGTCCTTTAGGTTTATTTGCTGCCATCTTTGGATTGCAGGAAATTCACAGGTATCAAATGGAAAAATCTAGAAGAAAAATATTTCTTCATTAGTTTTCTTTTCCTTCTTCCACATGAACTGAATAAAATGGATTTTTTTCAAATCCCTACATATTTAATGACTTAATTTTAGTTCTGCTTTACTGCAGAACCTGCTCTTTCACTGGAAACCATTCCACAAGTTATACTGAGCTCATATTTTTTTTTTTTTAATTAAGCAAAGAAATCCTTCACCATTTGGAAACAGCACTTTGGTATGTAGTATTTTCTTTTATTGGAACAGTAGGTGTCAAGAATTCTTGACAGTTTACTACCCAAGAATTGAAAAGGAAGCCACAGTGAGTCAATACCTTGTAAGTAAACATGATATGAGAGCTGCAGAGGATGGAAACTGACTTTTGAATGGATTTCCAGTTTAAATGGCAAGCATTAAGACACAGCAGCAAGGATTAGCTAGAGTACTTTTACAGGGAAAGCAAGCAAACCTAAAATCTAAAAATACCCAGTTTCAGTAAGTCAGAAACCAAAATAACAATACAATTTATACAGAGTGGCAAGATTGAACTTGCCTACAAAGGTAATTGTTTAGTATATTTGGAGTAGTTGTCCCAGTCTGACTGCTTGTTTAAACACAAATCTCTGCATCAACAGCACCAAAGGGCTCAATAACAGCTAATCACATAGTTTAATATATGTGTGCAGAAGCACAAACAGTAGCAATTCCGGTAACTTTTAAAAAAGACCTCTCAGTTTTACTGGATCTCTGTTTTCCCTCCCTCATTCTTTACCTATCCCAATAGTAATACAACTGTATTTGTGAATGCTTGCACAGTTCTTAAAACACAGGAAAGTCCTTGTACAGTGACAGAATGTGCTTTCCTCCAGAGATTTAAGGTCAAAACAAGGTCTGAACTCCAAAAGAGACAATGACATCTACATTACATATATAAATACAAAAAATATTTGTGGTAGCAATTAAAAACCAAATGTAATTTTCATTTTTTAATTAAAAACTCAAAAAGAGCACATTCACATGGCAGCACAGCTCAGTTATGTAACTACCAGATAATATCATAGTAACTTGGCATGATTACCTGTTACCTTCAGCCATCATGATTATTTGACAATGTCACACTAAAATTACATCCTACTGCATAATGAACTACCCTTCTGTGCAGCTTAAACAATCAGAATGTGAAGCATGACAACTTTCTTAAAACTTGTGTCAGAAACCCTAGATGAGGCCATGCACTAAGGCTCTGTTAGCAGTGATGCAGGTAGTATACCCTACATAATGACTAAAGCTTTGCTGGAGATTAAGGCAATCCTTCCTGGAAGTAAAATAAATACATACCATCAAAGTTCTCACACTGCCATGCCAGCAAGCAGGCTGGGGATGAGCAAGCAGCTAGGAGAGACACGGGTGGACCAGCTGACCAAAGGGATATCACCATGCCATAGCTTACCAATAAAAGTTGGCAGAGAGGTTTTAAGTTTGTCAGCACTGCCGTTACTCAGGAACTGCCGGGCAGTGATCACCTAGCAGTGAGCAAATTTTCTTTTAATAACTTTTTTTGGATTTGTTTTCCTTTTTAAAAAATACTTGTGAAATTATCGTTATCTTAACGCACAAGTTTTCTTACTTTCACTCTTTCAATTCTCTCCCCCCTCCCAGTGGTGGCAGGGGGAGTGAGAAAGCAGTGGGACTTATCTGCCTACCAAGCCAAACCCACAAACTATGTGAAAAACTCTTGAGATCACATCAGCACCACTACCCATTCCGCCATAAAAAAAATCCAAAAATGCAACTGAAAATGAAGTCCTATTATTTTCCCTAGAAAGATTATCTAAGCAAAATAAGCATAACTAAGGTGCTATACTCATTATAGAGATATAGCAGAGAAATACAACTAATATAATGCTACAAGTTCTTTTAAAGAGGAGATGGAAAAGAGCAAACACATTTCTGTTTTGGCTTAAAAAAAACCATTGCTTTCTTTTTACTCAAGAGGGAGTACGAGAACATGAAAACAGTTCCAAGCCATGTGCATGCTTTCAGCCTACTACATTGTTTTGTCTTTGCACACTTTTCTCTTAAAAAGAAAAACATATCCTCAAAGTCATGCTTCTTAGTATGTATGTCAGACAACAAAGAACATTCATCTGAATTCCACTATCAACAGCTCAGTTTGCAAAGCTTAGATTACAATATCTACCTGGATATGGCCTACTCCAAGCTTACTGAGCAAGAAAATAGACTATTCTTTTGTTAAGCACTCCAATATCGGAAGAAATCCAAATGAACTTAGCAGGACCTCACTCAGGTGAGTTCGGGCTAACAATAACAGTCTGAAAAAAAGTTAAATGCACAGTAGCAATATTTAATTGAAATATTTGTTGTAAATTAATCTCCAGTCTTTAAGTAGATTGAGCAATGTGAAAATTCATCTTTAACTTATAATTTGACAAGTAGTGTCCCAGTGTGACGAAGTTGCTGCTTTTTGTACTCTGCAGCAGCTGACCCATAAACCCAAAACATTTCCATTTCAAATTTGATCCTGACAAATAATTGTCTGTAAACAACATTCCATTAAGATACTGAAAACAGCAAAACTTCACACTACCACAGACTTCAAATCTTCAAGATAAGCTTGTCATAAACACTACGCCACATTTTGTAGTAGGAGGGTGGCTCAGGGATGTCAATTTGCTCCCAAGTTCTTCACAAACCAGTAAAGATATAATTCTGGCAAAACTCTGGTCTGCTGAGTAGTAGACAATGTGGAAAGAGAGAAATAAGTTTCAAACAATGCAAGTACACTACAATATGATACTGTGCAAACAACACTTAATCCATAGAGACTGCTTCAGAGCAAATACTGTGCCAGAGAGAAGAAAGACCTTGAAAGTGATAAGTTCTAAACTACTGGCATGATTCTACCTGCTTCAGTGTGCTCTGGAAAACAAAGAGGAACCTAGATTCCAATTTTAACAGTAAAGCATCTGAGATGAAGTTTCATGGGCAGTCTTTCTGCTTGTGATTTATGTAGCCTGACTTATTTTCATAAGAAGCATTAAATAGGGTCATATCTAGTTACTAAACTGTCCTACTTTATAATTATGATAAAACAGACAGAGACTTTGGCAAGAATCCTGTTGTATGAAGCTCAAAAAAGCATACCATAGGGTTTATTATTATTTTAATCTTTACAGTGCAAAATTATTTGCAGGTCAGAAGATAAACAGAGGATTATCCTGCAATCAAATCCTACGTCACCTGCAGCAGAATGATGTTCACAAAGAGCCAAGCACTGTGTTGTCAATAGCTACATCACCCATTTATACAGAACAGCTTTTTACCACACCCATTGGAAATCCCATCACACTAGTTCAGATGGTAACATAGACAAAAATCTATCCTTAAGCAGTTCGTCATGCAGTTCAACAAGTTGGGAGGCAAAAGCTTAATTGGCTCAGCAATGTACTGCAGTGTCTTCACTTAGACGGGCAAGAGCATTGTCTAACCACTATCCTATGGATCAGTCCTCACCTCCACTGCAGATAAACTCCTAGGAAGCTGCCCTTCTTAAAAGTATTTGAGCAGATAAAGACACAAACAAATGAATCTCTGACTGCTCAGACAAAGTAAGCAGTTCTCAAAGCTCCTAGAGCTGTTTTATTGCCTGCTTGCAGATAAACACACCCATGATTCTGTGCTCCATTTAATGGCAGGCTTCCAGTCGGAGCTACGACCATTTTTTTTTTTTTGTGAGCCAGGCTAGGGAGCAATTAGATTAACTAAGAACTGCAGGGGTAGGAATTATATATGTTCGCTTTGTCCACCAGTCTAGGAATCTGATCAAAGGAAAGAAGAATAGTTAACAAAATAACTTTAAAGTTATTTTTATATTATTAAGATAATCAAGGAATTCTATCTGGAGTTGTAAAGCTGTTACTTGTCTTGAGTGACTGGCTTCTACCTGTATCAATACTTAAGTTCTCCTAAGTTTTATACATTAGGGCCTGCACAAGTCCTCTGCACAAAAAACACATTACCTTTAGTCCCCCAAGGATTTCCACAGAACATGCAGCTCCACCCACCAGAGGGTAACACAACTTGGACACAGCAAGTATCACCTTAACTTTCGCATAAAGTCAACACAGAATGGTTACCTCCAGATCCAGAAGAGTAAGACTCGTAACCAAGAGCCAGCACAAAATGTAGTTTTAATCTTCAGAGACAATATTTTCAGGGAGAAATCTTTGCAAGTACAAATTGGGAAAGCAAAAAGGCGGGAATCATTGATCTCTCTTTATTAGTCTTTATTTTTTCCTCCTATTTACTGTTTCAGCCAAATAAATTGAGACAAAAATATGTTCATGGGCACAGAAACCTTATGGGTTTTTTCTCTCACTCATCTTGCTCATCTGATTAAACTGAGATGACTCTTCTTAAGCTGTCTGTTCCTCAGTTGGCTTTTTCTTACAGAATAACTTGCTCCAAACCAATCAAAGCATGTTTCCTTACATATCCATTCCATGTGGCCTCTACATCCCACCCCAATGCAATAATCCTGAGGTTCATACACTAAGGGACAACAAAAAAGGTCCAACAGAACATCTTTGTAGCATCCAAAGAAGGCAATAGACACCCAATTTAGTATTGCTTCCTTTCCTTCACAGGGAACACTGGGGGTCACAAGGTACAGAATTCCCCATATTTAGCCAACACCAAACATCGAAGAAATTTACAGAAACAATTATATCCAAGACACCTACATCTCCATCAAAATGTACCCAAAACTGGCCAAGAGGCCAGAACCTAACAAAGAACAGAGAATATGATCAGGCTCTTTTTCTTAGAGAAGATGGTCAAAGGAATCAAGTAGCTATTCTGTCCATTTTAATTCCTTGGAGTCTCATAAAATGAAACATAAATGAGAACAGACCAGGAAAAGAAAAACATTACAGCAAAGTCACATCATTACAGGCACGAATTCAGCTGGCATCTTCCGCACTACTATACATAAAGCTGAATGCGGGCCTTGTGAATATGCAGTTGTCCTTAACAGGAAGACTTTGATTTGCTGCAGGCATTTGTTTGAAGGGGACCAGTTAAACATAGCTTTATATTTGCAAATAGCTGGTACAGTTAGCATACCTGGCTCTAGTTAATAAGCAGAGATAGAGGTGCCTTTCTTCAATTGCAAAACGATTTTTTATTGTCAATTTTATAGGCTACATAAAACTAATACATCAAAACTGAATCCTAGTTCTTTTCCTTTCCTTTAAGGGAAGATTACATAAAGATTTGAAAGTCTGTCATATTAACCTCATTACCCACTCACTTTTATGATGAGTAACTTTTTTCCCTAAAGACTTGTTTTATATAATAAGCATGAATTACAACTGCTAGCTGATACATTATAGCACCCACCTTTACTCTGTTTAAAAGAGATAGAACTTGATACTTTTGAAGGAGCGGGAATAATTTAACTGCAGTATGTGAGCTACCTGCATAATATTAAGAACTATGTAATATGCTTTGACTGAAATACTTCCAGAGAGGCAAAACTATCAATTACTTACTGAACAATTAAGGAAAATTCAGCAATGGAAACTCATACTGCTCTAAACAAATAACTTCTTTTTACCTAAAGAAATTATTGCCTACACTACTCTGCACTTTACACTTAGCATAATCCATCACCTCTAGAAACACAATCCACAACTTACTTCATGCTGAAAATTTATGGTAATTATTTGACAGTATTTTCCAAAGTGAGTTTAAAAATTCTCCAAAGTTTTGTAATTCCCTGAAGTCAATCAAAACTCTGTTGCCTCATGTGATCTACAAATTACAAGTTCAATTTTCTAAGAAAAAGCAGAGCATAAGAATTTTGAAAGGTGGCAACATATTTCACATCCAAGGACTGTGAAGCAATATAATCTTATCTGTTGTGGAAATACCACAAATTCAACCAGTTATTTCATTGTTTATTGAGTCCCATAGTTTAAATTTGGTGAACAAGAGCAAAAGTATACTTGAGAACGTGTTCGAAAATAGCACTAGCATACTAAGCGCCAAATAGCTGGAGGACACCTCACAAATGATTCAGATATTTCTGCAAGAAAAGCATTCCTGGAAAAGGAGGGAAGCAACTCCAGGCAAGCAGAATCTAACCCTCCCATCATCTGGTTCCAATTACAACATTCAAACCAGATCAGCAGAAACACCCCATGACCCAGAAATTGATAGGATATGTGAGGACACAGGATGGGACATGATAGCAGATGCTTTAAGAACTAGAGAATAAGGAAGTTTTAAAATTTAGATCACCATTATTGTTGTGTCATCGAGTTTGACTGGTGTTTTATTACAGTTCAAAAGTACAACATCCATCAAATTCTGCACGAAGTAACATCAGTATCTTATTAAGGCAGAACAAGTATTTCAAATGTTAAATAATCACTAAAAACTTTTAAGTAGTAGACTAGAGAAAGAGAAGCATGAACCCAAGTGTTCAAACCTATCTTAGAAATGACTGATCTCATTAGATAATGAAACAGGCCTCCTGAAACTAAGCCTCATAACAAGTTAGAAACTTTCACAGCAAGTATTTCCCTCTGTCCTGAAAACAATCTTTTGACATAAACACATTTAACTAGGAATTAGGATTTGGAGTTTCCCATGAGTTTAACAGGCAGTTAAATCACATTTAAGGTTTCGTAAGAATCCTTCTATCCAAAGCTTTCAAGGGCACACCTTAGAAGGCTTGTGCCTCCCACACCCACAGAACAAATTTACTACAGTGACTGACTACTAAAGTAAAGAGTAGAAGACTGACTTCAATTCTGTCTCTCAGCAGAAGCAAATCTCCTCAGGCAAAACACCTAAATTTCCCAGCTCTTTGAGACAAGTATTTTAAATCTCAACCATATCCAGGCACTTGAACTAGAAAAGTCAACCAGTGAACTCTTCACCCAGTAACAAGAGGCCCATCCATCCCATAAATTACATTGTGTTGTTATAAATAGTGGCTCCCACACGCCCACAGCTTTATACTCTTAAGACATCATCAGAAGAATTGCTATCTCTCCAACAAGAAGTCACTAAAACACAAGAAACAAGTTCACAAACTTCCAGCAGTCTCCCAGAGGCTCACAAGGCTTTAGTGTCAACTTCTGGGCATGACCATGAACTACACAGCACCCTCTGAAGTGAGGACAGATATGTATTTTATATACTTTAAGTCATCATTTCAGCATTTTCTTACCAAAAGGCCACTTTGGCTTCCTACAAGATGACTTCTAGGAAAGTACTGCCATAAGGAAACTTCTTGAAACTCACGCGGCACAGCACATGAAAACCCTGACAAACTGAACAACAGAAACAGTCTAGAACAAAATCAAGGTCTTGAGATTTCAAACCCTGTAGTGTACTGAAAAGAAAACAAAGCAGCTACGTCACTGTCCACATAAACAGCTGACAAAACATATAGCCCTTGAACCCAACTGTGTGTGTCTGCAAGGCTGATATAAACTGAACCTGCAACAGTCTGCCTGATATCCCCATATCCTTTCTCCCAATAGCCTTCTTTCTTAATCTGTAAACATGAAGATCTGCAATCAGATCCTTCTGTAAACAGAAGGCATTCATTTTGTATTGATTTAAGATTATACACCATGAGGAGAGAATTAACAGTCACAGCAGGCACAACAGAATAATGAAGAATTACAACTACATGCCACTACCCCGTCAAAGCTATTCACAAACTTGCATGGATTCAGAAGGAAGGCAGACAAACAGGTACTATGGTACTACAGCTGATTTTCTACCATGAAAGGCTGAAATAGATGAGGGGGACATCTGTTGAAGAGCCTCCCACATCAGTTATCCATAATTAAAAGTCAAGTTACATTAATGGGAGGTGCATTTGATATAAACAAAGACACTCTCCCAACCCCCACCCCGCCAAAAAAGAGTCAACATATAGCCTACCAGAACGAATTTTAGTAATGCAGAATCAACAGCTCAGGCTCTTAACTAGTGCTATTCTACTAAGAACTCAGTGAAACAATTCAAGAACACATTTAAGTTTGCATCACCCAAGACATATGAGATAAAGCCATTTTTATCCTGTGTTTCATGTATAAGAAAGCACATCTGGAAGCTAACTTTTGATTAACAATAAGCTAGGCTTCACTAACACTTGCACAGGGCTGCTGCTTCCAGTTGTAGAAAGCAACAAGAACAGAGCTCCCTTGAAGGCACTATGCCAGAGCTTGCAGCACGAGCTTCAGCAGTGCACTTTTAAAAGCAGTTCAAGGACACTGCATTGAAAACTTGTTCACAGCATATTCAATGTCAAAAATTCAGGTTTTTTTGGTCCATCATATTTCAAAAGCAATCTCAACCACATTATTGTGTCCTTTTTGCTCCTGTACATTTATGTTTTAATATACACTACAGAAATTTTAGGAGGATTTAAATGTAAGCATGTTAACTTGGTGTGATTAAGTAAATTCTTTGAGAAAAGTCTGAAGGTGGCTTCCCAAAGACATACTTGAAAAAATATAGGTATTCGTCTAACACAAGTATCTTTTTAATTGTTAAAAATCCTCGTCATCCTTTAGAAAATTCAGAATGTTAGATGCGCATTTTCTAGAAACAGTAAATATTTGCACAGGCATTTTGACCGCCAGAAAGAATGACAATCAAGATCCTTATTGACTAAACCTAAAACTGTACCCAGGCAGTTTTGCTGCTCAACAGGCAGGGAAGTTAACTTATGACAGAGAAATCTAGAAACAAATGGTATCTGCAAAGCAAAACAGTCATAAGGCTCATGGCAGGCTGCACCCAACAATCTTATGGAATCTATAGAAGGGATGCAGACAGCATCTCTTCTAGAGCTTACGGCTCCACCCAGTAGAAGCAGCCTTGTTGTTTTGCAGGCATTTCTCGTCACACCAAGACAAGTTCTGATGCTGCTAGCTCAGGGAATTCATTCTGCTCAAACAACTTTTTTTCCCTGTTAGTCAGTCATAATAGTACTATGGTGAAAACCCACATGAACACCCTTAAATTCTTTCAAGTATTAATACAGACAGAATGAACACAGGAGCCTTGTTTAAGTAACACTGCTATGAAATTCTTGACAAAGAAAAAGTCTAAGCTTTCAAATAAAGCATTTTGGAGGCAGGCACTGCCTTCTTCCACAAGTCAGTGCCTAGATGAATGAAGTTTCAGCAAAAGCTGAGTAAGAATACCACAGTACATTATCCTTCACATCTCATGCTAATAAAACAGCTTCTAACAATGAAGGATGCAGGAAACGAGAGCTCCAGCAGGTGCAAGCACATTTACATCAAAGGCCACAGCGCAAATGATGCAAGCACACAGGACTGAATGCAGGGCTTTAACAAGAAGCAGGTACCACCAAGTTCTCTGTCTCCTCTTCACAAATACAGGCAAGCATTCTCTCCCCACAGGCAGACTGCATCAATACACCAGCCAAATGGAACCTAGTGAAATACGAGAGTGTTGGATTTTGCATTTCAAAAATTTCCTTTTATTCCTCTAAGGAATCATGCAGCTGCAGCAAATTTCTTTAGTCAAATCTGACTTAGCAAAGTAAGTTACTTCATTAATTTTATGACTTTGCCATCTGTTTTATCACCTAATTAGAAATGCACAAGTATTTTTTGCTGCATTATTGCAAGAGCATTATGTTTGTAGCCATATTTTGTTCCAGTAATGTCTCCTTCTGTTTATATTCTATGAAGTGCAAATTTCTCCTCCTAAAATCATCATAATTTTTATGTTTTATTCTGAGAAAAAGGATTTCATATGCACGACTCACTGAATGAGACTGGTTTTCAAATAGACAAAAACTTTTTGAATGCGTGATTCAAGAACACAAGTGTTTATAGACCTGACATTGCAGAGTAATATAGCACTCATAAAACTGAAACACTGTTAGGTGGATCTCTCCCCATTTTTAGATGGCATTTATCCTAAAAGTGTTAGATAAATGATTTGAAAAATCAATAGTCAGTCTAGTAGACTAAAAGACCCAACTGGGCAATTAATTGTCTTTTAGTTCAATATATGCTTGCCAACCATATGATACATGACAGACTTTCATGGCTATTTCACATATTATGGACATTAAATTTGCAATGGCTAGAAACAGAGGCCATTCAGTTCATTAAATTAATATGAAATTATTAATATTCATGTCAATTTAACAAGTTTTACATCAAGTGCCACTGCAAGGTGGTTTTCATAATTTCCTGCTTGAAATACTGATCACACTTTCCTTGCAGTACCACAGAAGGCATTTTCAAATTGAATGTTCACAAACTTAAAAACTGCTTTTTGCTCCTGTTTCAATTCTTACAGCTCTTACAATGCACAAAGTAACCTGGAACTGTTAAATGACTTTACAAGAATACAAGTGCATAAGTTCTAACCGAACAGGCTATCTAAAAAAAGTTCTTTACAAGCAACATATGTTAAAATCATAGAACAATTTCAGAACACATGAGAAAGTATAACATTTATTTCTGACTATCTGGGGAACCAAGTGAAGCAGCTGTCAAAAACTTCCTAAACAACCTAAAATTTAGATTTTTAATCTAATCTACTCCAAAGGCAAGGACTCTTGGAAAGTCACTGTTAAGGATGGCGTACTATTGCACATCACTAGATGGGTCTCAAGTGTGTCTCTCTCCCTATGAGCAAAAGCTAAAGGCATTCCAGCAGGGTCACAGACAAAACACAGTTTATTTCAAAGGCCAGTCTCCCCACAGAAAAACTATTATAGAAGTCTGTCTACGGTGAAGTTTATCAACACTTAACTAATTTAACTCTACACACAGTTGCAATGCTAAACAGTACCAAGTGTGAGCCGTTTTCCTTTCTGTACACACAACCTTCCAAATTCCTGTGAGCAGTATGTCACCTAATACCTTTTCAATGTTGTATGGTTTTCTCTGGCCTAAGAAACCTTCACTCCCTCTGATTTATGAAAACATTTTCTTTTCAGCTGGTCACTTGCAGGCTTTCAATTCAGCGGCAGTACTTCTATTAGCATCAGTTCACCACAGAGTCAGAAGCTAATTTTACTGCTTTTCTCCTTGAGGGGTTTATTTCTTTTACCTTAATGCACATGCAGTCAGAGACCTGCATAAAGTCTGGACAACTCAGTGTTACTAAAACCCATTCCTGTTGTTCATAGATGATAGTATGACTGATCTTAGTTTGTTGTAAAACAGGAATTATATTCCTGAAAATATCTCCTTCAAACCCCTGACCATCTAACTATGTCATTCTGACTGGATTAGGTTTCAGTATTCTATCATACTGTATTTCATTGTTCATACTATATTGAAAGAAGTCCTAGTCCTTGGCTACAAGATAGTTTCTGTTTCAATCTTCCCTCAAATAAACATATTTTCCCCCATATTTGTAGAAAAAGTCTTCTTTCCTAAAATTGTAGCAAAACTCATTAGAAAGATGACGATATAAAACTTCACTCCTCAAACAACAGACTGTTTTCCTCAAATTTTCCATACTACTCTTAAGATCACTAGATCTTAAGACTACTTTTACAATGCTCTTCAAAATACTCCAGTCTGAAGAAAATCACAAATTCTGCATGTTACAAACATGGTATCAGCTCAAATTCATGCATCTGGAGGAGAATATTTTTGTTATCTATCTGCTTTGACTGGAAAAGCTACAAAATTCAACCTTTTCAAGACAGCAAATACAACAGATACAGTTTAACTTTCACTTAACTTTTAGAAAAATATGTTCTCTACTAAAGTTCAATATGTACTAGACAAAGTTACCTAAATAGAAACAACTTCTCATTCGGGTCCAATGAAAAACATTCAAGAGGCAGGACAGTGAAGAAGTTTCTCAAAAATCAGGACCTCCTAAGGTTTCAAAACTATTCAAAACTGAAACATTTTTAATATATCACTCTGGTTCTTGGGCAAAGAAGAACTGAGAAATTCCAGCATTTTTGTGTGTGGCTGCACTTCACAATCTTTAAGTGTAATTGTAACTCTAAACCCATAAAAAAACTAATAACTACATGGCAAAAATTAGTTATCAACAGTGAGACAGTTGCATGGGTGTATGCATGCAGGCTTTCCTAAAATATTTTGTGGATCAGCTACTGGCCTCTTCAACATCATTGACCTATAAATTATAACCTCCCACACTCTCAATACAAAAGTTGGCAAAGCCTGCAGTGGGATTTCATAACAAAGCACAGAGGCATTTAAGATGAGGAATACATACAGGTCGAAAGTGAGTATTTTTCCCCAAAAGCAGAAACACAAGGGTAAAAAGTTGAAATCATAACTTAAGATCCAAGTTATTATCAAGACAAGATGTGAGAAATAGGACAGAGGCATATCTGGAATTAAGATTTAGAATTTAACTCCTAAGTCCAAATGGCAGCAACAGCTCCTGCTTAATTGTTACTATGAAACCACACCTGAGACAAGTTCTTTGCAGAAAGAATGCTGCCTGGAGGAACACTTGGTTAACTCTCTTTTAATATTTCTGCAACAAATGCATCTATATTTCTTTAGTTATTTTTTCTAAAGCAGTCCTTTATGTTACACTATACACTAAAAAAAAAGTGAGTACTGATGCAAATCAAATTAATAACTCAGATGAGCAGCCTTATTGTTCTTTATCAGTACCTCAACTTTGCATTTTTCTTATCACAGTCTTCATTAAACAGCGAAAAACAATCAAGTAGTGGCATTTCACACATCTCAAATTAGTGACTCTCTTCCTACTGGGTACTCTGAGATGTTGCAGAATACGTGGAATTAATTATGAATGTTACCAGTAGTTATATTTTCTTCTTTACAATACTAACCATTTAATAACAGTCTAGATGGCAAACATGCTGAACTGAAAGCAGTTTCTGATACGTAGTCTAGCGCATCTGCTCCTTATATTCCGAGTGACAACACTGGACTGTATCAAGAAGGAGTCCAGAATGCAGTGCTTTCTTTCTAGGTTAAGTTCTCCTGGTTTATCATATCCTTTATTTCAACTGAATATAAAGCCTGGAACCTCAAATAAATGAGGTCTAATCAGCAGCAGACAGAAAATAGGCAATCTGGGCCAGTAAAGAAAGTCGCTTTAATAAATCACACTCATACAGGCCCATGCTGTATCAGTGACTTCAATACATAAACTACATCAATATAAAATAAATTTCACATTCATTTTCAAATCAGTAACAACTTCAAAAGGTAAACTTATGAAAAGTCAGAGAATTCAAGTTGTGATAAAATGCACTGAGCTACCAGTCACGATTCTACAGCATCAGTCACTGAAGCATTGCAATGAACTCTTAACTTGGACAATATAAATTTTGACCTTACAAAAGTCAGTTCTTACGAGTGTGCAGTGTTATTTCTTAATATAAGAGTGTTCTGAGGATTGGAATAAAGCTTATTTGCATTTTATACTACATAAGTAAAATTAATTCAGGTGTTTAAGTGTGCAAGAACTTTATGATTTAGTGGTGTCATCCCAAAATAGCTCTTCCACACAACAGTCACTGGGATTCAGTGATTGGATTCACTGATTTTGCCTACTTCAATCTCCATAGGTAACAGTGACAGATGGTTCATGATGAGCTGCTACCAGCCTTGCTTTGATTAGGGCCTTTAGGTCCATCTACTCAAACATCTCCCATTGCATGACCTCACCCATCAAGTGTGGGTTCTGTGACTGATGTAGCATGTCTGCAGACGTCTGCCACATTAACAATGTTCTCCTGTCTGTATAATTTCTTTTATTTTGAGGTCTGAAATAAATCCCACTGGGCAAAGTGTTGCTGGTATTAACTATTTCCATGTTAAAGCCTTGTCAGGAGACAACACAGTGATACCATCAAGACTACAGTGCTACATCTTGAAATGACAGGGTTCCTTTACTCTACACCATCTGACAGGCCTGAATGGGAGTACTAGCAAAGAGAAGGACTGTACCACACATAGCTTTTATTTTCTTCACATATGTTTCATTTTTGCAAGACTTCCATGTTTATTGCAATCTATTTCATGCTGATAAAAACATTTCTGCCTGTCTGTATGTGAGTGCTATACACAGAGCATTCTCAGACTCTCAGAAACAAGGCTCAGAGTTAAAGATCAAGTCTCATAGTACTATAGAAGGCCATTAAATTAGTATTTCAGAGTGTAAAATGAAACAGGTACCAAGGCCTGAACCCATGGCTGATCCCTGCTGCTCACCTACTAAGCATAGGTGCAAAGTGCCTTCATAAATAGCATTTTCCATAATTTGCAGAAATACTTTTGGTGGTACAGTATATTTACATGCCAATTTTTAATGAAACCTTGTGGACCACTGCACTGGACACTGCCACACTCTTCCATCAAATGATGTAAACACACCGTTGTAGAGAAAAATACAATGTATTATACATATAGTGCATGAACTTTACTGGTAGGAATTTAATGTACATTATAATCACTTCAACTAAGGAGCCAATATCACAAAATAAGCATCATCAATTCCACTAAAGTAACAACTGCAGAGTTACTATGCAACCAACTGTACATCTCTTGTTTGTTCTACCTGCTTTGCATTCTTGGCTCCTCTCCGTTACAAACTGATTACAGCGTAGCTTACTCTGAATTCTCCATAGTAACCGTCTTGTGTCATCTAGTATCTTCAACACACCTTCCTCCATTATTACCCCTCTGTGTAAAGCCTGGACATTTCAGTGTTGTCAAGCTGTTGTCCCAAAGGTGTTAGGAATTTTGATAGAGACAAACCAATTCTAAACAAAACATGACCAGTAAATACTAAGCCCTCGCTGGGCAAAGGCAACAAATTTTCTCACTGGTTCATTCTAAGGCAGCATTACTTAATCTATACAACATTTTTTTCCAACTTGTTCCTACATTTCAATCCAATACTGTTTTTTCTATGGGACTTCCAGATTTTTTTTTCCTGCTGTAAAGAGTCCCTAAGGCTCCAGTCTATAAGCCTGACCTGATGGTTATGGGCTGCACAACTACCAAAGAGATTCAACAAGCAGCTGTAAGCACTGATAAATCCTTGGGCTTTAGATGCTGGCTCTGACTTACAATAGTTAAGAAAATAGGATGAGTGGCAAAAGAGGTTCTAATAATCCCCTGGTCTACAAGGTACATTTGCTATAAAGTGACTCTAAGTTACTTATATCCACAAGGACTACAACCAATTTCAGATTCTGCAGACAGTAAGACTTAAAAATAACTTTTTATAACTACCCTGAGAGCTGATTTTAAGTACTGCAACAGACTAATAAAATGTAACAATTTCTTCCCTACTTAGCAAGTTATAAAAGGTAAAATATTTTGCAGAACATTTAATGGATATACATAATACCAACTGTTCTATTTACTTGGTTCCTCAAAAATTTTTTTTAAGGTAGAAAGGAGGCTTAACACAGTTATCCAGTAATTGTGTGTTTGAGGCAGGCAGGCTACAATATGTACACAAGAATGCTGTCACTAGCCTACCAAACTACCTTGTTCACATAAAATAGATTTCAATTCAGAAGGAAAGTAATTTCAATAGCTTGGAGCCATTAGAAGTTTACTGGAAGCTGGCTATAAGCACTTCCAAGGTGGTGGGGAACTCCCTGTCTAGAAGACATTATCAGTCACTGATTCCCAGGACCACTATATCCTATAGCACTCATTAGGATGGCAAAGCAACCAAATATAACCACAAAGTTAAAAGATTTTTCTCATATAATTATTTCTTCTTCAGTTGTAAAATTCCAGGAAAAATAATGCTGGTGTCAGTTGGCTGAAATGCAGCACCTAAACAACTTTTTACATAAGACAGTGTATCTACAGTATCCTTCGATATATGCCATATATCAGTTTCTAAGACAGCAGCATCTTTTGCCTCAGGAGTTATCTTCTTCCAAGTCAGATATTCTTGAAGTTTAACAGGAGCAAAAACACTTCTTAAATGGAATACTTGCGTTTCAGAGTAATCCCTCAGAAAAAGTAGAGGTCAGTGCATGACTTAGTAACTGAGATTAAGAACACAACTGCTCTTATGGAAACTAGAAATCAGTCTGAGTACAGAAGACATGTGGACCACTGCAAGGTCGCCTACTTCATTTATTTACAGCCTTCCTCTCCTCCTCAGTCACCTTTATCCAGAACTGCCTTATCCTCACAGCCACATCTCTCCCTGCCCCACTTCCCCATGTCCATCCCTTCCCCTCAATATCTTACTATTTCTAGGAGTTATTTATCTAAAGAGTACATGACCACAGGTGACAGCAATTACAAAAAATGCACAGCTAGGACACGTTCCAGTTTTCACTTTCATGGCTAAAGATTCTCTCCTTAAGGTCCAAAAAACAAACAAACAAAAAATAAAGACAATGTTATTACAACGTCAAAGAACACACAACTCAAAGTACTTCACCTTACCATGTCTGTAATCTTTCCCTTCTTCAAATTCAAAAGAGCATTAAAAAACAAATACTGAGATCAAGGAATTTGCAATAGTGAATTCACTATCCAGCATCACAGCTTATTTAACCTCACAGATCATCACTCATGCAGGGGACTGAAGGCTTTTTTTGATCTTTTTGTGCAATACTACATCATAGTCTCCTACGTCTACAGAAAAGAATACAGTTCAAACAAGACTAGCACTATAAATCCCTCAAATTTCTACCATTTGGAGGCTTCCACAAAAAATGTTTTACAAACTGTCTTGCAAGAATAGACAGAAGGATTTAAATCTACATCAGAGAGTGACATATCAAACAGCTGTTCTTCATTCTATTAAGAATGCTGTTTCCCAGGACTTGATTGTTGAGGCACATGCTATTAGATTAATAAGTCAGCTGAAAAGAAGTGGATTTTAAATTAAGAATCCAGTTATAATCACTATTAACTATCCTGAAAACTAACAGAAGAACATTATCTTCTCCCAGTCCAGCTCCTCTCTTTTCAGTTTAACTTTCAGTGGAAAAGACAGAGAACAACCGACAGGTTATGGAGAGACCCGAACACATAACTGTATGTAAACTCAAATGCCAGCAGAGGCATGTATCGCTTATGCTCACACTTGTGGAAGAGTAACGTTTTGCAGAGCAGAATGGAAGTCTCTTTCCAGTAAGAACTGGAAATGAAAGTGCAAAACAAAACATCAGGTTCATTTTGAGTCTGAAGAAAACCATTTTGGTAATCTTTCTGTCAGGACAGCTGCGGATGCTACAAACTAAACACACAGCTCACTCTTCAGGTGACTCTTGGGATACGTATGGCCCACTTAACATTTTCATTTTAAAGACTCAATTAAGGGGAAGGAGCTGAAGCTATTAACTTTAATTTAAAAGAAACCCAAACACCAAATTGCTTACCTAACCAAATGGGTGAGAAACGACAGACTCTTTTATTTGGGGAACTTAATAGCATACCTCGTACTACTCCCTTATGTTACGAGCAAACACAAGCTCTAGTTACCAGTAACTACAGAAAAGCCCAGCACACGAAAGCGGGCAGCAATTAAATGTTAGAGAAACCTGGCTCTTACTCACCCTAGAGCCGCAGTGCCCACATACAGGCACAGAGTCTCCGGCACCGGCCCGGGGCAGGAATCGCCGCTGCAGCCGCCGCTCGGTCCCGCGGGGCTGATGGGCGCCCCGACCCCTTCGCCGCCAGCCCCGGGGCGCGGCCC